>VWYP01002942.1:42911-64893 GCA_013400435.1 Pycnonotus jocosus | reverse complement strand
CGCGGGGCCGGCGGTGCGGCAGCGCTGCCCGCGTCCCGCATTTGCATGCGAATGGGAGCGGATCCCGGCAGATGTCCTGCCTCATCCATTCACCCGGAGGAATGCGAGGAGACAAGGAGCCTTCAGTGTGACAATGGCCCTTCAGAAAGCGGCATAAAGGCGCAGTGTGAGCGGGGCCGCGGCTCCGCCGCCCTCCTCCCGCGGCCGCGGCTTTGTGCGCGGGGCGCTGCGGCCGCTCCGCAACCGGGGGGCTGCGGGACCGCCACGGGAGAGCGCAACGCGGGCGAAGGATGCTCCGCCGGGTCCCCTCTGCAGCTCACCTGCGCTTCGGGGGGGGCTCTTTGGGACTCTGTTGCCCAAAAGGTGCGGGAGAGGCGCGGGGCAGCGGCAGCGCTTTACCCCGGACTGGGGGTCCCCGGCTCTGGCGGCCGGACAAAGGGACCGGCCCCGCTGCCGCCCCTTTGTCGCCGCTGTCAAAGGGCCCTTTGAGCGCGGGGCCGGCCCCCGTTCCCTGCGAGAGGAGGGACAGGAGCGAGGCGCATTGTGCCGGCGGCTCAGCCCTGCCGGGGCCGCACAACAGATGTTCGCCTGCGATTTTCGCTCTCCCCCAAGTTATGCTCTCCCCTAAGTTATTCTCTCCCCCAGTGCTGGCTCGGTGCGCATTTCCCACCAGGCGATGGAAGGGAAAGTGACAGAATTAAACTCAAAGTAGACAATAATGTTGTCCGAAGGTGAGAGATCACACTCAGGGTGCTTCTGTTCTCCTCCTGGAGCTGTGCGAGAGCTCCCAGGTAATGAGTTCCCTTCAATAAAAACTAGTTTGGAAACCTTTAAGTCTTTTCCTTACCGATTTTAAGGGTTCCAATAAAAGGAACCCAGTATTTCTGAGGATCATAAACCTGTCCTGACCAATAGCTCAGATGTACCACAGGGACATCACAGAGCTTTGAATGACCAAAGGCACACCCAGCATCAGTCCCGCTGCTGTCCCAAGGATCCGACCAAACTGGGTCCCAAAGTCTCGCAAGTCAGAATTAAATTAATTTAAAAGATGGACACACTGAGAGAGACAAAGCAGTGCACGAAGCTTCCCAGATGGGAGTAGTGAAGAGAGCCAGGGTGGTTGTGCCTGGTCAGCCCACAGGGTCACCCCTGGGCCAGGACACAGCCCCTGGTGTCCCTGTCCCTCTGCTCTGCAGCTCCGGGACAAGAGCTCCAGTTTAACTTTTAACTCGGCAGTTTAAAGTTACCTGCACAACATTTAATGTAGTCCATATAAAATTATCTCTCCCAGTAGGCATTTTGGACCTAAATAGAGCAATTACTGTGATGACCATAAAGCCTTTTCCATTTACCTAGAACAGACATGATAATGCTACTACTGATCATTGAAGGAAATGGGATTTTGCATTAACTTGGACAATTATAGAAGGATAACAACTTTTCACGTGAACTGTGAAGGACCTTTTTTTACTGCCATAAATAATGCTGAGCCCATCCAAATTCAGGCTGAAAAAAGAAACTTCTGTTCAGTCTGACCTCACAGGGAACAGAACCCTGGCACAGGGTGCCCAGAGCAGCTGTGGCTGCCCCTGGATCCCTGGCAGTGCCCAAGGCCAGGTTGGACACTGGGTTTGGAGCAGTCTGGGACAGTGGGAGGTGTCCCTGCCATGGCAAGGGTGGAATGGATGGGATTTAAGGTCCTTCCTAACCCGAACCAGTCTGTGATTCCATGATTCTCTGAGTGTATTTAGTTCCAGCTCGTGGAGCAAATGGGATCATTTCAACAAGCAGTGGTTAAAGCTCTCATCATCATCACCATCATCACCATCCCTAAATCCCCCGGTGCCCGGAGCCCAGCTGGTGGCCGCGGGCGGAGGAGGGGATGCTGCAGCCTTTGTTTCACTCCCATACAGCAGCGTGGCACTGCAGAAGGCAGAGGGAAAACTTTTCCTAATGGTTGTGCTGGATTCCTGCTGCAGCCGCCTGCTGCTGCTGCTGCCAAGGAGGGCGGCACATCCCCACTCCACGGGTTTTTGCTTTTTTTTTTTAATAGGGACACTTAAAACACCTTGGATGAATCATAACAGCGGCCAAGTATTGCTGCTGCTGCAGCTTGCATAGCTTAATATTCACTGGAAATGGGATTTCTGTGCATCGTGGGGTCTCTGCAGGTTTCTTTTTGTTGTTGTTAGAGGTGATAGAGACTCGTCGGCATTTAAATAATATTTTAAAATCTTGGCTTAGTTTCTTGTATGAATTTTTTGAAGCTCTTATTTCTGTTGATGATATCAACGAGTGAAAACGGGGGCTTTGTTCACAAAGCTCTGAGCCACGTTATTTCTGTCTCTTTTGGAGCTGCTCCTCCCCCAGGTGAGTGACTTGCCTGGTCCCACCTCTGGCTTTTTGTCAGGATCAGGCATCAGGAAAAAAAAAAAACCCAAACAAAACCCAAGGAAAAGAGTTAAGTGATGTTTATAGAACAGCTCTGGTTGAACACTATTTATTTTAGTTTATTTTTCAACCAGCAAAGCAGCAAGATGCTGCAAATGTTTACAGGGGAGCCCAATTTCTCCAAAATAAAAATCCCTCTGTCCTTCCCTGTGCACTTTGTCGCCACGGAGGTGCCTGTTCTTTGAAGCCCTGATTAATATAGATGAGTTGTAATTTTCTGACCAAGCCATCCTAGTTCACATGTATTATTCCCTTGGCAGACATGTGGTCCCCACAGCTGTCCCCTCATTTGTGTATGAAATGGAAACACTGGTGGCATTTGTAGGTTACCATAGCTACACGAACAATACACGTGTGAGCCTTCATCCTGCCAAGCTCCAGATTTTTTGCCTGGCAGACATTTTGTAGACACAGAACTGAAGAAAATCTATGTAAAGTTTGGGTTTTTTTGGAAGCACATAAATGCAGCCCTCCTCCTCCCTGTTTGGAGAAGGCTCATGGACAGGGAGCCTCCCCACGGCTGATCCCTGCATCCCCTTCCAGCTGGAACTGCCAGCCTGGAGACCCCTGATGCTCCCAGGAATCCACAATCCCAGGCTGGGCTCCAGAGCATTTAAATCATTAACAGGGTCAGGCCTTAAACACATCTTTCCCAAAAATAATTTGTGAGGGCTACACAAAAGGGGACTTTGATGAGGCTGGGATGGTTTTTGACTGTGTCAGGAGGGTTGGCAGTGCCTGGGGGGCTCCTGGGAGAGTGGAGAGGTGGGAAGCAGCCAGAGCCCCATGCCACAACACAAATCCAAGGAAATCCACTACAAATTTTCCCATACTCTTTGTTTTATCTCTGCCATTAACATGTGGGATGAAAGATGGGCAAGAGTGAAAAAAAATATCACCGAGCTGGCTTAGGGACTGGTTTTGTTGGTTTGTACTTAATTATGAAAGAAGGGTGTTTCTGTAAGATTTGGAGGGCCTAAGTTCTGCACAGGGAACCCACAGGACCACTTTGATAAGCAGCAGTCACTGCAGATGTGCTTGAGTTACTCCAAGACTTCCCCAGTCTCGTTCTTTTCCTGCAGCTCAGTAATTAAGCCCTTGATTAAATGGACTCCATAAGGTCAGAGCTGAACAAGCCTCCATGGAGGGCTGAGAGCTCCCCAGCTGAAAGTTCTTCTGAACCCCACTCTCTTGTTCTCTGCTGCTTCAAACCCTGCGACTTTATTCAAATTTTGTTTTGCTCTTTAGATGTCGTCTTTGCTTTTTCTGTGTATGCCACTGAAGAAAAAATACTGGATTGGCCTATTTTGGATTGGCCTAATTCTCCCCTGGTGAAGGCAGGACAAGTCTGTGATATCAGTGAGACAAGAATTAGTCTCTGCTCTTAACTTCTGCAAAATATTTTTGTAACTTCACCTTCTATTTCTCATAAGACCTTAATTTGGTGCTACAAGCCAGTGTTTCCTTGATGTTCCATCTGGCTGAATTATTAAAAGAGCAGGACCTGGTTTTTTACCTGGAGCACAGTTCCTAAAGATGGAATATTTGCAGTGCAGTGTTGCCTTTTTCTTCCCTTTTTTAACTTAACAGAACAACAAGGCAAAGCAAGCTGAAGTCAGGGGCCTGAAATATTTACCAGGGTGCTGTAGTGAGAATGCACTGAAGTTATAAAAGTGCCATGGAGAAACGGCTCTTTCCCTTATTTTATTGGGTCCAGCAGCCTTAGTACATCATTTTCTCTCCCGAGGTGCTGCCCTTTGGTCCTCAGTGCTCACACAGGGCAGTATTTTCCTCCAACAATTCCCAGCCCGAAGCAGTTGAACACGGCAAACCTTACTTGGGGGTTTTAGTTAGAAATTTCCGAGGTTGTCAGCCAGCATCTCATTTCCAGGTATTTAATTTAACTAACCCGGGCCATTCCAGCAATTTGGGCATCTGTCAGCTTGGATTAGAGCAGGAGAGCCAAGGGTTTTTGGAAGCCAAGCCCCCCCTGGAGGTACCAGGCAGGGTTTGCCTGGCTGGATGAGCCAGCTGTGCTCCCACCAGTGCTGGGGCAGTGCAGCCCCCACCCTGCTCCTCTTGGGGGGCTCTGGGAGGGAGCAGAACCCCAGGCAGGTGTTGGGGTGGGGTCTCCCCACACTGCAGAGGCACCCCCAGCTCGTTCCCACCGTGCTGCTGGGAGCTGTCCCAGTGCAGCCCAGTTCCCACCAGAGCACTCCTGGGACTGCAGGGGCACATCCCAGCCCTGGGATC
Source organism: Pycnonotus jocosus (assembly GCA_013400435.1). Classification (NCBI taxonomy): domain Eukaryota; kingdom Metazoa; phylum Chordata; class Aves; order Passeriformes; family Pycnonotidae; genus Pycnonotus; species Pycnonotus jocosus. The sequence continues at coordinate 60,186 of VWYP01002942.1, read as the reverse complement.
AGCTGGAGTCCCTGGCTGCACCCCAAAGGGTTTGTGACAATCAGGGGGTGTCAGGNACATCCCAGCCCTGGGATCAGCTGCACCCCAAAGGGTTTGGGACAATCAGGGGGTGTCAGAGGCAGGGCTGGGCTGGAGGAGCAGCACAGCTGAGCCCAGGGAAGGTGCAGGGATGTGTCTGCACCTCTGACCCTGCTGCTGCGTGGGTTGGGGGTCACCTGCCAGAAACACTGAGCTCTGCCTCCACATTTCTGTACCACACACCTCACAGGGGGAGGCTGAGACCAAAACCAGGCTCCTCCATGCTCAACAAACACTTCTCCAAGCTGGAGAAAGAAGCTCCACCTGTGGCAATGCCAGAGCTCCAGCCCTGCCCCTGGAGAATTCCACCCGAGGTCACTGCTCCTGATTTTATCCTGTTTTAAAGAGAACAAGTCTGGGGAAGCCATGTGGCTCTTTAAATTCATGGGAGATGTTCCCTGGGTTCCTCCTCCACACTGGAGTCTGACTTTCCCTCTCCTGCAAATTTACTTCAATATTTTAATGAAGAACACTGATCACATCCTAAGGAACTTCTCCAAAACACCTCAAAGTTATTCAGAGAGAAACTCCTGAGCTTGTCCAAAGTTTGGCAGAATAACATTTTACCTTGTTTTAATAAAACATCAATCGAAGCTTGGATTGTCTTTTCGTAATTTGAAAATGTTTATCATTTATATAATGAATCCTTCATTTTCTGTTATTTCATGCATCATATCATTTATTTCATTAGGCAAGTCCAAAACTATCTAATAAATTCATACCTTGCTAATGTGCTGCATACAATTACTGCCATGCAGATGAGCTGCTGATTGGCCTTGTTAAATTTTTAAATTACAAATGATCCATCATTCTAACAGAAATAGAGTAAATATTGATAGTTCCAGAGAGCCACCAGTGACTTTTAAATGCGTTGAAAGATAACTTATCTTTCCCATAAGTGAACAAGAGGTTGCAAAAATGAAGTTTTGTAATTGCTGCCTGGAAACAGGTCTTTAACATGGGTTCATTGTAGTAAAAAGCACCAAGTAAAACCAGGGCAGTGTTTTCTCTAAGTTCACTGACAAATCTGTTTTCCTTTCTCTTTCTGCCCCCTTTAAGTTCAACAAGTCTGCTTTATACAAATTAAGCATTACCGTGCCCAAATGAATCACTGTAATTAGGTAAAGGTTTTATCTATAAAGCATCAGTAACTCAACATTTTTGAGAGGAAAAAAAACCCTTCCTTTCTGCAATAGGCAGAAATTTTAGTTCCTCTGTGTTTTGCAAGCTCTGATGAGAGAAACCATCCATGGCAAACCTGGGATGTGGCCATGGCCAGCCTGGGGACTGAAGCTCAAGGAACAGTTTAAGGGACAAGCTTAAGGAGCAGTTTAACTGTTCTTAAACACACCACACATTCCACAGGATGAATTTTCTCTCTTTCTTAACCTCATGAACGTCTCAAAGCAAGACCGTTTTCTGCATGGAACAAGGCAGCAGAATTCAGGTGATACCTGAGATCAAGAGAAATGGTTAAATCCAGGCTGTGAAGGTTTCCACCACTCCCAGTCCAACTGAGATTTCCTGCCCTGATCACTTGGCAATGCTGCCTAAACGATTTTGGAGTGAAATCCTGGTGAGGAGCACATGTTTCATATAGCAGAAATGCAGAAAGACTCGTGGAGAGGGGCAGGGTCATGGCATACAGCAGCAGAACCGAAAAGAGCCTTTTCCACAGGTCACAGTAAAGCCTTGGTTCAGAGCAGTTCCAAGCCCAAATCTGTGGCCACTTAATGGAATTAGTTCTGTCCCTTCCCAGCTTGGTTGAGTTCCAGATCTTTGTCTTGGTGCTAACAGCCTTTCTATTAGATCTCAGCACCTCCCATGCAAAATCCATTTATTTTGTTCGTGGTGTGCTCACAGTCTTTCCTATCAGATCTTCCCATATCAGCCAGTTCAATATATGGGTCTATTAACATTTAAATACATATAGCTCCGAAACAGAGAATTGGATTTTGTAAGCATAAAACCCAGGGGAAAAAAAAAAAAATCAATAAAAGTCTGGTTTATTCTAAGGGCTGTGTCAGCACATTACATGTACAAACTATGTAGATACAGATCTAGGCTAATAGTAAAATACAGTTTAATACTTAATCACTAATAATTGAAAAGCCACCACATATTACAGCCACAGGAAACAGAACTATCAAAACAGGGTGCAACAAGCACCAGAAAAAGAACTTTTTTTCCTCGATTGAAGATAAGCCATTGAAGCTCCGTGCACATATAATTTTTAATAACAAGCCTTATGCATTCCCTACAGCCAGCACCATTGTGTTGATTTATAAATACCTCCAGAGCTCCTGACTCATTCTCATGGTTGGGATTTATCAGCACAGGGATTTTTTGGCATCCTCAGTGGTTGTGACAACCACGTACACGCCGGGGTCTTCCCCAACTGTGGGGGATCCTGAGTCACTCACAGAACTGGAGTTTGATCTGGAACTGTGTAGGAAGCAAAATAATCACACTGCCAGAAGCCAGTCAGCAAAAAAGGGAGGAAGAGGATTTTCTGTGACTTCAGGAAAAATCCTCTGGAGTTCTGGCATCCCTGTTTCTCTCACAAGGAAAAATATTCCTTGGGTGCTCCTTTTTTTTGTTATTATGAATGCTTTGCTTCCTCTGGCCAAGCTTCTTGACTGTCAGAGTGGTCAAAAAAACCAAACAAACAAACCCAAAAAGGGAATTCTACTCCAAAATCCAACCCAATCTCTTCATGTCCTTTATCCTCTTTCATTTTTTTCCAAGCTTTTTGTTTGAATTGTGCTGATTTTGCTAGATAGTGAGAAGCAGAGATTTTCTGAGCTGCTCTATATGAAATCCTCAGGAGGGAGGTGCCCCTGTGGGTACCTCAAATCCTTCCACGTGGTTCTGAGATCCCAAATATGCCATGACTCAATCCATTTCTACTCTTTAAACATGGTAAGAAGCCAAAGCAGAATTTCTCTACCTTTGGTCCTCTTCCATTCATCAGCCAGCAGATACATGACATGCAAAAAAAAAAAACCAATTAGAAGAGGTCTTCCCAAATGAGTTATGCTCTGGAAATTGTAGATACTGTTCTAAAACCAAGGAGGTTTTAATTCTGCCTGGCATTTGAAATAGAGAGAGGGCTGGGGATGGGTTAGGGAATGTGCAGAGGAAAAGGAAAGCACATCCCAGAGGTTTGCCCTCCATCACCTGCAGGGCAGGCAGAAGGGAAGAGCTGCAAGGAAGGACTCAGGGAGCTGGATCTTAACCTGGCAGTGGAATGAGGTGGCTCAGAAATGCTGATCTCATCAAGTATCAGTGGGCACAGATGGGATTCTTCTCCATCAAATGCAATCAAAGCTTTGCCTGCACATTGAGCCCTTGTAGCAGGACATGAGAACAAGTCCTGGACAAGAGAACAGCCCCTGCTGTCCCAAGATGAAACTCATTCATGAAGAGAAACATAGTAAGAAAGCTGATGAGAATTTGTGTTCCTAACAAAAGAACCTTCCTGCTGCACAAACACATCTCACCCTGCAGGTTTCAAGGCTGTGAAGTGGTTTATGAGGTTTTTTTTCCCTCTCCTAAAGCAAACAGCCTCTATAATTTGACAGCCCACTGCTTGGCAAGCCCGTATTATTCCTGATGTTTCTAATATGACTGGTTAATGGTGATCTGTGGGAGATTTTCCATCAGTTGCCAGAGGCTGGGTTGCAATTCTATGGTGGATTTGATGGGCCCTGCAGGGGATCCAGCCCCTTGCACTCCAGAGCAGTCTGTGAATGAAAACCATTTCTCCCTCTCCTGCAAATTTACTTCAATATTTTAATGAAAAATACTGTATCAGATGCGAGTCTTAAGAATGAGCCCAAATAAATTACAAATTTCCAAGCTGTAATATGCTGTTTCTGCAGCGCAGACGTTATGAATAGGATGCTCTCTGCAGTTCTTTGGTGGAGATAAGAGTAGTATTTTTCAAAAGAACACAGATAAAGCATGCTAAGGTTGTCTCGAGATACAGCAAATCGCCTTCTCACCAGAGCTTTGCCCAAAATTAAACACAGACTTTTATTTTGATGGAATGTACGTACAGATGAGAAGAAAAAGTAGGCATGATTTGCAGGGAAAAAAAAAACAAAACCCAAACCTTAAATATTATAAATCCCTGAGGATGTGTTTTGAGGCTTTATACCATTATTACATGTCCTACAGGCCCTTGTTTCTGTATTTCCCTTTAATACTCAGCTCCCACGTTCAGATTTTTTTCCAAGCTCTTTCAACTGTCATCGTTTCCAGCTTGATTTTTCTGTATTTTCCACAATTCAGACCTGTAAATAGCTTATTTCCTGATGACACTGGAGACTTTAAAAACCTCCCTATAAAACGCTTATTATCAAGCATGATTCCTCAATATTTCTCTAAATACACAGGATTGCACTTGTAAATTTAATTCCTGGGAAAGGAGCCCGTTCTGAGTTGGCTGGAGATGTCCTGGTTATTAAACTCCAAGTTCTCTTTCTCTCTAGGATGTACAAGGTCACTGATGGCTCTTGACTGGAGCAAGGCTGATTTCAGTGCCCTGGTTTTAGCCTGGGTTTAGTGCTGAGCTCACTGCTGGGATTTACAGGGTGCTCCTCTAAATTCAGTCCTGTTCTCCCTCCTAAAGCCTGGCCAGAGGTGCTGGCTCTCCTGAGCCTGGCACCAATCCCTGCTTTATCCATGGAAAACAGGAGATGCAGAGCTGCAAATGCCCTGCTGAAGGTCAGAGCGGAGCAGGGCAGGTTTTACCTCCAACACACCCCCCCCAAACCCTTTCCTTCAACCTGCCCAGCTGCCTTGAGCAGCCTGCAGTGATCCCAGCCCCAGCTCCAGTGTCCCCCCTCTCCCAACAGGCTCTTCCACAGTCCCAGAATGGGTCAGGTTGGAAGGGACCACCCTGGGGCACCTGGTGCCACCTCCCTGCTCCAGAGAGCACAGCAGTGTGTTCAGACAGGTCTGGAATATCCCCCAGGAGGAGACTCCAGCCCTTCTCTGGACTGTTCAGGGCTGGGCACTGCACAGGGAACTTCTGCCTCATGTTCAACTGGAACTCCCTGGGCATCAGCTCCTGCCCTTTGCTCTTGTGCCACTGCTGAGGGACACAGCAGAGCCTGGATCTGTGCTGATCCCAGCCTCAGTTCCATGTTCCAGTTCTCCCAGTTGGCGCTAACCCAGCTCCAGGTGCCTGGGCAGGGCTGTCCCACCTGCTTTCATCCCCCTGCTGTGCCAGGACAGCTTTTCCTGAGGGCTGGCAAGGCTTTCCCACAGGCTGGTGGTGGGCATGCACGGGTCATTAGCAGAACATTGGCACAACAGACAATTTTCCAACACGCGGCTCCGGTGCTGAGGCTCAACCTGGGAAAATATTCCTGCTGAGAGGGAGATCAGCGTGTGTTTCTGGTTCACAGCAACTGCAGAATAAATGGCTTGTCTTAGCCTGAGGTAATTTCTTTGTGTGTCTGATCCCTCCAACTTCTACCTGGGCACACTCAGTGCAGGTGGCTGCCAACCAAAATCTGGGCTGATGCTACTGCAATAGAAAAGAAATTCTGCCAGGATGAGCCACGTAACTGTGCAGAGAGAGGATTTGCTGTGGCAGCATCCCTGGTTCAAAATGCACCCAGGTATCCATGTGCAAACAAGATTGCTGCTCTTTTCAGCGAATTTTAATAGTGACCATTAATACAGTTGTCAGGGAAGTGACAACACTTTGTTTTCCTATTACCAAGCAAAAATGTTTTAATATCTGTTCTTTGTAGTTGGCAGGTTAACTGTGAATGCTTTTAATGAACAGCTTATTTCATGCTTGTCCCTTCATATTCTCCTCTTCCTGCACTGGAGGTTTAAATGTACTTTTTCTTCCAGTCAGCAACCAACCAAACTCTTCAAGAGCCACCACGACTGCCAGGGCACACCTCTTCCCATCCAGCCCTCTTTCCAAAGAAAAGTGAATTTAAGGATCTTCTACTCCATAACCAAACACCCACCCTCATTATTTCACCCAAACTCTCAGTTATTAACCATTTTTCAGAACTTAGGTGGAAAGGGAAGAGTTAGACCTCCCCATGGCATTTCCAGGATGGGAGACAGGAATGATGCTCCTGTTTCTGCCCTCAGGGAACAGGACCAAGCCAGCACCCTGGGCAGCTGCTGTGGATTTGCTGGTGACAGAAATGTGGCTTCTTCCTGCACTGGGTACTGAGCAGTGCCATGGAAAATGCATTTAATTAGCTCGGAGTAAAGTAATTCCCTCCGTATCTCTCACATAAAATTAGCCATTATTTCTGCTGATATCAAGTTACCAGCTGTTACAACTGCTGTTGTGGGTTGGAACAGCAGAAAAGATGAATCTAACAAATGAGAGGGAAGGCAGGGAATGCTAAAAGCTTTCCTTCACACCCTCGGTGTCTGCGACACCAAACACTGCAGAGCTGTCTGGGATCAGGGCTGAAAAATCTGGGAAGCTGAGAATCCTGGGGCAAAGGGATGGCTTTTGGTGGCTGCTCTGCTGCCTCTGCAGCTTTGATCAGGGCTGTGCATGGGCTTTTACACACCACAAGCAGCTAAAAGCAAAGCTTGGGTTGTCTCTGGGCTGCCCCTCACACCAGCACAGTGCTGATATGGGCTGGGGCACGTGGGGCTGCTCAGAATCCCCTCTTTGATCACTCTGGAATTTCATTTCCAGCTTCATCCAAGCTGCCCTGAGCTGGGAGAGACTGAGGAAAGCAATGTACGGGTTGTTTCTAAAGAACATTTGCAGTTAAAGAAAATTAAATCCGTTCACAGTAGAAAATAGCTACAGAAGAGAACGAGCCACTAGGAACTTGTAAAATCATATATTTACAGTGATCATAAACCCAGAACTGTGGTCAATAAACCCACAAATGCCTTCTTAGCCAGGATGAACAATAACTGTAACGTGCAAGTAAGAGGATATAAATATTCAACAAAGAAAGATCGAATCTGATTTTTTCTTTGCAACATCTAGACATGCTCCTACATATTTTAAAAGAACCTTTGAAGTCTTTTTCAGGCAGTTTGGTTTTTTTAAAGCGTTACATGATTCATACAGCTACATCAGGGCTAAGGCAGTAGTAAAATATCATTAGGGCCCTCGTAAGGCTCCAAGTCCCTTCTCTTCATCCACTGAGAAGCTGCAGGAGAAATTCCACGGGCAGGGATGTTGGGAGCAATGCTGGGCTGGAGCAGGGACATGTCCCTGTGTGAGGGGACAGCCCACGGGCACAGCAGCTCAGGGCACCCCCTGTACCTGCCTGGGGGAAAGCACTGCCTGCATTATTCACTGCACAGCGCTGCCGCTCAAAAATCTGCAATTAAATCAATTAAACCTCGGATGCCATCAATTTTCCTAGAATTGGCTGGTTTGGGTCTGCTACAAATGTGTTGCTGTGGAGGGAAGCATCCATCAGAGTCAGCACAGCTCAGGCAACGCCAGCCTCCTCATCACTCCGTGCTAACGTGTTCCCTACTATTACAATGCCATTAGGATTTATTTTTTCATACAGTCCTAGTCAATTCTTCCATCAGTTGGGAGTTATTTGGGAAGGAATGTTGGTTCTACAGTTGGTTTTACCCCTCTCCAGCAGAGTCTGCTCTGCTCTCATTCAAGTCTCAGCTACCAGAGAGAAAATCTGACTGAACGGGGTTAAACGAGTTGTGGGTCCCATTCCTCCTCCCCTCCCTCCAAAGCACAACCACGGAATAACAATATAAAAATAAATAATAAAATGCTGTTGGGTGTGTGCTACCTACAGCACTACACCATGATCTAAAATATAGTCACTTCATTATTTAATATGATCAGATTTAGAAGTAAGTGTTGCACAAATGGGATTCCTGGCACCGCTATCCAGTGGAGTATTTTAAACCTGTAGAAGTATTTTGTTTTATTATTTTATACAGTACCAGCTTTTTTGGGCTGTGACTTGGTTGAAGTTTTGTTATAGTCTGATTGAAAAAGATGTGATTTCATCACTGTGTTCTCTCAGATATCACAGAGTGGTTTGGGTTGGGAGGGACCTTAAAGCCCATCCAGTTCCACCCCCTGCCACCTTCCACTATCCCAGGTTGCTCCAAGCCCCATCCAACAGGGCCTTGGACACTTCCAGGGATGGGGAGTCCATACAGCACAACCTGATTATTTTAGTTACATAAAAACCCAAACTTTTTGTTTGAGAAGCCTCGACTGCACTCACCAGAGCGATTTTCTGATGAAAAGAGGAGGATAAAGATTTTACCACGAGATTTTCCTGGAATATGTGTTCAAAGCCTCACAATACACCAGATGTTCTGAGGTGCCTGGACACAGCTGGGTTAATTTAAATGCGCTCTTGCATGAACAACTTCAGGCTAAAGCAGATACAAGTGTGGGGTTTACACAGCGATTTGGAATTGTGGTGAACAGTTCATACACTCACAATGCACTACAAACAGCTGAAATAAGGGCACTACGTTCATTTAATCAAATTTACTGTTATTGTTTGGTGCTGAGCTGGATTAAATCTAAGCTGTTATCTGGAACTGATTTGATTAACTCGGATAAATTTTGGCAAAGTTCGTAATCGTCTAGCTTCAAACTTCTAAACCAGCAGCTCCCTGAGCCTTAATTCCACACTCCTGAAATCTGAGCCTTGGGGACAGGGATGGGGCATTGATGCTGTCTGAGACCCTGCTGTGCTCACCAGCACATCCTCCACCCTCAGCATCCCCAAGCCATTCAAACAACTCCTGCTGGCTAAAACTGAAAGGTATCCATCCCAAAGTTTTGGTTTTTTAGATAATTCACTCAGAGATTTCTCATGTAAACCCCAAGAAGGAGAGCATTCCAAACCCTACATAATTTACCTACGCCAGATTGGGATTTTTGTAAGAGATTGCTGTTAAAATAATGATTGTTTTCAGATATTTTCTTTCAAAGTTTGAAGAAATTAAATAATAGATGAATTATGTATGAGCTGAGCATAACCTATACTCTGATCTGCTTTCAGGACCATCTTCAGGCACTGATTTGCAGAAGATTCTAAAACACTGAGGAGCAGCTGAGAGTCTTCAGAGCATAACTTCACTAAACTCCGAAAATCATCTTTCACCTTTCTGGATGTCCAAGCCTTTCACCTTAAACATCAAGCTTTACATTTTCTGCCTGATAGGGGATCACCCTCTTCCTCCGTGGGGATTTTAGGGGGCCGGGGAGCTGAACCCCCTCACCGGCCAGCATGGCAAAGGTTAGAGTTGTTTTAACTGTGTGCCAGTTGGTGCTAGAATTGTTAATGAATTCATTAACTGAGTCTTCCATACAGAGCAACGAATGTCCACAGCTTTGTGTCTGTGAAATCAGGCCCTGGTTTACACCACAGTCAACGTACAGGGAAGCCACCACAGTTGACTGCAACGACCTCCGGTTAACAAAAATCCCCAGCAACCTCTCCAGTGACACTCAAGTCCTTCTGTTACAAAGCAACAACATTGCAAAGACCACAGACGAGCTCCAGCAGCTCTTTAACTTGACAGAATTGGATTTTTCACAAAATAACTTCACAAGTATCAGAGATGTGGGGCTCTCCAATCTGACTCAGCTTACGACTTTGCACCTGGAGGAGAACCAGATCACGGAGATGACTGACTACTGCCTGCAAGACCTCTGCAACCTGCAGGAGCTCTACATAAACCACAACCAGATCAGCAGCATTTCTGCAAATGCGTTCTCTGGCCTGAAAAATCTTCTGAGGTTACACCTCAACTCCAACAAATTAAAGGTTATTGACAGCCGTTGGTTTGATTCTACTCCCAACTTAGAGATTCTCATGATCGGAGAAAACCCAGTGATTGGAATACTTGATATGAATTTCAAACCACTCTCAAACTTAAGGAGTCTAGTTTTGGCAGGTATGTACCTCACAGACATTCCTGGCAATGCCTTGGTAGGCTTGGATAGTCTTGAAAGCCTTTCTTTTTATGACAACAAATTGGTAAAAGTTCCTCAGCTTGCACTCGAGAAAGTCCCCAATTTGAAATTCCTGGATCTCAACAAAAACCCAATCCATAAAATTCAAGAAGGGGATTTTAAAAACATGCTCAGATTGAAAGAGCTCGGGATCAACAACATGGGGGAGCTCGTGTCTGTCGACAGGTACGCGCTGGACAACCTGCCCGAGCTCACAAAGCTGGAAGCCACCAACAACCCAAAGCTGTCCTACATCCATCGCCTGGCGTTCCGCAACGTCCCTGCCCTGGAGAGCCTGATGCTCAACAACAATGCCTTGAATGCAGTCTACCAAAAGACAGTGGAGTCCCTGCCAAACCTGCGTGAGATCAGCATCCACAGCAACCCGCTCAGGTGCGACTGCGTCATCCACTGGATCAACTCCAACAAAACCAACATCCGCTTCATGGAGCCCCTGTCCATGTTCTGTGCCATGCCTCCGGAATACCGGGGGCAGCAGGTGAAGGAAGTGCTGATACAGGGCTCCAACGAGCAATGTCTTCCAATGATCTCTCACGAGACCTTTCCCAATCACCTAAACCTGGACATCGGCATGACGGTGTTCTTAGACTGCCGGGCCATGGCAGAACCTGAGCCAGAAATCTACTGGGTCACTCCTCTGGGCAATAAAATCACCGTGGAAAGCCTCTCTGACAAATACAAGCTGAGCAGTGAGGGCACCTTGGAAATCTCCAACATCCAGGTTGAGGACTCCGGGAGATACACCTGTGTGGCTCAGAACATAGAAGGGGCTGACACGAGGGTGGCCACCATCCGGGTGAACGGAACGCTCCTGGATGGCACCCAGGTGCTGAAGATCTACGTCAAACAAGCCGAATCCCACTCCATCCTGGTTTCCTGGAAAGTCAATTCCAACGTCATGACATCCAATTTAAAATGGTCGTCGGCCACGATGAAGATCGACAACCCCCACATCACCTACACCGCCAGGGTCCCCGTGGACGTCCATGAATACAACCTCACGCATTTACAGCCCTCTACGGATTATGAAGTGTGTCTGACAGTGTCCAACATCCACCAGCAAACGCAGAGATCCTGCGTCAACGTCACGACCAAAAACGCGGCTTTTGCGCTGGATATCTCTGACCAGGAAACCAGCACGGCCCTGGCGGCGGTGATGGGATCCATGTTTGCCGTCATCAGCCTCGCCTCCCTCTCCGTTTACATTGCAAAAAGGTTCAAGAGAAAAAACTACCACCACTCGTTGAAAAAATATATGCAAAAGACCTCTTCAATCCCCCTGAACGAGCTCTACCCTCCTCTTATTAATCTCTGGGAAGGTGACAGTGAAAAAGACAAGGATGGCTCTGCAGAGACCAAGCCCACCCAAGTCGACACATCCAGAAGCTATTACATGTGGTAACTCAGAGGATATTTTGCTTCTGGTAGTAAGGAGCACAAAGACTTTTTTGCTTTATTCTGCAAAAACGACGAGTTGAAGACTTTTGTATTTTTGACTTTGCTAGTCCGTGGCAGAGCGGTGAGGACAGGTGGATATTTCAGGATTTTTTTAGTATAGCGTATCGCAATGGGTTGACGCAAATGGCAGCTTCACCTAGCTTCCACTCCTCCGTTTTATTATTTTTTTTTCCCCTTTTTTTTTTCTTTTTTTTTTCGTTTTTTTTTTTAGTTATTGTGCTAAACTTAACACTGTCCTAACTCCAGTGCTGAATAAAAAGAAGGAGAGGCTGGGTGAGCCCACGGTCCCAGCCCCGTTCTCCCGGGGCCGTCGCACCGAGCTGACCCTCAGTTTTGGACCTGCAGTGAACTACGTTTGTGACCCCGGTCTGAGCACTCTGCCCTGAGGAAAAGGAGACCCTGAATGATGTTAGTTGACTGTACTGTAATGTTGTATCAACTGATTTGAATGTTTTTGACTTTCAACCATGAGTTTTGCTTTTTTTTATCATTATTATTATTATTATTTTTGTAGTAGTTGAAGGCTTAGGTAAAGCTAACAGGCAATAGGAGTATGTACATCCAATTTTTTAATGTAACAGACTAAATGTTAATTGTTCTCTTATTCTTTTTATTCTACTTAGTAGACACTTTTGAAGAATTACTAGAGTTTTGTTGTGTTTAAATCACCAACACACGGTGTTTAATGAAGGCAGAGCTATAATAAATTTAGTTTTGTTCTGATTTTTTTATTTTAGAAGTCACAATAATGTATTGGGTTTAGATGTCACTAGTTTGACTGGTGATCATGTTTTGACATAAAATATATCCAAAATGTTATATAAAAATATCGTGGGGGGGAGGTTCTTGATGAAATGAAGTTCCAGGTTTAGGTTTTTTATGCATTTATGTTAATAGCAGTATTTTCTCTGCACTAGAGGCAAAATATGGAAAATAATTTATTGAGAAAAATGCCTCAGCATGGCTTGTGGACTGAGAGTCACATGCAGAATCAAAACTGTTAGGCATAGGGTACACAGCAAGAAGAATTCACAGAGTGTGTAACAGGACATTTTCCTTTTTGTATACTTTTCTGTTTATATTCTGAGCTAAGACAGAAATGAAGCTGACATTTAGCTGTCATTACCATCACTTAGGACAAAAAAAAAAAAACCTCAGTGCTACCAAACTGAAATAAACCAGTTGAATCTTGGAATATACTTGAAAAAAAAAAAATTATTTGGATTAATGTTCCTCCAAAAGCAGAAATTAAGATTAAAACTACCAAGACAGTTACGTTTGGTCCAATATTGAACTGTATTTTTTACAGGCTTAAAATTAATCCGTATTCTGAATATTTTCCTGAATTACTGTGGCAAAAGAGAGCAGCAGTGTTCTGTGTGCACTGGGTACAATATAAAGGCATCATTTACAGTTGAACCCACGGGAGCGTTGTCCAGTGTCTTTTCTGAATCCCTGGAAGTTCTGCCGGGAGGTCACAGGCAGGGTGGGCTCTGGTGAACACGTGCTCACATCACCCCACACCCCTCAGCAGCAAGCACAGCATTTTCTACACTTGGTGGCCACTTCCAACGTGCAATTTTTTACTTTTTTACATGCCAAATAAATTCTCGGTAAGTAAAAGTTAATCGTTGAGATAACAGATGTGCCCGGGGCTGTGTGAAGTTTTTTAACTCATGGGTTTCTCAGATACATCCAAGACCCTTCAAAATTTACAGATAAGCTTCAAACTTCTTTTTCTTTGTCTAAAAGTGAGAAGTTACCAGCATTGTTTCATTAAGCAGCTGCCTTGGTACAAAAACTCGAATCCATCCCTTAGACAACCTGCCCTGTTGGTCTTGTGTTTCCACATGAGGCTGAGAGAGGTTATTAATTATGCATTTCAGTCAAGTATTTGTGCTGCTACACACAATCTTTTCCATGTTCAGGAGAGCTCATACATTTTTAATCATGTGACAATTAGATTTTGGGGTTAGGCAAGTGGCTTTTGATCAAGGAGAAGTAACACGGTGAAAGCATTTCTTCATCACCTTCTCCTGGATTTGTTTTTAATGTTAATGGGACATTTCCTCATGTTGCCTTCTCCAGAAGAGCCTCAGAGCAATAATTATCATCTTGTCTATATTCTATTCTAACCTTAAAGCTGCAGGCAGGATGAATTAAACCAAGATCTCTTCTGCAGCAAAGATTCTCTAATTTAGGCACAGAAAAGCACACTGAGGACAAGGCTGGCCACAGAACGTTGGCTTCCAGCTTGCATGACATCATAAAACTGTCTTTGGAAAATAATTAATTGAGCAGGTGTCAGAAGGTGCAGAGCAAAGCCCCTTTTCCATCATCTCCTCAGTTTCCTGCAGCATTTTCCCAGGATCACACAGCTCTCCCTGACCCTCCCACCAAACTGGCGGAAGAACCCATCACTGTGGGTTCCAAGGTGTTGGTTCCTCAGTGACCATAAGCTAACCTGCCCTCCAAAACAGCCACCCTGCTCTTCCTCCCACTGTTCCCCATCTCCCAGCCTTGATTCCAAACGATCTGGGGCTCTGTTTGCCTCCTGAGCCAGCTTGTGTTGACCCCTCCGTGCTGGTGGGCACAGACCACAGCAGCTGCTCTCTGTGTGTGCCTGGATCTGCTCTCCCCTGGCTGCCCCTGCAATTCTGGGCAGCTGCACAAGCACAGGCACCGGTGGGAATGAAGGTGACAGGGACACATGGCCATGGAGGAGGACAGAGCCACACTGCACAGCGAGCTCAGCGCTCTGCAGCAGCAGCCAGGGAAGAAAAGCGATGTTGAACGTGTTCCTTTCCGCTGGGGAAGAGCAGGCCCTGTGTGTTCCCTCTCTTTGCTGTCATTTATCATCTTTTTAGAGCAATGCTGGTGGAGGACTTGCAGGGGGAAAATGGCTTGGTAACAGGATGTGCTGATCTGCAGGATTGTCCCCTGGAGGGACTGCAGGTCACCCCAGAGCAGCACAAAGCACCTTGTTAAGGCAGCGTGTTCTGCACACACAGCCACCTGTGCTAAGGATTTTCAGCTTTTTAATCTGACCCTGCAGAATTCTGCAGAAATCCCCTGGATATTTAAAATCTTGCTAATAAAAGAAGAGCAAGTAGGGGGAAGAGATTAATCACATGTGGCATACAATCGTAGTAAATAACCTTCAACCTTGTGCCGGCAATTTTATTGTGCTTGCAGTTTATTGAGAGCAAAAATATAAAATACTCTAATTGCCTTCAAAATGTATTTGCATCTGCTCTTCACTGAAGACAAAAACCAGCCCAGTTTGCTCAGAATCAGGGATTGAGACTGGCCCACTTGGAAAACAGGAGGGGAAGGAAGACCCCTGTTAGCTTTCCTTTGGCTAAATTTAGGTTCAGAGAGGCTGTGTAAGAGCAGATATTCCACAGCCAACCAAACTGCACTGTTACTTCCCCTTGGTTGCCCAATAGTAAAATATTTCAGTCCCCTGAAGAGTAAATAACCCACTCAAGTGTGGGATGCAGTGTTTTAGCTAAACCCACTTTACATCTCCTCACCTAAATCATATTTTATTGGATTGAGAGGGTGTTTTCACCCACGACCCAAGCCTGACCCAGGACATGGTCTCAGAATGAAGAGCACAAACTCAGCAATACTTTCACACAACCTGTCCTCGCTCTCTGCCAGGACTAATCCCTGAGTCACTAAAAGGTGGCAGTGAAAAGA
This sequence comes from Pycnonotus jocosus, assembly GCA_013400435.1. Taxonomy (NCBI): domain Eukaryota; kingdom Metazoa; phylum Chordata; class Aves; order Passeriformes; family Pycnonotidae; genus Pycnonotus; species Pycnonotus jocosus. The sequence continues at coordinate 44,951 of VWYP01002942.1, read as the reverse complement.
GCAGCAGTTTGGGTTCATACAGGGGTGAAAATGGAAACAGAACCTGAGATGCAGAGAGAAGGGCATCAGCTTGCCCCATTGCCCCTGACAATCTGGGACAGCAGTGAGAAAGAAGAATTTGAGTTCAAACCAGGCAACTCCTTTTGCTTTGTGCCAGCAACCTTGAAAATAAGGCTGAGGACAAAGCACTGCCATGGAATTCCTGAAATTCCTGGGATAAACAGCTAGGGATAGAAAGGGATAGAAAGGGATAGAAAGGGATAGAAAGGGATAACCTTTCCTTGCTGTCACACACAGGGAGTGTTCCCTGTTTCCCCTGAGCTGTCATCCTGCAACCAAACCTTTCCCTCTGCTCCACTTCTCCCCCTGCCCTTATTCCTCAGCACATTATGACCCTCTATTGTATTTCCTATCAGTATGAAAGCAACAAAAGACTAATTTTCCTTTTTAGGGCGATACAGGAGATTTACTGTTAAATTTGTACTGCTGTAGAATCATGTCAAGTAGACCAAAGAAATGCTGGAGTGTAATAAAGGCATCATAACGCTTTTTTTGGAAAAATGTGAAAAGAAATACTTTGGAAAATCTGGAATTGATCATTAAGTAAAATATTCCAAAGTTACTAAATGACTTAAGAGCTTACATCTCATTAGCTTCAGTGGTGTGACAGGTTCAAAATCAGGTAAATGAGATTTTTCTTGGGTGCATCTGGAAGCATTAACTATCTTTAAATTCTCAGCAGCTGGGAAACATTTTATGTGGAATTTTACAACATGGATTTTTTATTTTTTTTTTCAAAAATCACTTGAAACCATAATTTTTTTATCCCCATTATGGTAGTAGGAGGATGGAATCTAAATCATCTCCTCCTCAGTAGAGTCACTGATTAAAGGTTAAAAAAAAAAAAGAACTTTAAAAACTGCAGCTTTCTGCTCACAACTGGAAGAAAAGTTCTTGGTAGGTTTTTTTAAACAGGAGTTTTTCCTACTGGCAAACAGTTTCCTTTCCTGTCCTTGCTGTGGCATTTGATATTTCTGGATGTCCCTGCTGTATCCATGCCCAGTCCTTGGCTGCTGCTTTCCAGAGGGTCCCACCCTGCACTGGGGAGCCCCAGGTCACCCCATCCCTCAGTGCTGGCTTCTCTCCTGCCTCATGGGCAGCAAGAGTTCAGCTGAATTCAGCCTCCAAAATACTGCAGGGAAAGGAGAGCTGTAGAATGATTAAGGTGAAGAGGTTTGGTGCCTGTTTTCATTTCTCTGGCCCCCAGATTTCCATTGTTTTCCATTCACACATAAATGCTGTGACACCTCTGCATATCCTCTACACATCCACTGAGTTGGACTTCGGTGATCCTTGTGGGACCTTTCCAACTCAGGATATTCTGTGATTCTATAATTCATATTTTTCATAATGACCAAGTTTTTCTGATTTGCCTCTTGTTGGTTGGAGCCCAGGATGCATTTCTAGAGAGCTGCATCCACTCAGCTCTGATTTCACAACAGGAAAGCCAAGGAGCAGGTGGGGGTCCAGCTGTGCTCCCTCTGTGCCTCAGCTGGTTCTGTCTCCCCAGGATTTTGTGCTTCAGGTGGATCAGAACAGAATCAGGCTGCCCAGAGAAGCTGTGGCTGCTCTGGCAGTGCCCAAGGCCAGGTTGGAGCAGCCTGGGATAGTGGAAGGTGTCCCTGCCATGGCAGAGGTGGGACTGGGTGGGATGTAAGGTCCCTCCCAACCCAAACCATGTCATGATTCCATAATAATCAATTTTACTGCATCTCTTTCCTTTGCTGAAACCAAACCCATGGCTGTTTTGACGTGGGTTTGTAAAAAAGGCATGAACAAATCAGGTACTGACAACACCTCCCTGGCTGGACTCAAACATTCAGCAAAACCTCTGCCAGTTTCTGTAGGAAACAGAGCTGAACCCCAGGGCTGCATTCCACCATCCACAGGAACTGCAGAGCAGAGCACAGCCCGACATCCTGCTGGCCAAAACACTCAGAGAAGGAGGGGGAGCACAGGGGGAGCACCTGCAGAGCCCCC
>VWYP01002942.1:21943-42817 GCA_013400435.1 Pycnonotus jocosus | reverse complement strand
CCCCGTTCAGGTTTGGTGTGAGAGCACAGGGGGAGCACCTGCAGAGCCCCTGTTCAGGTTTGGTGTGAGAGCACAGGGGGAGCACCTGCAGAACCCCCGTTCAGGTTTGGTGTGGGAGCACAGCCCAGAGAGCTGTTCCTGCCTGCCCCACTCCTCCTGTGCCCAGGAGAGGCACAAACACCAGCCTGGCCCCAGCCTGACCTTGGAGAACAGGGAAAGGAAGGTGCAGATGTTTAAGTGCAGCTCTGAGCAGCGCTCCCAGGGAGATCCTGCAATGCCAACAGCAACTTAACACCCTTTGCAGGTCCCTGAACAGCAGCTTCAGACGGGTTTTGAGGGAAATGGTGCAGTTAGCAGTTATTGAACTGCTCCCCATCCTCCCCCAGTGGGAAGCTTTGCTGCCACACATCCCTGGGGAATAATGCCAGAGGAGTGGATTCTGTGCCTTCCACCTTCTTTCGTGTCAAGGCTGGTGCTGATAGCAGAGCTACAAACCTTCAAGGTTATCAACCACGGTGAACTTTTTTTCTGAGCTGTTTATCAGAAGAGACTGGGAGAGTTATGCTCCAGCCTGGGTTATATTTTAATGGAATCTGGACACCTAATTTCCTTTTGGCCCAATTTGAAAATCTCATCTTGAAAGAGTTCTTGGTTAGTTTGCTTTCCCCAGCGATTCATTCTCCTCCACATAATTGTAGGAATTGAACTCACACAGGGGCCCTGATCCTTATCTTCCCAAAGTCAATAAGAACTGCACGACTGCTACAGGCACCAGCTCATTTCCACAGCCCTCCTGAACTGCCTCTGCCTTTATTGAGATTGCCTTGAGAGACAGAGCCCAGCAAAAAGGCAGCCAAAAAACAGACCAAAAGAGATGGCACCAACCACGTACAAGGGCAAGTTCTTTCTTTCTAGGCCTTTCCTGTTGATTTCTCCCATTTTCACATTTTTAACTAAACCCCTGCCAAATTTCTGATCTGTCAAAACCTCTGCTGACCTTTGGCTGCCGAGTAGAAACAAAAAGCTAAACCCAAACATCATCTATGACCCATTCGTGCCTCCAGCCTCCTTTTTAAATGAAGTTACAATAAAAACTCATTCTCTGAGCAAAGAAATTCTACACACAGCTCTGCCCTAAGAAGGATGGCTCCTGTTTCTCTTAAAGATCCACAGCAGCACAAACACTCCAGTTATCCCAGCATAAAGAACAAGACCTGTGTCAATGCTGGATTCTCCCCTCACATTTATCCAGTCAGCAAACACCAGCCTAACAGCACAAGCTCAAACAATCAGCACAGATAAAACAGATACTTGGACTATTTTTGCCTGCAGCAAATGATTTAAAAGCCATTTAATAATTCAAATCATATGCAAAACAAGATACTGTAGTATTTAATATCGAGTTTTCTTATCTCTATGGGGAAGTCGGCATGGAAACCATCAGTGCTGGGTGGCAGAAGCCACTGAATAAATGGAATTAAAGGGTTAATATGAAAGGGTTAATAATATTTCAGGTCTCTTCATCTAAAGAGCTCCAGTATTTTGGAGCCCAGCCATTTACAGCTCTGCTTCAGCCCCTCAGTCCTCCTGGGAACCACCTCCATTCCTCTTCTGAAGGGACAGGACCTTCAAGATCTCATCTCAAAGACAAGAGCGTCTTCATTTTCTTATCCCTTAACGTTCTGAGTGGGGAGACACGGTTTACACATCAAATCATTAATCTTAATGCTTTTCCAATAGCCTGTGTGATTGTTCTAACCTCAGCCAGGAGTGAGAGCAAAGCTGTCAAGGAATGAAAGGGCAAATAAATCCTCACCAATTCATCCCGCAGATGAAGTCTGGGAAAGCTCCAGCCTCTCAATCAGCACGCCCATGTCCCTGATTTACTCCAACTCCTCGGAGCTAAACTGATTTGTTATCATTTTATTGGAGGAGGTGAGTGACTGATGGCTGGGGGCAGGAGTGGTGTCAGGAACAATCCCAGTCCTGCTGGTGAGGAGCCACGGATTTGTTGGATTTGTTGGATTTGTTGGAGGCACAGCTCCTCTCCCTTCAGCAGGGATAGAGGATCCCAACAAACCCTGCTGGGGATGACAGAGAGGAGTCAAACTGCTGTCAGGGAGCAAAGTGCATCTGAGGAAAAATCAGGGCCAATTTCCATCTGATAGATCTTGAAAATACGACAGCATTTGAGAGAAGCTCTCGGGAGTGCTGGGGTTTGAGGGAAGGAACACGAAGCAGCTCCAGTCACTGTGGTTTGTATTTAACCTCCATAAATTTAATGTCCATAAACAGTAATAAATCTCCTTTGTAATTTGGATGTTCTTAAGCCTATCCACTGTTCAGCCTCTCAATAATTCTGAATTTGCCGTGATGAACTCCTGGGGGATTCTGCACACCTGGATGTGCAGAATCCCACATTGTTTGTTATGAATTAACCAAACACCCACCAAAATATCAATTCCTGCTGATTCCAGTCCTCCTGGGACAGCTTCTACCCTACCATAGCTCCTCCTTAGAATTAGCAGCTGTGCAATTAACTCCTTACTCAAACACAATTTGCACTGTGACAAAGGACAGTTTTGCTCAAATAAAGATTTCAGTGTTTGACTTGCACGTTGTTCATGTCACAGAAACATGGCTGGGTGACTGATGAGATTCCTGCTGCTTCAATTGTAATTCTACCCAGGAAAATGGTGTCCTTCCATGGAAAATAGCAATAAATCACAAATACATATTCCTGTCATGTGAGGCAGGTGGAAAAGTGCTCTCGGTACAATAATTCTGGTTTGACTTTGCATTTATTTCTTTATCTCCTCTCTTTTAGTGCCACTTATGCTATGACAGAACTGAAGAGAAAAATTGAGGAGGTTTGGACGGTGGAAAAATCATCAGCTGGAAAGGATCCATGAGGATCATCCAGTCCAGCTCCTGTTCCTGCACAGACACCCCAAATCTCACTCTGGGAATGGTGTCCAAAGGCTCCTGGAGCTCTGGAATGTTCCCATTCCCTCTGAGTGAAGAACCTTTCCCTGCTCTCCAACCTAACAAAAAGAATTAAATTTTCTATATGGAGTTGCCATTTGGAAAAGAGCTAGAATGTGTAAATATCATCAAGCTTCAGTGCCCCAGGTATAAAATGACTTTTTGTGTGGAAAAAAAAAAATCCATTACAATTACATGGAAAAATAGGGAATAAAAATGAGCCAACACTGGAATGGGGACACAGGGACAGGATCTCACTTGAATGAAAATTCCATCAGTAATTAACAGCTCCTGGGGAAAAGGAGCAGTAAAGCCCTGGCTGGAGTGAAAGCTTTGTTACACCACTACAAGACATTTAACTACATATAAAGAGAAAATATGTACATCCTCCTAAACGTAAAAGTAAAAATCCCCTAGAGATAAATTGTAAAATGTACAAAGATTCCTGCTGGAAGCAGAATTGGGGGTGCCACCCTTCCACACCAGGTCTGGCAGAGCTGCACTGCTCACAAACAGCCAAAATTGGGATTTATACACAAGAACTGCCTGCAAGATTTTTCAGCTGCCCGAGGTATGACGCCAGGACATTGTGACTGTGATGGATCTGTGAGGAAAACCTCCCTGGCAGATTTGCAATCTGCTGGAATTCTCAGATTTATGGAAATCAGGCAGGAGCCCAGGCCCCAGCGCTCCCAAAATGCCAGCGAGATCCAAGGGCACCCCATGCCCAAAGAATCTGAGCTGGGATGGGTGGAGCTGCCCCAGATCCTGCACAAATCAACCCCTGCTAAGGAAATGTCATTGTGGAGAGACAGAAAAAGCATTCCCTGGAGGCTGGGGGGGTGCCAGAGCACCTGCCCACAATGACACTCCATGGAATCGTGGAATGGCAGCAGGGTCTGGGTTCTGTGGACCTTGAGGAACACTCAGTTCCACCCCCCTGCCCCTGGAAGGTTCCAAAAATCTGTCCAAAAATCTGCAGAGCAAAGCAGCTTATCCAGTGTGCAGGAGCAGATCCACTGGGATCTCCTGCACTCCCATTTCCTCAGCATCCCCCTCTCCTGCAGCACCTTCTTCTTCTTCCCTTTGCTTCCCACTGACAGAAGAAAAATCATTCTGCTTTTGGCTGCCAAAAATAATAATGGTACAAGAAAATGGATTGAAAACAATGAAACAACTCCTGATCAGTGACTACAAGCACAGCAGAGGAGAAGGAGCAACGTGGGCTGTGGAAGGGGTCCCTGTCGGTGCCAGGGGTGGAGCTGGATGGGCTGGGAGGAGCCTTCAATCCAAACCATCCTGGAATTGTGTGTCTCACATGAACACAGCTGGGAGAAAGGAGCTGTTCCATACAATCCTGTGACAGCCAGGATATTCCTCACTGTTCCATGAGAGAATGGGCCTCGCAGTGATCTCTCTTGAGCTGCTCAAGACCTCAACTTTTTGAAATCTTTAATTTTTTAAATTCCATTTTTGATGAAATGCAATGCTGCTGCTGTTCAGCTATGAAGCAGAAGCTTTCATTCTGCATGCAAGCCAGGCTGTGACAGGCACTAACACCCAGAATTAGCATGCAGCCAGGAGTACACTTAAATTGATCCCAAATTGATGTGGAATCCTCTGACAAATGTCTGTCAGGAGGCGGACAGGACACAACTTCCACGTGCTTTGGCACGTTGCCTTTCTACAGGTGTTAGGTCACTTCAAGACAGAAATGGTCATTATCTTTTCACTATCAAATGATATAAAAGTTTCTAGGTGGTTCCAGCGTGTCCAATTATCCATCCTCTCCTGGGAAGAGTGGCAATGAACAAGGATCTGTCATTGGAGCCATTGCTGCACCAGAGCAGCCACTGTCAGCAGCAGCTCAGCAAAACTCTTGATGAGTGTTTTGTTTTTGATGCTTTTTCATGATGAACCTCCTCCAATTTTCTGTATCAATTAGATAAAAAGCATAAAAGGAGCGAGGCATTAATTAGCAGAACGCAGTTGCTGCGTGCCCCCGCGCAGGAGGGGAGGACAGCAAACACCACTCGCTGTAAAAGCTCCGGGGGAGGATTTTTCACCCTTTCTCTCATTTCCCTCGGTGCTGGGGTCAGCCCAGCCCAGAGCAGATTGTCACTGCTGCTCCACGGAAGGGGAGAGAAAAGCTTTCATCTGTTCCATGATGAGAGCAGGCACAAACAGGGCACGGACAACTCGGGTTATGGGGCACAGCCCCACGTGTCTGGGGGGGCAGAAGGAATTCAGGGCAAAGGGAGCAGAATTTGGGACAGAAACATCAAAGCCCAGAGCTGGGGGAGCTGCTCACCCATGGAGGGGAGGCAGGGCTGGGACAGAGGATGGAACCAGCCTGCCCTGAGAGCTCTGCTGCCTCTGCTCCCAGCACGGGAGACAGCCCTGCAATAAACCCTGGGATCTTTGGGATGGAAGAGTCCTTCAACCCCATCCAGCACCCTGGTTTGGGGAGCCATGGGGATCCCAGCTCTGCTGTATTTGATAATTTGGGATGGAAGGGTCCTTCAACCCCACCCAGCAGCCTGGTTTGGGGAGCCATGGGGATCCCAGCTCTGCTGTATTTGATAATTTGGGATGGAAGGGTCCTTCAATCCCATCCAGCAGCCTGATCTGCGGAGCCATGGGGATCCCAGCTCTGCTGTATTTGATAATTTGGGATGGAAGGGTCCTTCAATCCCACCCAGCAGCCTGGTTTGAGGAGCCATGGGGATCCCAGCTCTGCTGTATTTGATAAATGCTAAAAAAAAGGAAAATTCTCCCATCTTTTCCCTGGGTTAGAGAATCCCAGCCTGGGAGCTGCCAGAGGGGAGGATGAAGGTTCCTTAGCTCCACATGGAACAGGAATGATGTTCCCGTGGAAGGTGGGACCCTGCAGCCCTCCCTGGCAGGCTCAGGGTAATTAACACAGACAGAAAAAGAAATTATTTCCTTCTGGACACAGGAACCACCACGGTTTGAATCCAGAGAAAGAAAAACCAGGGTGGGACTTCCAGCTCTTCCCCTGAGCTGCTTTTGGGAGAGCACAACACAGCCCTGCTCTCTCTGCAGGCTCAGGGTAATTAACACAGACAGAAAAAGAAATTATTTCCTTCTGGACACAGGAATCACCAAGGTTTGGGGGGATTTTTTTGAATTCAAAGAACAACCAGGGTGCAATTCCCAGCTCTTTCCCTGAGCTGATTTTGGGAAAGCACAGCACAGCCCTGCTCCCTCTGTGCAGTCACGCTGCCACACCTTCAATCTGCCCTCAATCATATTTGAACATCTAAATTAAACTTTCTGTTGAATAGAAATGGGAAATAGCACTTGCTTGGCTCAAATGCATATTTCATTTTAGGGGCTGGCTGGGGTGGGAAAAGATTTTTAAGGACAATATGAACGGATGAAGTGGAATCCTGAAAAAACTGAGTTCTTCAAAACCGTCTCCAGACTTCAAACTATTCAAATTATTAATTAACTTGAAATTATTAATTAGCTTCGAATAAAACCAGATAAGAAAATGGCACAGACCTCCCCTATTTGCTGTAAATAAGCAGATAAGAGTCAGGAATTTAGTGATGCTGGGATGAAGCACAGGCAGGCAGCAAGCACAAACACAGAGGCTCCTTCATCAGCATTATTTGTTCCTTTTTCACCAATTAAATATATTTAATATATTGTAGCTTGTGGATCAGATAAAACACACTGTGTGCAGCACCACCAAGGCAATATTGCTTTTGGTGTGTGTGTGAAATATCCCAATTTAGCTTTTTTTTGGGAAAAAAACCTCCTTTTCACAGCAATGACCTTAAAGATCCCTGTAACTTGAGCATTTATTTAAACACCAAAGCTCTCCAGGTATTTTCACAAGACATTTCTTGTAGTAACAGCCTGAACTTAGGACAATCTTTACCTGATCCTATTTTTTTTTTTTTTTAATAAAAGTCACAGCAAACTGAAATCTGGTTGTGTTTTGCAGCTGCCCTGAGTGCAGGGTTCAGATTTTTTTTGGGGATTATTTTTGCACAGCACCTGAGTGAACGAGAGCCAGGCCAAGGGAATTCTCTCCCTTCAGGCACTAATTAACAGAATCTCCACTGTTCTCCTCCACTCTTTCCATCCTCTGATGTTTCATCTCCTCCCTTGATGGGGAGCAACCGTCCCATAAAGAGATTTTATTTTTTAGCAGTAATTGGGAATAAAAGTGACTAGCATGGATTGTGACCATTTGGGAAATTTACCTTCCAGCTGGGTAACTGTGCAGTTTTTGGATGCCTGAGAGGCTCCCTTGCTGCCTCTAAAGGTTATTGTGCATTTAATGAGTCTTTGTAGGTTTAATTTAAGTGAAAATAAAAAAAAATTACAGATTTCATAGCAGAGTAGCAAGACTTTGCCCAAGATTTGCTGATTTATGGGACAGAATTCTGGAACCTGGGAGTTCTAAAGTTATGATCCAAGTTTTATGGGAGTAGGGCAACTCATGAATTTGGTATTTTAAGGTCCTTATTAATATTAAATAATAATAATTGTTATTTAATCATTAAAATTAATTATTTTAATGTTAATTAATTATATTAATTTTAACAAAATTTAAGTTTTGTTGTCTTGGGGCTAGAGCCTTTTCAAGCCCTGTTTTAAAAGGAATTGTGAGAAATCTTTGAAAAATGGGGGTTTCTGTAAATTATTTTTTTAAATGGTAAATACAACTGCAAAATCTATCAGGATTTCAGGATTTCATCTCCTCCTTGTGCAGCACAGTTATTCTGCCCATCACAAAACCAAAGGATTTATTGATATTATTTCCATAGTCCAGTGAAGCACTAATCCACACAGGAAAAATAATGCAAATCCCATCGTTTGTTGGCCTCAATTTTTCCGGACATTTAAAAGTCAGGAATAATATTGCAGAAATGATTCAGAAAATCATCTGCATAAGGAAAAAAACCAGCCCTTTAGGAGTGAGGGCTTAATCTATATATTCATAAACACACAATATTACATTTTTATTATTTCAGTGTACAAGCTTCACTTCTGTAGCAGATTCCTGCAATATTTAACATCCAAATTAATAACAAATTCTGCCAATTCATCAATTCCATGCAGCCAAACTCAGACATGCTATTTCTTGCAGCCCATATTTTCTGGAAAAAAAAAACCCCTCATTCCTAAACATTGTTCTTTTGAATAATTAGTTCATTGACATTCTTGTGCCAAAGAAAATATCATTAGTAATTTATAGAAGTTGCATGAAGAATAACAAGAGTTCAAAACCCCAGTGTGAGATAAATGAAGCCCACAGGTCCCTGGAAATCATTACAAGGCAGCTGGAATGAGATGCACGAGAATTATCCTCAGACCACCCTGATCCCAAATATTTGATCCTGCAGCCCTGGATAAAACCTCTGCCTTGGTTTTGGAGAGATGCTGGGGTTGCTTTAGAGAGGCTGCTGGAACCCAGAATAAAAACCAAAATAAAATCCAGATTTTGGAGCCTTCCACCACCCAGTCTGCCCATTAATGAGGGCTGACAGTTCCTCTCTCCTCCAGCCTCCAGATCTTTTCATATTTCAGATCTCTCCCCATTATCTCACACCTCAGAGACACAACCTTGCTGTCACTGACTTCATCTGTTTGCTTTCATCACTCCATTTGCACGTCCTTAGCATATTATGATTATTATTATTATTATTATTCCTCCTCACGGAGCTGCCAGCCAAGAAATGTGTGAGTTTGGGGATATGGATGGAAAATTGTTCTGAAATAACGCTCCTGAGTCCTGGGAGGAGAGGCTGAGGGAGATGGGGAAGGGGCTCAGCCTGGAGAAAAGGAGGCTCAGGGGGGATTTGGGATCAGCCAGGGGAGATTTGGGATCTTATCCCAGGGAACAGGGACAGGAGGAGAGGGAATGGTGTCGATTCAGGAAGAATTTCTCCATGGAAAGGGTGCTCAGGATGCTTTGGAAGTGCCCAGGGAGGGTTGGAGTGCCCATCCCTGGAGGTGCCCAAGGAATTCCTGGAGGTGGCACTCAGAGCTCTGGGCTGGGGACAGCCTGGACTCCATGCTCTGGGAGGGCTTTGCCAGCCTGAATAATTCTGATTTTATTCCAGGGACACCTCTGGGATGTGCTGCCGTGGAAAATGTGGCACAATTTGGGTATTTTTTAATACCAGATTTATCACTTTCTCTTCAGCTCATGACCTTACAGGATCAGGAACATGGAGACATCTGTTTTCAGATCAAATGAGATTAAGGGAGAATTATGCTCCAATCAGGTGACTTTCAGTGATTAAAGGCCTAGAAGGAAACAAGACACAGAACTTGTGGAGTTTGGGCTCCAGCAGAACAGGCCATGGAAATGAAGGCAAAGCCTCATTAAACAAGTGGCTTCCTAAAGAAGGAGCAGCAGCCCTTTGTTTGTCCACTGGATCTGTGCCTTAATAAAACAGCAGATTGGAAATCTGCTGAAAACACTAGAAACTCCCACAGGGAATTCTTGCTAGCCTGAACACTTCTATAAATAATTCAGCATCATTGACAAGAAACCCATTAAAAAACAGTCGAAGCCATCTCGGACTTTTAGTTGGAATTTAACGCAAAAATTTCACCCGAGCTGATGCGGTCGATACCAGAGTCACTCCCAATCCACAGCAAGCACCGAACAAAAGGGAGAGGGAGATGAAAAGGAGCAGCTGGTGCCTGGGACCAGTGGAGTGTGAAACGAAGCAGCTCAGTGTTCTCCACGGCAATGGGCTCTGCTCTGAGCGCTCCAGCCCTGCTGGGGCTGGGGGGAAATGAGCTCCAGAGACGGCTCCGAGTCAATCAGCAAACACAGGCAGAGCATCCCCAGCAAAGCTGCTCCGGCTCTGCTGCTCCTAACGAGGCTCCCACCGCTGGGAACATCTGGCCACGCTCAAAACGAAAGCTCTGTGGAAATTGAATCCTTCTCATTACTGCGGGCAACGCGACGGCTGCGTTATTCTGACTTCAGAGCTCGTTCGTGATTGTTTAATCGTTTTATTGTTCCTTGAGAGAATCAGATGAGTCTAACCCTGCAAAATAAACAGCCCTTGATGCCCCGAGCTCACAAACAGCTCCGTGTCCTTGGGGGAAGCAGAGCAGCTAATGACTGCCCACTCCTGGGGTGCAAAACCCTTAATTAACAAACCCAATGGTTTTACAGATGTCGTTCCTCTGTTTGAGTTCATGGTGCACAGGCTGAGCTGCACAGCAGCCCTGGACAAGCCCTGCACTGAATCCCCTGCTGCTCCCTTCCCATCTCTCTGGCCTTCCATAAAACCATCCTCTACTGGGTGGAACAGCAGCATTTTAATATTTTAATAACCTTGCACATTTGTAATAAGAGTTATCAATATGTTTTATAATACTCAGTGTATTTACACACACAGAAACACCACCCATATTTTCATTATAACATTACAAGACCCATCACAAATCTCTGCTCTGTTTTATCTATTTAAGTTGCTTGATTTGATGATGCAGAAACACATTTATAACACAGCCAGTTCCCACATCTCTAGCCAGTGAAATCCTGTGGCACACATGAATCATTTCAATGGAAAATTTAGAGAAAGTTAATTAAAGGTCATTGGTTTTTCCTCTTCACCCCCCTCCCTTTTTTTTTTTTATTAATTTGAAGGACCTCCACTGTCTATTAGCATGGGGGGAAATAAGACAATTTTGTTAAAACTGACAGAATTAGCAAGAGATAAGTAAAGGTCAAATGTCAGGATGAGGACTGGAAGCTTAATATCCCTCCACCATACAGCAGAGCAGCAAAAAGAAGGGGAAAAAGGTATATTTAATCAAAAAGGAGACAGAAAGGAAATTTGCATCAAAAATATTCCTGCACATTAAAAGAGATTGAGATCTTGATTCAAGATTACGAGGCTTCCTGTTAATTGTGATTTATTCAGAGATCAGACTAGGCTGCAATGGGTTCAACCAATGAAATGAAGCAAAATCAATTATTTTGGAAAGAGCCAAGTTGAGCCTGTGGGTGCTGAGGGAGCAGAGAACTGGAGCTGGGCTCCAGCAGGAAGGGAAGCAGAACCCAAATCAGCCAGGAAACCACAGGAACCCAGACTGGGATGAACCTAAAACTCATCTTGTTCAACCCCTGCCATGGCCAGGGACACCTTCCACCATCCCAGGTTGTTCCAAACTCTCTCCAGCCTGGAATTTAACTTCAGCACCATCCTCATCAAAGAGCAGCTGAATCAAGCTGGAAATAGATTTTTTGGAATAGCAGCTTTCCCAAATATTTTAGATTACAAGAAGTTACAGCCAATTTCAAGCATAAAGAATTCATGGACGAATCTGAAATATAAAGCAAGAGAATTCTGTCTCTTAAGAAGATTCTATGTGAAATAGAGTTAATGAAGCTGAGGAATAAATAGAAGGTTACTCCAGATCAGAGAAGAAGAGCTCTTGAATGAGCAGACAGGGAAAAATNATAAAGAATTCATGGACGAATCTGAAACACAAAGCAAGAGAATTCTTTCTCTTAAGAAGATTCTACATGAAATACAGTTAATGAAGCTGAGGAATAAATAGAAGGTTACTCCACTTCAGGGAAGAAGAATCTTGAATGAGCAGACAGGGAATAACAGAAGAAAAGGATGAAACAATGCACCATTCCTAAATAAACACAAGTGGAATCCAAGTTCTACTGCTGCCTCTCTTTGTGACAATGAAAACTGGGCTGGGGAGAAGCTGAACAGGCTCAGCATTTTATCTCACAGAGAATCTCCTCTCACCAAGATCTTATCCCGTGCATTTTAATAATTCCATAATTTCAGTGTCATCTGCACAAGCAGCCGCTCATCCTCTCCCTGGGGGCACCTGGAATGATTTCCCATCTCATGGAGCTGAGCACTCCTTGTCTGTGCAACAGCACCACAGCTGATGGCATCTGCCTGGGACTTCTCTCAATTTAACTATTAACTATTAAATAATAACTTTTTATTTATTAGTTACAATACATCAGTGGTTGAACATCAGTAGCACCTACAGCAAAAATGTCTTGACAGAACTCAGTAAGGAGAGAACCTGAGGATTCCCTTTTCATACTTTCTACAGTGCTGCAGTGGAGAACAATTCAAGATTCATTAAGAATGATTAGAAACATAAATATGGACAAAATCTAACGTGTGCTTATAAACTGACTAAAAATATTTTCAGTTCCAGTGTTTTCATTCCATCAATTCACCTCTTTTAGTGCAGATCACCAGTGAGATATGACAATATCCTACCAATCCATACTTTTCTACTCAATAAGTCATTCACATGCATAAATTATATATAAAAATAGACAAAGGAATTCCTGTGCCATCTATTTGTATTTTATATTCCTCCAAAAGGAGAAAGTTTTATAAAATTTCCAGCACAGGGAAGTGCTAGAATCCCAGGACAGCTGTCTGTCCTCCCTGTTTCACACCACCCTTAAATAGAATTTTATTTGGCTACCATATGCTTCAACCTCTCTGTCTGCCACCTTCAGATTTCCCTTCCTGAGCTGCAGAAAATAAAATGCTAAACAGCACGAAGAGTGGTGGTAAAACCGTGGTAGAACTCTCTCCCTGGAGCAGAGGGATGTGGATTAAAAGCACACCTGAAAGAGCCTTCATTTTCCAGCCTATAAACCAAACCCTTCCCTGGCAGGGGGGACACATCGAGCCTCATTACACTGATGTCCTTCAAAGCAAAAAAGAATTTTAAAAAAAAGGTCTAAATGCAGCCTGAGAAATACACACTCATTACTGAGCCTCAGATTTTCGTGCTGCCAAACACAGAGCTGGGAGTGCTCTGGACAACTTTATCACCTGGGAATTCATCGTGCCAAGGATGGAATCAGGCTGGATTTGTCCAAGGTGTGAAGTTCTAAAAGGGAAGGAAAAACGTTGGCTTTGTTCCATGGATGTGCACAGCAAGAGCAGAGCAGCCAAACAGGAATTTGGGCAAGGGGGAAAGGGGAAGCACTGATTTCCCAGAGCCAGAGGGCACGGATGGGATATCAGGGAGGGATTGTTCCCAGCACCAGAGCAGAGATCAAGCAGTTTAAATTTCTGTGCAAGCAGGAAAACACAATTATCATCCCCAGCACTGCCTCTTCCTCAGCAGCAGAGGATAAATCTCTCCACTGAGAGATAACTTCTTTCCAAAGCTTTATCAGAAGGAAAAGGAGTTACCTCGTGTCCAGCTCTCTTACAACCTCTCTGCCTCTGGGAAGCAGAGATTAGGGGGATGCAGGTCCTGCATCACATCCAGCTGCAGTGCAGCTGTGCTTCTGCAGCATTCCCTGCACTGGCACCACGCTGCACCACCCCAGGGGAACTCAGCAGGGTCAACCCCAGCCCAGGCTGCATTCCCAACTCTGCAGCCACCACCAGTGCCTGCCACACGCTGGAATCCTCCCCCCGTGGCATCCCTGGCTGCACCATCCCCTGGCACCAGCTCACTGAGGCTTTTGACTCCATCACTGCAGCTGGCACCAAGCTCAGGGCCAGGTTTCACCTCCAGAAATAGCTCCTGCAGCTCAGGCAGCTCATTGCTCCCCAGGCTGTTTGGCAGGGGAGCAGGGATGGGTGATGGATGAGTGAAGAGCTGC
The DNA here is from genome assembly GCA_013400435.1 of Pycnonotus jocosus. NCBI lineage: Eukaryota > Metazoa > Chordata > Aves > Passeriformes > Pycnonotidae > Pycnonotus > Pycnonotus jocosus. Next base: position 29,208 of record VWYP01002942.1, on the reverse strand, counting down.
TTAATTGGACAGGGAAACAGTTTAAACACCAGGCTGCTTTCTCAGGTACTGCAAATTTGCAGTTCCCTCTGTGACAGAGCTCAGGCCAGCTCCAGGGAACCCTGTCCCATCCTTCCAGAACATTCCTGGGGCCTGTGGGGGATCCTGAGCCCCTCTGCAGTGATGCTTTTGTTCTGTAAATACAGAGAAAACCTCAGCCTTTCTGAGCTGCCTGCAATTTGTCATCCCCACAGTAATTCCCTGCATTTTCTCCAGAGCCTGGGATATGAATAACTTCTCCTTCATCCTCCCAGCAAATGAGAAAGACTCTCTTTTTAAATTATTCATGACGTTATTATTATTAAAAGTCAAAGCGCCATTTAATGAAATAACATCTTTAAAGTCTGATTGCACTAAAGCCAGAACAGCACGGTTTGTAAAACATCCGTGTCCTTTAGCCTGTGCTGAATTACAAGAGAAACGACTCTGAAATCACACTTGTAGCTCAGGAGAAAACCCTCCTCCGATACACCAATCAATACATGATTTAATTGTGTTTTATTGCTGCTCCTGCCTCGGTCTGGGGTCAGGAGAGAGCCTGAGAACATCCTCTTTGCTGTTTTCCCCACTCGTATTCCCTCAAGGTGGTTTTTAATTCCAACCCTCAAGGCCTCTCCAGCTGGAGCCTGATGGAGAGAGTGAGGAATGAGAGGATGCTCCACATTCCCCTCTGGACTGCAGCTCAGGGAAAGGTTTTTCCTCTGGGATTGGCTCTGAAAGTGCCAAGGAAAGCAGGATGGGAAAGGCAGAGCTGAAATCTGTACTGAGCACAGGGGTCTGTGCCACTGAGGGGGCTCTGGGACCAGCCCATGGTGGTGCCCAAGGTCACCCAGCACAAAGCAGGGCTTGGAGCAGCTCAGGAGAACAGAGACAGGGGACACAGACCCTGCAGCAGGACCTGGAGCATCCCCGTGCCCAGGAAAGGCTGAGGGAGCTGGGGCTGCTCAGCCTGGAGGGAACACCCTGGGCTGGCCCTGTCTGCAGGGCCCCATCCTGGCAATTTGGGAGGATTTTAAGGGGAAAAACCCAATTATTTCAATTATTACATCACTACTAAGCTAATAATATATTGTTCTCCTTTTTACATCTTCCTTACTCAACATCCAAAATTTCACCAATCTTTGTTTCAAGGTTCAACAAATTATTTTTTTTTAAGGACCAATAACAGACCCATATAATCCTGGCTGATGTCCAGAGCTGGGTGCCCTCATCCCAGTGCATAAATCCTCATGCAGTATGGATGAGGATTTTTCCAAATAGTGGAAGAATTCCTGAAAATTCCCAGGTGTGAGATAGAAATCCAGATTCACGCTCTCCTCTGTCATCTACTCTGCCTCTTTAGCCCCTCTCTAATATCAACACACGGAGCTGATGGCTCTGTGTTGACTCATGCTCTGGAAAATAGCAATAATTCAATTAAAATCACCAAGAATTTAAACCCTGAATCCAGCTGAACTCCTGATTTTTACTCTCCACAAGTCTCTAAAAGGAGATGCCCGATTTTTAGAGTATTTGCTTGAAGTTTGGGTTTTTTTTTTTTCCAAGGATGAAATGAATTTTTATCTTGGAGGATGGAAATGTACTTTAAAGCTTGACTGAAGGAAATCACAGAAAACCCATGTTTTAGCTTGAGGCTGTGCATTTATCCAGCCATCTTTCCCCCAAATCTTGTAGGCACAAAGCTGCAAACAGACCCTCACCTCACCACATCCATCTCTGCACTGACAGATTTTGTGTTTTCCAAGGAAAACCTCTCCAAGATACACCCAGCCCCTCCTCCTGAGTCTGGAAAAACAACCCCTGATTTGCCATTTCTTCCCACTTTTCACTGCTGGTGATGCAACCCACTGCAGACGTTTATTTTCAGGATTCATAAAGAGAAATATTCCAGAAATTAGGGGATGATCTCACAAGATCCCAAACACATGAAAACAAGGGCACCTGCAGAATTGTGTGGTGAGAGAAATCCACCCAGGAGTGTTTGTTGTTCCTTAGCAAACAGAGAGCTGGAAGCAAAATTACTGCTTTGTGCAAACAACAGAGGCTTTGTTCAGTAAGCTCCAAGCAAAACAGACAAATTTGGGTTTCTGGGGAAGTTTACCTGAGCCCCTTGTGAATCCCACACCCTTCCCTGCACAGGGGCTCCTGACAATGGCCTGAGCTCCTGCAAGCCCCATCTCCTTGAGCACAACTGAAGATCCATCCCCAAAACACAAAAAAATTGCATTTTGCACTTTCTTTTCTTGTTTAATGGCCATTAATTTTTTTTTTTAAATCCTACATTTCAAGAAGCATTTTCCTCCATTAGGCATGAAGAAAAGCCCTACCTAAAGATCAGTTTTACAGCTGGATCTGAAAAACAGGATGAAGAGCAATCACTCCATCCATTGCTGCAGAATGAGCTGGATTTAGCAAAGCCCAAAATTCCAAAAATTAGGAAGTGGCCAGGGAAACTCCTCATTCTGTACATCCAAGGACTCCTGTTCTGAGCTATAGGGACTGGAATGCAGAGTCCCTGCTCACAGCACAGCCCCTGAGAGGCTCAGCTGCACAAATGCACCAAAGAAAATCCACCACGGGACCCAGTGGAGAGGGGCACAGAGACAGAGCTGCTTTCTCAGTCTGGATTTTCCTTCTGCTTGCTCCAATTTCCTCCCAATCCCTCATTTTTCTGAGGGAATCCAGAGCTAGAATTTCACTTTGCACCTTCTTCTCTGTGCTCATCAACCCCTACAGATAAATCAAATCTCTCCCTTTTTCCTGGCACTATGACAAGCCAAATCCATCTGGAATCTAATTATTGCTCCAATGCCCATTGTTCCAGTATAAATCATCAAGAACTACAATAGAAAAATAATAAATCTGTGGGACTGCTGATACTTGCCTTGCTCCCTTTCCAACTGTTTTTGTCAGTAAGTCAAGGGTGTGATAAATGCTCCCAGTGATGCTCCTGGATTTATAACCCAGCTGGATCAACAGGCTCCCTCTGCCCTGCAGGGATTCTCTGCAGGATTGTTGGGATGGTGGGAAGAGCACAGGGACATCCAGGAGGGTTTTCCTGGATCCAGCTCCCCAAAAACAAACCTCCTGCCCCCTCCTTGGCATCGTGCTGACTCCAGGGAAGCTCCTGCTGGATGCCTGGGTGCCCATCCTGCTCTCTCCAGCAGCCTCCCTGGATTCCTGGCACACCCCTGAGCAGAGCAGAGGAGAAATGAAACTCTTCTGCCAGGCTGAGAACAAATTCCAGGGCAGGAGAGTCCCACAGAGCTGGAGAGGCTGCACAGCAACAGAGGAGAGAGAGAGAGAGGAAAGGAGAGGGGAAAGAAAGAGATGGGATGAAAGAAACACATCCTCAGGGAATATCAGCAACCCCTCCTGCTCTGTACCAGCACCAAGAGCAGCCAGAGAAAACACCAACACAGCAGGAGGTTCTTGCAGAGCCACACACCCCTGGGTCCTGGATTCCCTCTTGGGCACTTCCTGAGCCAAAGCCCAGCTCTGGAGGGGTCAAAGCAAAAAAGCCTGGCTGGAATTTTCACACAAACCACCTCACAGGGAATGCATTTCCCTGCTGCTTTCTTTCAGGGCAGCTGAACAAGTTTCCAGCCCAGGTACTGCCCACAAACCACAGCAGTGACTTATCCAGGCTGTTCCCTGTGTGGAAATTCATTCTGGAGCTCACTGATTCTGATCCCTTCAGTTTGATCTTTGCTGTGTTTCCTGTTCTGTGCACCCAGGGGTGCAGCTGTGAGCTCACAGTCAGGCTCACTCAGCTCTGCACACAGCACGGACACAAAACAAATCCTTTTCCTGCTGCACACCAAGGACAACTTTCAGCCCCAAAGCACAACCAAGGGTGGCTGAAGGGAGGAACAAGAAGGATGGGACCTGACAGCCTGGAGCTGCAATGGGACAATTCAACCCCAAGGTGCAAATGGACCAGAACTGATCAAAGGGTGAGACCTGGTGACCCTTTGTCCATTTTGTGACCATTTTGTGACCATTTTGTGTCCACCTTGGCTGTAGCCCTGCCCAGGCTCTTGTTCTGCCCAAGGTGGATCCTAAAGGCCTTTCAATAAATCTCTGCTTTATTCTCCAGCTCTGTCCCAGTCTCTGTCCCAGCTCAGCTTTCCCAAGGAATCAGTGTCACCCCAAAGGTTACAGCCCCCAGCTCACTGAAGAGAAAATAAAAGTGACACAGAAACACCTAAACTGTGCTGGGGAAGGTTTGAAACACCTCAAATTGCCCTTGGCCACTCCTCCATGCACAGCCCTGCACAAAAGGCTGATTTCCAGTGAACAGAAGCTCTTGGTGCTGCACTCCACAGACATGAAGGGTGTTTTAATGGTTACTTACTGAGCTCTTCAGTGGTGGTTACAATCTGCTGCCACATTAATCTCACCCCATAATTAGCTGCCTGGGGAAAACGTGTGTTGTTATTCAGAGGAGCCAGGTGAAGAGGAAAACAGCTCCAGAGGTCTGAAGCTCGTGATTTATTTCCCTTTCAAACCAGAGAGGTGAAGCAAGGCACAGCCCTTGCTCTGTTATACGCACTGGACAATTTTGCTGTGCACTTGGAGGGGTGCAGAAGTGCAAGATGACCCAAAATAGTCCTGCAGAAAATCAAAACTCCTTCTTCCTGATCCAAGAGAACAGCAGGAAACCCCTGCACTTAAAGAGCTCCACCAGAGAGCTCTAAAGAGGCTACAAGGTACTCTACAATATTTATGAGTGCAAGATATATGCTATAGATTAATTCATAATTTCTCCATGCATAATTTACAGTCTATTTACAGAGTAAAACAGGCAGCACACAGCAACCACCACAAATGCATTCACTTAAACTTGAGGGCATCTGGAATGCCTGCTCAGAAATCAGAGCCCATAATAAACCAGTCACAGGCAATGAAAAGCTGCCTGAAATGCCCAGGAAGAGAAAGGAAATGCATTTCTGAGGCAGCTGATGTGCCATAAATATTTAATGCCCTATAAAATCTTTCATTTAGTTATATTTATATAGTATTAAGCACATTGTTCCAGTTCAGAGTAAGAAATTAGTTTTAACTCGAGTTTTAGAGAGAACTTCGTTTTTCTTGCCTACAGTTTAACCTCACGCTAAAAGCTACAAATTGTGGCTCAATGAATTTGTACTAAAGCAGCATAACTCCTTCATTTCCTCAAAAATCCTCCCTGAACAGAACCATTTTCTCTATTTAACAATGCAATTGTGCACTCACAGAATCCCCAGAATGGTTTGGGGTTGGGAGGGATCTTAAATCCCATCCTGTCCCATCCCTGCCATGGCAGTGACACCTCCCACTGCCTCAGGATGCTCCAAACCCTGTCCAACCTGTCCTTGGGCACTGCCAGGGATCCAGGGGCAGCCACAGCTGCTCTGGCACCCTGTGCCAGGACCTGCCCACCCTCCCAGGGAGGAATTTCATCCAATATCCCATCTAAACCTGCTCTCTTTTTGAGATATCAAGGGCAATAAATGTGATAACTGAACACAGGCACTGATGATGATTTCAGATATCAATTAAGACCCTCTGTAAGTAACACCCAGCTGTGTGTTTGCCACTTGGAAATAAAAGCAGATTTTGCTGCTCTAACAGCCAGGGAGAAGCTCACTGAGACTCCTGCAGTTCTCACGCACTGGATGGAGACAGAATTCCCTGGCATCACTGCTGCAGAGCAATTAAAACAATCAGCCCTTTAGTTACACCTCATTCCACTGTTTCCCCATAAATCAGCTATAAGATCACAGCCTTTAAATGCTATTCTATTTATTTACTGAATATATTCTCAATTTCCATTGCAGAAATAGAGAAGAACCCAAAGAATGTGCATGATGAGCTCTCTCCTTCCATAGTTAGTTTAAAAAAAAATGTTGAAGGATGTTTTTAGGAGACAGCTTGTTCCCCATTAGAAAAAAAAAAAAGCAGGTTAAAAAGCAGTGGTGCTGCCCTGAACCACAAGGCCCAAGATGCACTTTTTGGGTTTGCAGTTGAATTTCTGCAGCAGAAAGTGCTGCCTGCCTTGGCCCCAGGCCAGCAGATCCCACTCCTTTAACCGAGCACTCTCCTCTTCTGGATGGCGTTTTTTGTTCTTTCAATGTCTTCATGGTGTTCCTCTGCATCCATATAAAGATTTTTAATTGCTGTTTAATATTAATGCAGCTTTCAGAATCAGTGAAAACGCTGGCTTTTAATTTATTTTTTTTTTTTTTTAAAGCCCACATCAGCTTCAAAGTTGCAGCTATAAATAGAGGAGTGTTGGAGACAGACATAGCCAGGAGCTACAGCAGGGTGCAGTTTATCCTCTGCACAAGACTGGAAATTACAGAACATCTGAGACGCCCCAATTTCAGCAGAGGCTCCTCAGCAACCTGTCCTGACCCCACAAACCCTAAAAAACTCCAGCACCTCCTGGGTGAGCTCCATCATTTGAGGACTTACAGTGGATGGAGAGGCTAAAATTCATTTCACTCAGCTCTGCTTCAATCACCTCACCTGTCACTTTGGCCATTTTTTATATCAGATCAACTCCTTGTGTTTAATGCAGGATTTGTTGGGATAATAAATCTTCCAGCCAGGCAGTTCCCTTTGTCCTGCTGATGTTTTAATTGACTTCTAAGGACAAAGCTGATTTTATGTATTTCAGCTTTAATTGCTGCTCGCTTTCCTGGATTCCTTTCACACAATCATATTTAAGCATTAAGGTTATTTAGGGAGATTAGTGAGTCTCACCATTGAGAACCACGCTCCCAGTTACAATGGAAATACACTCAGTGGTCAAAATTGGTTGAGCAAGAACTTTGAAACTCGTTTTGAACAAATTCCCCGGGTCTGTTTCACACAGTTCCATAGAAGGGAGCCTGAGGATTATGTGAAGGAGTAAATCTGACACCGCTTAATGTCTCCAAAGGACTCGCCTCCACCTCCAAAATCTGTAATTATGTGTGATTTGCATTAATCCCCAGAAAGAAATAGAAATCCCTACACAAAACAGAAAAAGCAGATTAGGAGCAATATTCTGTTGACAGTCCCGCAAATGATTTGTGTCAATTAAGATAATTCCCGAGCTCTCATCAAACCACCTCTCACTCCACCACTTCAGGAGAGGAGGACACCTAACCCAGAGCCATACAACTGCATTTCCCAGGAAGGGAAATTCCAATTTCCCATTTGAAGTTCATCCAGTGAAAAAGCGCATTGCATCCAAC
>VWYP01002942.1:0-21917 GCA_013400435.1 Pycnonotus jocosus | reverse complement strand
CCACCGCTTTTTAAAAAAAAAAAAAAAAAAAAAAAAAAGAGAGAGAGAAAAAAAAAGAAACAAAGCTATGGAGCAGCAACAAGAGAAAAGTCATTTTTCATTGGAGCCTGGAGATGTGCAGAGATGAGGCCATGGAGGTGCAGGTGTGCTGGGTGCTCCCCACATCCCCCTGCACCCACCAGAGGTCACAGATGATGACGGGAGGCACCAACGGCGCTGCTTTGTGCCCAGGGAGATGCTGAGACACCCTGCACCTCACAGGCACCTCTGCGGGAATATTTCTGGCAATTGATGAATCATTTTGCAAGTCAAGGCAGAAAAGGCATCGTTAAGAGCACCTTGTTGTTCCTGCTGCAGGCGCCTCGTTAAGAAAGCTGCTCCAGCTCTCAATTCCCAATCCTTTGTCAGTGCCTCCGCAGTTTAAAATCTCCCAACCTCTCAGAGGTTTTAATTTGCCCCCAGGTAGCAGCAAAGGCTGCTGCTGATGTAGAAAACACACCTGAGAAGGAATTGCTGGGCCCTGTGATGATATCCTGCGTCTGGGTAGGTCAGGGGCTGGGATAACCTCTCCAAAATCAAGAACAGCCTCACCACAGGCAAAACCAAAGCAGCTGAACCAAAGCCATCCAAGCAGCTGTGGCAGCACTGATGGCAGGCAGGTCATTTACATATATGCAAATGAACACGCAGGGAGATGTCTCTGGGAATTGTCAGGATTCACCTTTCAAAGGTTGTTTCTAGCAGTCACAAAAGCCCAGAGTGGGTTGGGAGGGACCTTAAATGCCACCCAGTGCCACCCCAGCCATGGCAGGGACACCTCCCAGCCTTCCCCAGTGTCCCAACCTGGCCTGGGACATCCCAGGGAACAAACCAGCCCTGGCCATAAATGAACCTGCCCAGGGTTACCTGGGTCCACCTGAAATGCTCTGTAATGTTTATCTCCAGGCAAACTGACTCAGAGGAAATCGCTAATTAAATGCAAGAATGTTTAATTGGCGCATTGTTAGGAGAACATTAATTGGCAGCTCTAATACACCGAATAAATTAGCATAATCAACAAGCTGAGGACTTACATGCTTTATCACATGTACCTCACAATGACTTTTTAATTATTCAGAAAGCAAATAAATTATTTCCAAACTTGCATTTTCCTCTGTTTCATGTTGTCCTTGTACCTTTTAAATGCATATTAACTTTTTTTTTTTTTCCTTTTTCAATTGGAGTCTACCAAGCCCTGGTAATTCAGCTTGGTTTTCTCCTTCTGGGGAAGGATGGGATGGGAACAGAAATCGCTGTGTCACTTGGGAGAGCTGCAAGATTTTAGTCAAACTTGTAAAACCTAAAACCCTAAGGCTTCAACCAACACCTTTGCAGAGGAGGAAGAAGAACCTGCTGATGTCAGGATTGGATGGGTTTAAATGTGGTGTTTAAATATGATGTTTTTAAAGCTACACAACCAAGGTGTTAACCACATTGCAATCTAACCAACCACAATGTGGCTTGCATCAGTTTAAAATGCCCTTTTTTGGAATATTTTGAATAATCAACACTTTGGACTAATCAGAAGAGGCAGCTTTGTTCTGCCACAGGTATCTCCCCACTTCCCCTTCCCAATAATTCCCAAGCTCATAAATCTCCCTCTCTCCAGTTCCCCCTTTCAGCCCCAATTACAAACATTATCTTTAGCCAAAGCAAATGCCAGCGTACAAATAAAATCAAATCCGCAATTAACATTACCAGATATAATGAGATGTTTAATTACCCTTGAAACTAGGCCTTGTGAAGAGCCAATAAACTTTAAAGTGCTTTTGTTACCAATCCAATTATCCATCATACACAACATCAATGTTTGCATTGCCCTCCAACCAGGGTCCAAGGGTTGGGACAGCAGAGCAAGGAAATGATTCTGACATTAAGAGTGGAGAATGATCTCCCTACTTGTTATAAAAGCTCAGTCCAAGCCCTAAGAAGAGACAAGAAAAGCTTGATAAACTGTAGAATAGATGAAATCATTCTCTAGTGTCTCATGTGGCAAAACACTGAACAAAAATGCTTCATATGAACACCAAAATTCTGAGGTGCAGCACAGCAGTGAGGCCACCAGATCCACAAACCTCCAGCAGCCTCCAGAGCCAAAAGTGCAGCTCCCAGCACAAAGCTCTGGAGCCAGCTGACAGCGGGGAGGGAAATAATCTGCATTTAAAACAGCCCTGAGCTGCAGAATATTATCTCCAATAAAAACCAAGATCGCTGCAATAGTGCAAAACCTTTAAACAGTGGGACCTGCAGGTGCCAAATCCACCAAGAGATTTTATGAATTTCATGCACATTTGGGAAAGAAGAAGATTCAGAAGGGGCTGGAGTCCAAATTGGCCTCAAGAAATAACAAAACCACCCACAAAAAAAAACCCCAAACCCCACAAAAAACCAGCATCTAAAAAAGCCCAAAACAACTTGCACCTACTTTTTGCCCAAATTCACTGGATGATTTCCCAGACATAAGAAGTTATTTATGTCATTATTACCTTTTTTTTTTTTTTCCTGGACAAAATCAACTCCTAGAAAATGTTGATTAATTTGCAGCTTGATGCATAAAAAAGTGAGCTTGTGAAATTACCAGAAGAGGTAAATAAATGATTCATGTGGGTTGGTTTTGCATGAATAAATTATTTGTTCCTTCTCCGTGTTTCATCTGATAGAAGAATGCAAAATTAATGCTATTCTATGCAAATAGAAAGCCTTTTATAAAATTCTGACCTAATTACAGGTGTTTGCTAAGATACTCACACTTGAGTTTTCAGGGGAAAAAAAAAAAAAAATTCCTTGGTGCCACTTTAGTGTCACAGAAGGAAAGATTCCAACAAAACATGTCACTCAAGGATTATTAATAGAAATAGAGATTATTAATATTTTTGCCTTCTTTAACCATTTCCATGCTGTTGGAGAGTTGCACAATCAGCACCCAAAATGCTCCATCCCTCCAGCTAACGCTGAACACAGCCCAGGATTCCAAAGACGTTGGATCATGCAAAGTTGTGGATCCCAGCAGATTTTCATTAATGCCAATAAAAGAGATGGCATTTCAATGATGTGGTAGCCAAGGAAACAGAGCAGCACCTGACAGATGTTCTCCCCCAGCCTTCTCCTCCAGAGGCAGCAGGAATGAACAATTTGGGCCAATCTTGCAACAGCTGATGACCAAATGAATCATTAAATCATCAAATCATCCTGATTTCCAACACCACGGTGCTGGCTGGCTTTTCATAAGGATTTTAAAAGGAGCTTTTAATAAGGATTGGTAATTTTTTTAAAAGTGATGAAAAAAAACCCCCAAATTATTTCTTTCCAGCCACCATCTGAAACAACACAAAACATTTTACTCAGAGCAGCTGGGGCTGCCCCTGGATCCCTGGAATGTCCAAGGCCAGGTTGGAGCAGCCTGGGACAGTGGAAGGTGTCCCTGCCATGGCAGGGGTGGCACTGGGTGGGATTTAAGATCCCTCCCAACCCAAACCATTCTGGGATTTCCTTTTGGAGCTTCCATGTGTCAGATTTTTTATATTTCTTTTTTTAGATTTTACAGTTTTCCCCCTCTTTAACTGCTAACCCTTCAGAAATTCCACTAACAGGATTTCATCACAGTAACTGTCCAACAATTCTGGAAAAAAATAGCCACAAAACGTCTCAAGGATTTAGACAGAAGTAAAAATCACCATACTAAAGCCTATTCATCTGTAAATATGAAGATAAAAAAACATTCCAAACCAAAAGATTACCTTTAATTTTTTATCTTTAAAGTGAGAGGAACCCACACCACAAAGCTGACAAGATGAGAGGTAGGAACCAGAATAAGTAAAGAAAATTTGTGCTATCAACCAGAATATTTCCTATGGTTGGATCATATGTAGTTTCAACATACAAAGCCCTGCAAGAATTAGACTTCAAGTGTTATTTTATGTAAATCTAAAGATCTAAATACCTCCAAATTCTTATTTTATGTAAATCAGAAGAAATGAAATGAATCTCTCCTGTCTGAGCACTGCTGCATTATTTTAGGGACATTCTTGCAGTTGCCTTGCCCTGCTCGCAGGTATTTTCCCCAAGGCCACTCCACTGCTCTCTCATTAAACCCAAACTCACAAACAAGCTCTGTTTGTGTCTATAATTGACAGAGAGACTGAGTGAGTGATTGATTCGATCAGTCTGAGGCTCCTAAGGGGGGTTTTGCAGCAGAATCACACAAGAAGTTCCCATGAACTGACCTGGCTGCTCCTATTTGGTTCTTCTGGCTCTGAGCTCAGTGAGGGCTTCACTCCTTGCTGATAACAACACACAGCACTGGTGATCCTGGGTTTCCAGGTGGTTTAGCTCACTCTACATCATTAAGATAATTAACATGCATGCAATAATTCCTTTATCAGTCTTTCTGGGGAATGGGGAATTTGCCAGCAATAAATAATTCAGCTCAATAGCAGGTGAGTGAACACCACCCAGCCACCACTCTCATGGACAGCAGCCTCTGTGCACCTACACTGGAGGCTGGAATCCCTTCTTAAATGGATATTTAAGTCCAATTAATGGGAAATACTCATTGGAAAGGTCCACAAAGCAATGAGACAGCTCTCAAGCTCAAGCCATTATTCCTCCCCAGCGAACCTGCCCTTGGGAGCATCCTCAGAGCAAGATGTCCCAGACATCTCATCCCCCAGGAGCAGCCAGTTAGGGCAGAGCTGACTCACATGGAGAGAAATCTGGCAGATTTTCCAAGTGCTGTGGGTAATTAGTGGCTAGAGGTTAAACAGCCACACAACTCTGGGACTCCATTCCAAGCTTGGATGCCCTTGATAGGAGGCAGCGAGGTGTCGGTTCCAAACATTTCTGTTTCTGTACACAAAGTGGCTGCTCCGATTCAAAACAGACAATTTAGTGGGTGGATCTGTAATTAAATTATTACGGCTCCTATCTAATTAAAACAGATTTCAAGGCACATTTCAAGCTGTGGTTGGATGTCAGTTTGAAGCTGCCTCGCGCGGCTGGGCAAGCAAGAGCGCTGAAGGAGGGCAGGAACAGCATCCAAGAGGAAGAGAAGGAGGATCTAAAAATAAAAATGTTCTGGAATGCCTGCCTTTCCTTTTGAACCCAGCAGCTCACCACTGGCGTGGCACCACCCCATGGATATCTCAAAGGGCCTTGAGATTCCGAGAAAGGAGGAGAAACAATCGGGAATGCAGAGCCCGCGGTTGTTCCCGGGTTCTGCACAGAGTTTAACAAAATCCAGAGGAATAAAAGCCTTCCTGATGGATGGGAGAACAGGCTCGCTGGGAATATGTAATTACAAGCTGGCCCAGGCAGAAAGGTACAGCTGGTGAGACACTGCACAGTTTGTTAAGCTGAACAGAAACTTCGGGCTCAGCACTGGCTTCTGAGAATTCAGCGATGGAACAGGAGCAGCAGTTCAGAGATCACATCTCAGAAACCAACAGAAGGGTTTGAAAAAGCAAAGTTTAAAAATGTTGTGACTTCATTTTAGTCTTTAATTTTCCTCTATTCACCCAGTGGGAGTCTATTTCTACACCAACTTTGATTTAAATAAATGGATGTTTTTTCAGAAGACCTCAAGGTGCTGAAGCCACCATGGGACTGAAACCATGAGAGGAACAAGCAGGAGCTGAAACCCCAGCTCTGGGCTCCTCTGGGATCTCCCCCCAGCACACCCACCCTGCTCACTAATTACTTCCCCTCCCCTCTTTTTTCTCTACTTTTCCTTATGTACTTAAACACATTTCAGATGTAATTGCATAAAAGATTGCCTGGTTCACACAGGAACTAATAAGTCCAAGTAACTGTTATTACAAAACTCAAATCAAAGGCACTGAATGTTGCCATTGCAAAGTAATTAAGGCAGTAAAACCATCGGCGACTTGAAGGGCTCTTTCATTAGTAAAGAGAATGCAATTATTTTCCTGCCATGTCTCCTGATTCCATTAGGCTGACACGCAGGAACAGCCACAGTGAGCAGGCTGATTTCTCTCCCAGCACATTGACACCCTGGAAATCCTTCTTCACGCACAGCTGAGCCACTGATGGCCACCACAATCCCTGTGCTGTCAGGGTTTAGCCTGGCTATCGAGCTTAAACATGAGCTGAGCAGGGCCTAAAACCCTCCAGCTCTCACTGAAGAGCAAATCAAAGCCCAGTTGGTTCAAAGGGAGAACACAGCATGGGAAGTGTCCTGGTTCATGGCAGGGGGTTGGAATGAGATGATCTTTAAGGTCCCTTCCAACCCAAACCATTCTGGGATCTGGGGGAAATCTCAGATGTCCCAGAGAGCAAGGGACAGGACAAGAGGAAACAGCCCCAGGCTGTGTCAGGGTGGACATCAGCAGGAATTTCCCCAGGAAAAGGGTGGTCAGGCATTGGAAAGGGCTGCCCAGGGAGGTTTGGAGTGCCCATCCCTGGAGATGCCCAAGGATGTGGCACTCAGTGCTCTGGGCTGAGGACAAGCTTGGACTCCAAGGTCCGGGAAGCCTTTTCCAACCTCAGTGATCCTCAGATTCTGTAACCTGAGATCAAAGCAAGCTTCTGGGAACTTTTAAAAAGTTTTGCTTTTAAAGGACAGGCATCAAGCAGGATTTTCCTCCAGCAAATTCCAGCCACAGTTTGCATTCCGTGCTAAGGACAGGCACCTTCGGCTCGATTGTTCCCAGTGTTTGAAATCAAGTTAAACAGCGAGAAGAACAGAGCTACATCTGAATCTGAGCAGGTTCAAAAGCAGAAAACAAATGTGCTCTGCAAGCACTGACCCTGGCTGTGCACGCCAGGGCTCCTGAGCACAGGTTTATAATGAGGAGTCACTGCCAAACTCCCAGCGCATCTTAACACCACCAAAATTCACACTGAATGCTGAAAGGGACACAGGTTGCTTGAAATTCAGCTCAAGAAGGCTCCTACCTGACACAGCAAAGGAAAAAGGGCTTCATTTCAGTGGGTGGTACAGTTTTATGACAGAGGGAAATAAATGTGCCTCGGGTATGATTGGCACTTCTGGAAACTGAGTTAGCTTTGTTTCCAATCATCAAGTCAAAACAGATTTGGGTGTTTCTGTTCACATCAGCACCATCATCAAAAGACTTGAAAACATCTCCTGCCCACTCCACCCTTTGAAACCATCTCTTCTTTTTGCATTAGGGCTCTCCTGATCTTGAAACCCATAACATGGAATAAGATTTCTTCCAAAAGCCAGAGCCTGGTTTCTTCCTCACCTTTAGAGGATTTCAGGGAATCATGACTGGTTTGGGTTGGAGAAACCTTAAAGCTCATGTTGTTCTCCAGCACCTTCCACTGAAAGGTCCCCACATTATTTCAGAGGTGACAAAACAACTTCTCTTTTGAAGTATTCTATTATCTTACAAGTATTTCTTATTAAAGAACTCTGTGCTCTCTCAAAGGAACATGCAATGGTTGAACTGGTTACTTGCAGGGGCTCATTTCCAACCCTCCCAGCCTGTGGGAGCACTGCTGGTTATACCCACACTGAAATCTGGAAAGGGAAGGTGCACCAAGGGCACCAGGATGATTTGGCACTAACATCACGGATCCACAGGCTGTCAAATCTATCAGGAAAATCCCCTGTGGAGTTCCTCAAACAGCTACAAGCAGCCAAATTCTCTCCTCTCACAAGCACCAGGAAAAGAGCCCTTCCTGGCCTGAAATCACAATATCTGAGACATCAATATAACACTCTGGTTTCTCCTTTCACTGTCAGCAAACAGAGCTCTGCTCAGAGCTGCTACAACAGCACAAAGCACATTTGGAAACGAAGCAGGGATGCCCTGAGCTGTGCCTGAGCCCAGGGAGGAGGAAGAGCAGCAGCAGGAGGACAAGATCTGATCCAGAAAGGGAATGTGCACCTGCTGGGCTGTAACCTCGTGCCTCAGACTTTGGGGATGATTTGATGTGAGCACACACAGGTCAGGAGCTGCTCAGAAGTTTCACCTCCCATTGCAAGGTTTTTGATGTCCATGGTTTATCCAGCTGCCCATGGATCAGTATTGATGTAACCCAACCCCTCTGGGTCAAAGGGTTCATTATCAGCACCAGATTTATGGCTTCTTCCAAACATCTTCAGCAATCTGTCATCTAAACTACAATAGGGAATTAATTTTTTTTCTATCATCTTCCTGGGGTTTAATTAAGCATTCTGAAGATGGCTGCAGTGATTCAGCAGTGAGGGTGGATCAGCCTGGCTGGCCATCCTCCTGCATGCCCCTGCCCACTAACACTATCAAGACCAAAATAAACACATTTTTCTGCCTGAGAGCCATTTGTTAGAAGATATTTTCTTCTAAGAGCAACGGCATAAGGTCAGCAGACAGAAGGTGAGCGAGTGCTCCTTCACTTTAAGTGGGATTGGTGCTAAACACACCTAACTAGCTCACCCAATTAGTGGTTAATTCCAAGTACTAAGGATGTTTCAATTAAATGTCATTTACTTGCAAGGAATAAAAGCAAGATGGGATTGAGGAAAAACCAGCTGGATTCCCATGGATGGCACATCATCACTGAGGTGAGGGATATTCCTCAGATCTCAGGAGCTCTGTTCCCAGTCAGAGCCTCACACTCCCACATCCAGGTTTATTTTGCCAAGGATCATCTGATGGCAGTGTGAGGGCTCAAATCCCTCATCTGCCAATCCAATTTATTGCCTGTGCCTAAACCCAGGTGCAGCAGTGCTGAAATGACACCTGTTTCCATCCTCCCTGTCACCATGAGTGAATGGCTCCAGTGTCACTGCCAGGGCAGGACAATTCCTCTGCTCCCAGCATTTGGGAGCTGCTGGGGCACTTCCACCATGCTGACACTGCAGTGACACAGCCAGATTAACCTCCTGTTACATCATTTCCAAAGGAAACATCCAAGGCCAAGGCCAGGGAAGGTGCTGGGGAAACAACAGGCAGTCCCAGCAAAACCTGCTGCATTTATCCAGTGCCATGGCACAGCCTCATCCCATCAGAATCCCCAGGGGCTGAGGATTTTATGAGCAGAACACCAGAGCAGCCAGGTCGAGCAGCCTTTCGTGGGTGACAGAATTTCCAGGGCAGTGTTTGCTCTCCAGGAGAGCAGTGAAGCAGTTCCTGGAGAGCAAACAGAGATTTACAGGCAGCACCAGCTCCTCGAGCAGGTTGTGGCTGAGCTTTCACCCACACCAGCTGCTCAGAGCAAAACCCTCAGCTCCTGTCTGCAAGAATTAAGTCAAAAACTGGGTTTAAAATCGAGCCAGTGTGTGCATTTCATCAGCTGGCCAACAAAGAGAAAACCAGGCTGAGAGATGTGAAAAACACTCCCAGGAACAGATTTGATGATGATAACATGTGATGAATGAAACAGAAATAAGTATTTCCTTCAGCCAATTACCACTCAATCCTCTCCAGTTAAACAAAAACGTTCAATAAATATTATCTGGCATTTCCACATGGTCCTTTAATCCATCTCATAATCAAAAAGAATTCTGAACTACACCATCACTGTCTCCATATGTGTAACAAGATGGAAAGCATTTGATACAACCTCCAGCCACTGGAATGTTGGGGAAATTCTCCCAAGCTGCTCTCCACAACCCCTGGATTTGTTCTGAGTTACAAATCCTTAAGGAATAAACACTTTTTTTTCCTTAAGAAGCTGAGGACACAGTGGGATTTCTGAAGACATCAAATGGTGTGCAACTGCAGCAGAATTCTTTGAGTCACATCAAAATTCAGGGTGTGTTGAAGGGATAACAAGAGAGTAAAAGACAACGTTGCCTACACTCAAATGATCTGCTCTAAACAACTAAACAAGTCGTGAAATAAAGCCAAAAATCAGTAGAAATGCAGAAAATTAAAATTATTTAACAGCGTGGAACAACTTATTCTCATTTGAGTGAGAGCAGATGAGGTCATCAGCCTCCTTTTTTCAGGGGCAAACTGGAAGTGGCCTGAATATCAAAAATGTAATTGCAATCAAACAGAGCAAAGCTTGGAACAGTGCAAGAGAGCTGCTCCTGTTGTGCTGCATTCTGGAGCACAAGAGCTCCTATCAGCACAGGTTGGCACTAAAATCAGCCATTTCTCTCTGCTTGCTGTGAAAAATAATGATCTGTTGATCTTGGGTTGTCATTCAAGCCGTGTAACCCACTAAGGCAGCAGCTGGCTCTTTCCTGGATCTTCTTCTGTGGTGTTTACCAACTGCCAGGACTGAACAAAAACAAAAATACAGAACTTCTAGAAGCACTTGGAAAGTGAGATTTGCAAAAGGATCTGATCAATATCTGAGACATCAATAAAACAAAACCACCAAAAAACAAACAAACAAACAAAAAAAACCCCAAAACAAAACAAAAACCAAAAAAAACCCCAAACAAAACAAAAACAAAAAAACCAACCCAAAACTACAAAAAAACCCCTAATCTACAATGAGTTTATGACCATGTTCTACATTATGACCCAAGTATTGTGACCATGTTCTACACAGAAAAGTGAAGCCATCTCCTTCCCAAACATCAAAGTTTTCCAAGTAATTCCCTGTCAGTGAATCTTTTACCTTACCCTGACCTTCTTGAGTGGAGGTGTGTAAGCAGGCAGTCAATACCTGCACATTTTGGGTTTGGCAGATTAATTCGTGTATTTTAAGGGAATCCTGATGAGAGTGGTCAAGGAGCTTCAGACAGATCCTTAACAGCAATTCAGTATCCTCAAACAGGAGTTCAGGGTTATCAATTACTAAATAACCTCAAGCACTGCTGATTGTCCAGAATTGCCTTTTGAAGCACCCACTTTGCTCCTCTCTCAATCTACTGCAGGAATGTGTTTGATGGGCTCCAGCTCTCCTGATCTCTTTGATTCCATCTGACCACGGATGCTCAGATGGTTTCGGCAGCCAGCCCACTCATTAGCAGTTAATGCAAGGAAAAAGGGATCATCAACCTCTTGGAAATGTTTGGAGAGGGGCTCAGGAGTCAGCAGAACCAGAGCAGTGGGAGGGGAGGAGCACAAGGGTCTGGCTTCATCCCTGCCACAACCTCTGACAGCAGCTGGAGCACTGGTGCAGATGAACACCTGGGAGCACTCCAGAAGGGCACATCCATCATCTCACTGCTTTTACTCTACCCAGAGTTCACAAAGAAAAGAACCAACCCTTTTGCTGGTGTACTCCACATTCAGAGAATAAAGCTCAGACCTCAGCATTTTTTAAAAAAGCAGCTACAAATATTACAGCACTGAAAGATGAGAGCTCAAACACTCTGAAGGACACTGCAGGATTAAAAAAAAAAATAAAAAGATTTGCCAAGTAAATATGATTATTGCTGTCAAGACTCAGTAATGCACTAAAAGCTGCTGAAAAAAGCTGATGTATTAATAATGCAAAACAAATACACAAACAAACACTCACACAAGCAACATCTCCAAGCACTGCCGTGTTTGTCAGGAGATGAATTGCCATGTTCCAATCACATAATGCCAGTAACAAAAGCCTGTACATCCTTCTCAAGCTGCTGGAATGAGCTGCAGTGACTGCAGTGGTTACTGATCCCAGGAACCATGATGAACCTGAGCAGTGTTTGCATACAGAAACAGCTCCTCTACCACTGTGACAGCCCGGATTCCAAATGTTCCAAATGAGGAGCAGCCAGCCAGAATTCCAGCTGCTGGAACCACAGACTCTCCACCATCCTGCTCATCTGCAGGCAGGAGCCTCTTCTCTCTTTTCTCCTGCTAAAAATGCTGCTTCCTTTCTCCTCTCCCTACAGAGAAAGGTTCTAGAGAAGTTAAAAAAGAGGGGGGAAAGAAAATCCACCCTCACTCCTGTGGAAGGCAGAAAATGATGTAAAGAAAAAATTATTTTATTGTGTTATTGGAGCTGTTTGTACCTCCTAAAAGTGGCTAAACCTTTCTTAGGTGAAACCACAACCAATTGCTGTGGTTCCATTGGGAAAATCTTCCTTATTGAGCTTTCAGATGGATCAGACACCCAGTGCTCCCTGTGAACAGAGCACTGCACACCCACCCATCCCAAAACCAACACCAAAAACCCCAAACCACACCCCTGGCATCACCAGGTACATGGGGATTGTGCTGGCAATGAGAAACAGAGAGCTCAGATTGTGCATCCCGAGCGTGGAACACTCAGATTTACCTGAGAATCAGCTCATGCACAGTTTGTACACCAGGAATTCTGTATCAGCACCTACCTCAAACATCAGGGGATTTTTCACCTACTTTGTCTTTAACTACCTGACTGAATCAGGTCTAAACTTTCCTCACTGAACAGACAGCAAAACATGCAACAGACTGGCCCTGAACCCCAAAGTTTCAGTTTTATGAACACCTAAAGCAAGTTTATTTATTACAAAACACATTGTTCCTTCAATGTGTAGCAGTTGGTGTAACAGGGTGCTGGCCCCCATCAGGATTCTGAGATGCTACAACTGTAATTAAGTTCAACTGATTAAAACAAAAATCCCCCAACAATAACAAAAATCATATCGAAGAAGGAAAAAAAAAATCAGGTTTATTAAAGCCATGACTACGGTAGCAAGGAAGTTAATAAGCCTGCCCATAAAAATGGCAACCACACAGAACCTCCAATCTGCTGTTAATTAATTGAACAGGAAATAGCACCTTTTGTACAGAATTCTCCAAGCTCAACAGCAGTCTCTGATACAGTTAGCTGTTTGCTCCATAATTAGGGTGGGAAGCCCTGGAGGAAGGGCTCTCTTTTGTGCCATATTCTATTCTGTCCTTCCAGTGCTCTGCTATTGATTTGTCAGCCCCAGTTACCTCTGGCAGACTTTTTCCCAAGGTTTTTCCACAAACAGCTGCTCCCATGTGCACAAGAAGAGGGAGAGCAGGTTCATCACAGCGACCCCAATCCATGTGTGTGTGTGAGTTTGGAATGGTTTGGGGTTGGAAGGAGCCTTAAATCCCACCCAGTGCCACCCCTGCCATGGCAGGGACACCTCCCACTGTCCCCAATGTCCAACCTTGGGCACTGCCAGGGATCCAGGGACAGCCCCAGCTGCTCTGGGAATGCCACCCCAACCCCTCCCCATCCCAATCCCTGCCCAAAATCAGCTCTGACAGGTCCCACTCTGTGCTCTGGTTTTCACAGCAGCTCAATCACGTTCACCACAAACCTCACGCCTCCAAACAAGGAGTCAGGTTTTGTCACCAGCTTTTATTCCACACTCAACTCCCAATTTGTTCTGAGTGTCAGGCTGGTGGCTTTGTTGGAAATCAGTGAGGTGAGATTATTCCAGCAATTAAGAACCAGAATTAATTGCTGTGTTTGAGAAACATGCAAGCAAAAAAAAAAAAAACAAAACCAAACAAACAAGCAAAAAAACCCCAAACCCAAAATATAACCCTTTAGATTATTCAGCAAAAACACTGGTTGCAAGCTCTAAGCAGCAGTAAAAAGTTGTCCTTGAGAAACGCAGGAAATGCATGCAAGGCTTGGCTTAGAATATTTTAAATGGCCATGGAAGGAGCAAAAATATTTGGGGTATTCCTAGTTTTATTCTGCTGATGTTTTCCTTGCCCCATCAGATTTGCCATATTTATGCTTTAATTTGCAGCAAACGTGAAAAATTTGCCCAGAACTCCCTTAGAGTTTGGTACCTGCAGACGATCTAACGAGTTACTGGCACATCTTTGTTTGCACAGCACAGAAACTGAGACAAGTTCATGTGCATTAAAACCAGACAAACCTCACCTATTTCAGCATTTTTTTTCCTGTATTTTCACTTCTGGTCTGAAGGGAAGAAGGAGATGATTTAGTCAGTGATGGCAAAACCCAAACTGTCCTTACTGGGAGTGGGTATTTCCATGGAATACAAACCTGGGGAGCTGATTTAATGAAGAGGAGGGTGTGTTGGCCTGGATCCAGCACAGGATGCCCATAAATCAGATTAACTCCCTGCATTAAGGCCAGATGACCAGACTGTGCCCTCAGCTGCTGCTGCAAGAAGCCAATGATCTGTTCCTGGACTGCCCATCCCCACAACAGCCCAGAATATTCCTGGGATGAACCAAGTCCCACCTCACCACGCTCCCTCAAGCTTTAGAAAGTTTCTTTACCTTGCTGAAATAAAGCAGAATTGCTGTGCAGATTTGATCCTGCAGCCAAATCCTGCATCTCTGCTGTGGCCGCAGGGTTGAAACCAAGAGAGATCAAGGTTTTCCTTCCAGAGAAACCAAACACTGGCAAGCTCAGCTCAAGCCCTGAATATCTCTGAATATCTGAATATCAGCTGAATATCTCCCAAAAAAATTCTTGACCACCACACTGTGGGCTTGTGTTTGTGCTTCCTATGGCTTTTTCCTCTTGGGTTCCTCTGGGAATTCAGCTCAAATGAGCTTCACTGAGCTCCTCTGGGAGCAGGAATCAGCTGCTGGGAAGGTGTGAGGTGAGGAAAGGAAACCAGGAGCTGTGGGACACCAAGAGACCTTGGGGAGGAGCACCCCACAAACCTCCCTCAGAGCCATCCCCACCAGCCCTGGAGGAGCTCCTGAAGGTGTTCCCACTGCTCTGCCAGCCCTGGAGGAGCTCCTGAAGATGTTCCCACTGCTCTCCAGCCCTGGAAGAGCTCCTGAAGCTCCTGAAGGTGTTCCCACTGCTCTCCAGCCCTGGAGGAGCTCCTGAAGGTGTTCCCACTGCTCTGCCAGCCCTGGAGGAGCTCCTGAAGCTCCTGAAGGTGCTCCCACTGCTCTGGCACAGAACCCAAGGGCAGAAGTTCACCTGCTGGGATTTGTGTTTGTGCCTCTTGCCCAGCGAGTGGCCAAGGTCAGGCAGAGTTTCTTTACCCAGGAGCTCCTGGCTGTCCCCTGGCACACACAGGGCCCAGCAATGTGTTTTTCCAGCAGCCTCATTCGAGTCCCTGCAAGGCACAGGGCGCTGAATTAAATTCCTCTAATTAGAGACGACTCTTCCAAAAGTGCAGCCCTTGCAGAGCCTTGCTCAAGGTCATGTGCCAAGTGCCTGGTGAACAAACAGATCTGCTCACTTTCAGCAGAGTGAGGACTTCAAATCCCATTTCACTTCAGCACCAAGCCCTGGTATTTGACACTGTCAAAACAATTTTCTGTTTGGAAGCAACAGCAGACTGTGGAGTGAGGCAGCAGAGGAAAACTGGCAGGGAAATTTAAAGTCAATTTTGTTCTTAAAATTAGCTGGGTTTTGAAGAAAAAGGTTGATCAAGAATATTAATTAAGTACAACAAAATTCCAAATGCAGTTTTTACTGTTCTGCTGCACTACTAGTTGGATTCTAAATTCAAATTAATAATTGAACAAAGCTTTTCCTTAGGAATATTCTTCTTATTAAACATACAGTGCCCAAAATGCCTTAAACACACTCTAATTTCTCCCCACTCACTGAACTCGATCCATAACAAGGTGCCCAGGCTGTGAACAGATCAAACAGTATCAGTATTTCTGTAATTCTCCTACTCTGCAGCTACTGCTCAATAAAAATTATCACCTGTAACCAGCATCTTGTCCTCAAGATAATTAGGAAATTGTTGGAGGAGATTATTTTTCCCATTAAATCATAATTGCAGTTAACACGTTGCTGCTGGTGTGGGAAATGCTGATTATGGCCAGGATTTGGGCTGGAGAAGAAGCCAAAGGTGCAGGAGCTGCCAAGGCATGGGGCAGGCACAGCCACATCCCCACTGCTCCTCCAGCCCCAGATTGGCAAAGAGCAGCTCCAGGGAACACAGGAGAGGGCAGGAAAACAAAGAATTCCAGATTTCAGGGGGATGAAAAGGAGGTGGAAGCCCCTTTCTGAGCTGCTGCCCTTGTCCAAGGGTTTCTCTTGCAGGGACACCCCTGAACCTCAGAGCTGGGACATCTCAGAACATCCCTCAGAACTGCTCTGCTGCCTGGAATCCAAATTATTCCAGTTATCGCTTCAAAAATCCCTGTTCCTGTGACAGATAAAGATCAGGCACATCCTAACGAGGTCTGTGAGCCGTTCTGGATGGGATCTGAGTTATCCAGAGCCCTTTTCCCGGGATAAACTCCACTCCCATCACAGGGCTGGGGGGATTGAACATGGACAATGGGTGAGTGACACAGCCTGGGGACAAATATCCTCTTTATTGATCCTGTTTAAGGCTTGGGGGGATTGAACATTGGCAATGGGTGAGTGACACAGCCTGGGGACAAATATCCTCTTTATTGATCCTGTTTAAGGCTTGGGGGATGGCTGAGTGACACAACCTGGGGACAAATATCCTCTTTATTGATCCTGTTTAAGGCTTGGGGGATGGCAGGAGGGCTGTGGCAGCATTTCCCTCCTGAGTGAATTCCACAAGTGTCACACAAAGCTCCTGCTCTCGTTTTCCCATGAGCCTCATGCATTCTGATTGGCCTGAACCCCAAAAAAATGATATTTTTTGTGTGTTGTTTCCTCTCAGAAAGTCACTTGATTTCCTTTGCCATCCCTCTTTGTTCTGGGCTTTGTCACAGAGAAGGGCATCCCACCCTCAGCAGCAGGAACAGAAACTTTTGGTGGATGCTTAAAAGCAGAAAAATGATAGGGAAAGAACACAAGGCAAAAAAAGTGGAGGAAAGAAGCACATTCCAAAAGCTGGAAATGGTAATTATATGTAGCTTAAACCTTTCCTTTTGGAGACCAACCACAAATATTAGAAGAGATTTCACAATTCCTTTCTCTTTCCCATTAACACCACCAATCCCTGACATTTATTCAGTGAAGTTATGAATCTTCCTTCTCTGCAGCGAGATGACTTCCTCCACTAAATCATTTACAGCAGGAATATTAAAAAGAACCCCTGTCAAAAAATGAAAAAATGACAAGAGATTTTCTCATTTTTAGTCAACTGCCAGGGGGAAAAAAATAAATATTAAAACCAAAGGTATGGAGATGAGTCAAAAGAGTTCACATTCCCATGACAGCATTCCAAAACACCTGCTTTAGAGTTGGCTCAAACCTTAAGGGTTCCCTTTCAACTTGGGAAAGTTAAACCAGGTGAAAATATGACATTTGACAATTTTTAATGCACCTCTGACTGAGTTCCTTGAGTTGGTCAGGTGTTTCCATGGAACACGCTGAGGTTTGATGAGCAATTGCTTCAATATGGGAAACAGAAAAAGAGAATTTATTCCTAGGCAGAATATTTCTGAGAAATTGCACTTCCTTCTGACAAACTCCACATCCCAAATGGACAATCCTATTCCCCCTTACAGGTCCCACAAATCCACATTTGCTGATGGTAAATCAGCATTTCAGACTTTGCCTCCAAATCTCCAACTTCTTTAGACAGTTCTGATAATTAAAGCCCTCTAATTTTTATCCTTCCAAACTCTCCCCTCTCTTACACAGTCTTTGAGTGAAACATGAGTCAAAACATGTTTTTATTAATCACCCACAAAACTTCTCAGCTGCAGCTCTCCTGAACAAGAACAGACAGTAGAACATTTCCATTTCAGTGTGTTAACAAGGGGCAATAAAAACACAGCCTAAAGGGATATGGTGAACATTCCCAAGAAATATTGGTCTTGGACTTGTCTTCTTTTTTGCAAGGAACTTTTCAGACCAAGACACCAAACAGGTAAAGGAAGGAGCATTATTATTATTAAGTATTCACAGAGCACTGATAAATCTCCAGTTTTTCCCAAATCCCAGTACAAACACTGCCAGGATATTGCAGTGATTTAAGAAAGCTCAAAAATGATGCTCAGCACACTGCATTTTTAACAAAAAAACATCTGAACACCATCAGTCCTTCTCCTTGTACCCACAGAGAAGAAAACAGTTCACACCATGAGTAATTACAGCATTAATAACCACAAACCTGGATGTATTATTGAACTGTTGGTCCTGCTCCCTTTCAGCAGACAGAATGATGAAGCTGCTTGGCACATTCTCCTCTGAATATTTCACATTTATGGTTTTTCCTATATATAAAAACCAGCACAGCAATTCAAACCTCGCTCCACACCAGGCTGGGGATTTCTAAACCAACCTGGCCACACTTAGAGATTTTCCCCTACAAAACATTGGCCTGGAAATGTGACCCAACTTCAGCTTCTCACACAGAACTCTCCTGATTTTTCTTTCCTCGTGGTCCTACAGGAATTCATTGCTGAATTTTACAACCATCAATCCCAGCTGAGTTCATACCCAACTCTCCAAGTTGTTGTAAGGTTGTACCCAACCCCTCAAAGCCTCAGGGACAGGGGGTTGGGAAATGTTTTGCTTCAGTACTCAGCAGTTACACACAGGTGTATGTTTGGAGGCCTTTTCCAACATCAACCTTTCAATAACTTTGCCCCCAGTCCAGGCAGCAGCTGCCAATGTGCTGAGTCAGCAATGTACCAGCAAGTCAACAGGTGACAGGAAAATTGTCACCTTGGTAATTAAATCCACAATGAAACCTCCAGTAACCCCTCAGTGCAGGGAACTGCCTTGATTCTTGTATTGGAAAAGAAATGTCTTGTTTGTGTCTGAAATTATCCTGACAGTCATTCTGCACCTTAAAGTAAAATCCCCAGGCTGGCACGTGGGAGTCACACACAATGAAAATTACTGGGAGAAAGGATTATTCCATCCCAGGAAAAAAACCTGTGGAAACTGATTGAACAAGTTGCTGATGATTGAACAAGTTGTTCCACATTTTGGCTACCCCATCCACCACCTTTTCTTTACAGAACATGAAAATTTAAGAGTGAAAATAACCCGGGATTTATGAATCCAATCGCTCTGCTGGAAATATGACGCTGTTTATCTTCAGGTTCAATCAGCCTCTGCAAACTTAAAGTGAGTAAATAGTCACAGGAGCAGGCAGAGCCTCACTTCCATCACCATTTCCCAGGATCAATGAATGCCAAGGCAAAGGTTTGCCCACAGGAGGAGCAGAAGGAGCAGCAGCCCTGCCCTGGGATGGCAACACTGCCACAAAGCCCTGGCTCATTTGTTTCCATTTCCAACTAATAATACAAGATCAAACCCTGCATTAACTTAGCTGCCAGAACAGGTGGCACAAGGAGAAAAACAATTTAAGGGCTTATTTGTATGAATATTTGGTCACGTTGTGTAATATTCTTCACTTTGTACCCAGCAAATGGAGAATTAAGGGGTTCTGAGCAAGGTGTGCCTGTTTATCAGCTGGATTTCCTGAGGCAGCCACGGCGTCAGCTGGTCACACTCCAGGCCACTGATGTCCCCAAGGCCCTGCAGGTGCCTCATGGTGTCAGTTTTTGGCTTTGCAAACCCCTCTGAGGGCTTTTCCAGAAGCCACAGCAGGGACATTTGCAGAGGTGCCCCATCAGCACAACCCCAGTGCCAGCTCTGCTGGGGCACAACTCAGACGAGCTGCTTTGGCCAATTAGATTAATTTGGGCAAATATTGCTTTTAGGTAATTATCACAGAATCATCAAGGCTGTAAGAAACCTCCAGCATCGCCCAGTCCCACCATCACCAGCCCTAAACCATGTCCCCAATGCCACACCCAGACACCTCTTGAACACTTGCAGAGACCCCAGCCCCTCCCTGGGCACCTCCTTCCAGTGTCTGGGACCACCCAGTCAATCCCCAGCTGGCCACAGACCCCCCCCAAAATCATATTTTGTGTTTTCTCCTATGGTCACAGCTCCTCTTTCCAAATCTAATATTTTACTGTTTGCAATACACAGACAGGCCTTGATTAGCACTGCTGAATTCCATTTATTCCATCCCAAACAAGCAGCTGTGGAAGCCACAAGAATTTTGAATGCCTTGGGAATCAAGCCCAGCTTCAGGGCAGTGACTCCTGCACAGCCAGCAGCTGGTCCTGAGCCTCGTGTTTTACCTGATCCTGGTGTAACACAATCCAAAAGTGAATTAAGCAGTTTGATCTCTGACCCTTTCTATCACAGCACCAGTGAAACTCCTTTCTTGCCTGTGAATAGCAGCGATAACATTTGCAGCAGGGCAGCACGGATTAAACAAGAGAGAACTAAGAACAGCAACAACTTCTTAAGGAGATAAGAAATTCAAGCACCTAATTGCTGCAAAGAAACACACAAAAGCAAACTAAGCTCAATAAAAAAAATTACATTCTATTCCTACTGCCACAGGGGACGAGCCAAGGGCTGTAGAGATGCCAAACATAAAACAAATTGTGCTCCTAAAATGAGATGAGGGCTGGTTCTGTGCAGGCACACAGCGACTCAGCATTCAGAGGAATTGATGACAAAGAGTCCAGCACATGCAAATCTCTGTCTCTGCTCCTCATTTCCTGCTCCCATCTGCTCCTGTGCATCAGCCCTCTGCTCTGGGGCTCCCTGATTGTGCCAGGGAAGGTGAGCAATGAAAAGGCTGATGGCAGATCTGGTGCCAGGGTTTGCTACACAAAGAACTCCAGAGCCATTGTGGCAGGACTGCAGGGCTTGGAGATAAGGGAAATGCCCGAACCAAAACTAAAGCAGAAGCCTCTGTTTTCCCAGTGTGCTGCTGAGGCCATTCTGGGCAAGGAGTGCCAGCCTTCAGCAGGAAAACCCACATGAAATTCACAATTCACCTCACCAGGAGAAATATGGAACATCACCAGGCAGAGGAATGGGCACAGAGTCTGCTGACTTGCTCTGCTCCTTGATATATGGAAGCTGAATTAGACTGGAATTTTAATAGCAGCTGCAACTCACCACAAATAATAATTACATCGTTTATTAAAATGAAACTCTTCCATATTATCTCTGCTCCAAGGGCAGAAAGGATATGGATGAAGTTATCCCATTAGTTGAACTCTTTGGGATGACCCACACTCTGGAGAATTTCTGGATATTGCAGCCAGGTCTCCCTGGTACCTGCACAGAGCTAAATAAAACCCAGCTCTGTAAGTTAAACTGGCACCAAAACCTTGTAAGTGGGTACAAAAAGTTGTCAGTCACAATCAGAACTAAACTCCACTTCCTCTCAGCATTGTCACAACCTACTTCTGTCTCCCAGAGTTTATGCTCTTGCCAGCTGATTAATCTTTTATCACCCAATTTGGCATTATGAAAGTCAACTATTCCATATATAATGGCAGGAAACTCAAACCCAAAGTTTAAATAATGCATAACAGCTTACATTATCTAAATAGCTGTTTTCAAGCCCTTTGGTTTTCATTTCTTTAGTAATTTTTGATCCATACAACGTGGCAGTTTTCCAGCAGAACATAAGCAAAGCAATTATTTCACCCAGTAAAAGGTAACAGCTTTGGTGACACTGAGGTCACACACCATTACCACCACTGCTTTCTGTGGTCTTAAAATCATAAATATTTTGTTTCATCAAGGAACAGGTCGGGCTAAAGAGGGGGAAGTTGGCAGCAAGAGGGCTAAGCTGCAACAGGAAAAATTCTACACGGTTCTGCTGGGGTGTTCTCACCAGAATAAGGATTAATCAACCTCACTGAGAAACAAGGAGACAACAAAAATGTAAATGACAACTCCATGGTAAAGATAATGAAAACTAAATACCAAGAAAACGGCTGGAGAATAGCTGGGCTAATTAAAATTACATGATATTTAACTAATCACAAAAGATTCCTCACAGCTCTCATCTGTAAGAGCTGTGGAGCCACGTGGCAGCCCTGAAGGTGATCCCTGCTGGAATTCTTCCAAGAGATTCCTTCAGAACAAACCTGTTCATAGCAATGAGGGGCTGCAAAGTCACTCAGATATTCTGTACAGGTTGCCTTGATCGATACCCAGCCCTCTGCACGTGGCCATGGCACACCAAGATCCCAGGAAGATCCATCAGGAATGGTTCTGCACCTCTCCCCATTCTGCCTCCATTCCTCCAAGGTGGAACAAAAACCCTGCAGGGCTTATCCAACATTTCTGTGGCAGGAAAATTCCCAGCCCAGAATGTTCTCCTGCACTTTTTT
>VWYP01002941.1:0-16422 GCA_013400435.1 Pycnonotus jocosus | reverse complement strand
CACTACTTTCCTCTAAATACAGGAGGTGCTTTTCATCTAAGTAGATGAGATTCCCTTTGGCAATCATTTCCCCAAGCATCACATCTATGCAATATACTCAGCAATATATGCAATATATCTTGTCTAAGATGTATACTACTTCACAAAGGATAGATATACATATTGGAAAAAAAGTAGATAATATATTGGACTTCCATTCACAATGTTGGGGGGAAAAAAAGAAGAAAAGCAAACTAACAAACAGAAGTCACAGAGCACCTTTGGTGAACTGGAAGATTTAATGGGTGCCTAGAAGTTGAATTCAAGACCATTCAAGATATGCCAAATGCATGTATTAGTTGTTTCCAAAGACATTTAGTATCAGATCATGATCAAAATTTTTACCAAGAGCGTTGCTAAAAACATACTAGCTGCATTTCACATATCTAAATTTTTAAATTTTGGATTTAGAGGTGTGCTGTCTTTCTCTTCTCAGATGATCTTCCTATTTGAAATTATACAAATTATCACAACACACATGTATCAATATGAACTAAATATAAAACTGAAAAAAAATCAGTCTTTCACCACTCAGTAAGACAGATTGAGGGTATGATGAAACTGCCTGATAATCTGTCACATAGTAGTGATCAAAAAATCGCAAAAATTACAGAATCAGAGGCTGGCTAAGGTTAGAAGGACCTTGGGAGTTGCTCTTGTCCTAAACCCCTGCTCAAGCAGGGCCACTTACAGCTGGTTGCCAGGAAAACATCCAGATAGCTTTTGAATTTCCTCAAGGAAAGATACTCCACAATCTTCTGAGTTCATTTTCATTTGAGGAGGGAAACCTCCCCTACATTTTAACTAGCTTAAACATCATAATGGATTTTAAAAAAAGACTACTTAAGTCATTATTTTTACCCCGAAAGATAAACTGAAGATCCACAAAACAGGAAGAAATATGAGAGTAAGAGGTTTGTTGTACACATTCTACCAACAATGCTAAACATTAAAATAGCCTGTAGAAAGAGAAATATTAATTTCTAAGTCATCCAACTATTACCATCTTCCAAATGACACAATAGAATTCCAAGAGAAAAAGTCCATTCTCATTGCATGAAAACAATTTAACTTTACTACGTGGGGCAGGGCAAACATTGCAAAGTAGCATAGAAAACACATAACTGATAGTTAAATTTATTAAAGAAGAAATAAAAGGTCAGATTAATTAAATAAGGATGTATATGAAAGTTTGTTATGTGAGTAAGCAAGTTGTACCTAAACAGAATTTAATTCTCATGCGGCTTTAACAAAATGATCTTTTGAAAGTTTATTGGTGAAACTTACTTTGAGAGGCATTACTTATACAGTTTGAAGAGGAGAAATATTTAGCAGCTTATAAAATGTTTTCATACAGATACCTCCAACA
This sequence comes from Pycnonotus jocosus, assembly GCA_013400435.1. Taxonomy (NCBI): domain Eukaryota; kingdom Metazoa; phylum Chordata; class Aves; order Passeriformes; family Pycnonotidae; genus Pycnonotus; species Pycnonotus jocosus. The sequence continues at coordinate 15,014 of VWYP01002941.1, read as the reverse complement.
TTTGAGTATACAGACTGAGATTAGGGGTAGGGTAGGAGAATGCTTTTGAACATGTTCAAAACAGGGAGTCAGCAAACAGAAAAAAAAAGTTTGCATATTTTTTGTAGATTTTATAAAGCATGGCTATAGTTTTGAGAAAGCATGAAGAATAACAGTGTAAATCAAGAAGCTGCAATACTTTTAAAGAGTGTTAGTGAAACTATATATCAGATGATCATGCTGGAAGCATTTGAGGAATTGTAATTCAAGATTTTCAAGGTGGGAAACACACTAGATGAAATAAGACAAGCTGACAAGATATTCCAGATCAACCACATCAAATTCTGGCAACACATCAGTTCATATGGAACAGAAATTGAAAGTGCATGCATGTGTTATTTCTGAATATATTCTGAAATAACATAACTCCTTGATTTCAAAACCAACCAATTTCATCTGGTAATAAAGACTGCATCATTCCAGTTCAAAACTTAAGGTATACTCAAAATACCTAGATTAGCAGCAGTATAGATAGGTAATGGGCAACCATATTACAAGAAGACAAAAACCCCCAACAAAACAGCTCAGGGAAGTTAGATAACACATATTAGCATGGATAGCTGTAAAATTATGCTGATGTAGCTATGTAAACTCATGCATAAAAAATATACTACACAACATGACCTTTTCTCTATGACTGTGCCATTATTTTTCATGCATTTCCATCTTTGCCCATCTATTACTGTATGTTATCAAGCAAGTTCAACAAAAAACTGCACTTGTAATAGTTTTTGAGAAATTGTTTGATTATTAAATTTTCCATGACATCCATTTTTACTTAATCAGAAAGGTATTTAGTAGTGCACCTCTAATGATAACAACTGCCCTGCTTTTCCTTAATTTGTTTGTTTATTCTTTTCAAACATGCCTCATGACAAAAAGGCTGTAAATTCCATCTAGAATTCTGAACTCAGTCTGACAGTTCTATTTTTATTGGACATATTCTGTGAGGCTACACATTATGGACTTAATACATAAGGCTAGTATATTCCCAAGAAACTTGCTGTTCCCTGAGTCTTCTCTTATGGATGTAGAAAGGATAACACTTCTGTATATTTCAAGATACACAATGAACATAATGCAGCTGATTTCCCCATGACAGAAATATCTTAAGACATAGATTCATCTTTATCGCAGCATAGAAATAATCATTTCAGATTCACATCTCAGATTCAAACTGTGGATCAAAAACCAATATTCTGAGTCAAGTAAGGACTCCCAAAACCTTCAAAAGAATGAGAACCTGTATAGGATATGCTCCTTTACTTCAGAAGAAGTTGAATTGATAAAGCAAACAAATGAGCAAACTGCTTGGGGAGGGAGTGGGGTGTGCGTGTTTGTGTAATAATAGAACAGGGCAAACCAAACAAGGAAGTATAGTCTGCTTCATAAAACCAAACAAGGTACGTACATCGTTACAGAGGGTGATTCACCACCTAAGTGCCAATAATCAAGTGAAAACTACACTGCTATGTTTCAGAACATCCACTAATAGCAGTCAGATATAAGACCCCACAGGGAAGACTGGAATTGTAAAAAAAAGAATGTGAACAGAATCAAAACTTACATGATAACAAATCAGGAAAAGTGCTTCTGAAGTTAAAAATAGATGACTTGTTCACAGACCTGAGATGATAAATTACCAAGATGATAATAAATCTGAGCCACAGAATCAACATTCTAAATTCAGCTTCTTACACAATAAATGTGAGATAAGCAAAATACACAACTCTTCTCAGTTTAAATCTATGATATTTTACAGACACAAAACAGAGTGGGGAGCTTGAAAAAAATACTACAATGAAAAGATTGCATCTAATCTGAAGTCAAAAGTAGCACAAAAGGTTAAATCTGAAAGAAAAAAACGTATTACTCCAGTCTAATATGTGGTTCTGTTGTAGGTGAATGCTAAATTTAATATTAGACTAAGACAAATACAATGTCATTATCGTATTTTCATACAGTAATAAAGAAAGAGTATTTTTACTAGATCCTGAGGCCAAAGCACAACTGGAAACACTTTATTCAGGCTTTATGTAATTTAAATCACACTCTAAAGAAAACATTAGTGGGCTGTCTTCCACAAGGATTGATATAAACAAGTAGTGGAGGTAAGATATAAGCTAGGGATTTATAACTAGTGTTTTAGACACTTACCTATGATATGAGAATATTTATTGAAAACGTGCTTTATTGAAATATTTATTGAAAATGCACCTCCTGCTGTGGCTTTGCTACTCCAGTACTTTCTTCTGGTCTTTATGATTTGCGTATCTTAATGCTGCTCACTGTACAGCCAATATTCATACATTTGTGCCCAGGGTATTATGAGATACCTATACAGGTAACTTTGGAATTATGGAAACTCTGTCATCTACCAATTTCTGAAATATGTTTTCAAAATAATGGATTTTAAGATTGTAGCAGTGTACCAATATAGGTGGTATTACTAATAGCATTAATAAAATATCAATATCTGAAAGGAAGAACATAATTTATATTTTATGTAACTTATATATAGGGATAAGGTAAATGCATTTATTTAAATTATTTTTAGTATATCTGCTATTATACTACCACCTAATGGTAAAAGATAATTAATATAGCACACAATTACATAAAGATGTCCTGACAAGCTCTGCAATTCAAGCACTTGCAAGTAGCAACATCCTTTTCTCTGTCTTTTGGAGATCTCTCATTTCTCCTGTTATTAAGACATTTTGTACTCCTTTGTTCATACTTCTTATTTTTCTAGCAATTTTTACTACTTCAGTTACCTTCATGGATTATTAAATAGTCAAGCATATGTCATTGCATATAAGGTCATATAAATCCTGTGTTCAGCAGTATAGAAATTTCCTGTCCTCATACAGTTATGCTAGCAGTCACTTTCAGTGATAAAATTCCTTTTCTATTTAAAATATAGTATTTTTTTTTAAGATATATTCACTTAAATCTGTAGTAAAGACTCTAGAGGGTGGGGTCTTGCTGGACAAGCTGAGCCAGAGCAGCAGTATATGCTTGTGTTAAAGAATGCCCACCACATATCCATCTCCACACTAAAAGCATCAACAGCAAGTTGAGAGAAGTGATCATCCTCTACTAATTCAGCATGTTATAGGAGGGTGTATATGTCTAGTTTCCAGTTCCTTAGTACAAGACAATCTTTTTTACTTTTTTTTCTTAGAAGAGGCACCAAGATAATTAGGGGACTGAAGCATGTGATGCCAAAGGAGGGACTTACAGTCTGGTTTATCTAGTCTCAAAAAGTGAAGATCAGTAACAGATTTCATTGCAGCCTTCCATTACTGTAGAAGCCTAGAATATAAGGGAGGCATGCTTTTGCAGGCCCTCTGACTTTTGTTGTTCCTTTTGAGGGCAAGAATCTACGAATATGGAGAAAAGAGAGTCAGATTCCACTGGAAGATGTACTTAAAAAAAAAAAAAAAAAAGAAAAAAGACAAGAAGTAGGGGATGGAACTTGCAGCAAGGGAAAATTCAACTGGATATTAGAAAAAAAAAAGTCACAGTGAGATGAGTCAAATGATTAGAGTATTATGTGATTATGAACAGGATTATGCTGTGAAATATCCATCATTGGATATGCTTGAAGCTTGACTGGACAAAACCAGGAACAATGGAAAAAGACAATTGTCATGATCTGTCTGAACTTCTTGCTACATTTTCTCTCAAATTATACCTAGCATAACAACTGAAATATATAAAATCTTTGCCCAGCTTTTTTTGCAGTATGACTCAGCACTACTTCTTTCAGAATGAAGATTCCTATTTGTTTTTCCCCTCCATGTGCATCACATGTTAGGCTACACATAAGGATATTGTGGCTTCACCCCAGCTCTCACCCAAGTATCGCACAGGCAGCCACTTGCTCACACCTAATTTCCCCATTTTCCCTCTAGTGGGGTAGGAAGGAGAATCACAAAAAAAGTAGAACATGTGGGCTGAGATAAGAATGGCTTAACAATAAAAATAAGAAGAATAAGATTAATGAAAAGTAGAGAGAAAGAGGAATAAAACCCAAGAAAACAAGCGATGGACAATACAGTTGCTCATCACCCACTGACTCAATGCCCATGGCTGAGCAGCAATTAGTCCCTCCTGGACAACTTCACCAGTTTGTATCCTGAGCATGGTCTATGGTATGGAAATCCCTTTGACCAGGTTGGGTCAGCTGTCCTGGCACTATTCCCTCGCAGTGTCTTGTGCCCCAGCTCACTGGTAGAGCAGGGGAAAGTGGCAAGTCCTTGGTTTAGAATAAGCACTGCTCAGCAACAACTAAACTATGAGCTTGTTTTCAAACCAGAGTACTCTACCAGGTACAAAGAAGAAAATTAACCCTGTCCCAGCTGAAACCAGGACAAAGGAAGACATTTTTGGTGATGAGTGTGGTGAACCACTGGAAAAGGTAGACCAGAGAGATAATAGATGCCCCATCCCTGAGAACAATCAGGATCAGGCTGAATGGGGCTCAGAGCAATCTGATCAAGTTGAAAACGTCTCTGGTCATTGAAGGTAGGTTGGTCTTGATGAATTTTAATTGTCCCTCCCAACTCACGATCCTACAACAACTTGGAAGAAAATAAAATCACTGCAGAGATAGATTTTAATTTTTTGTATGCTTAAAAAATAAACAAAAATAACCTCCTGAAACCTACACAAGGATGACAAGGCCTGTTTACTGAAACCTGTTCCTTGATAACACAAACTGCAGGGAAATTTAACCTCAGCTAAACAGAACACAAATTAATTAATTCTGCAGCAAATTAGACTTGCATAAAAAAATTTTATTCTGTTCACGATTGTACACACATTTTTGAAGACTGATGATAAAAGCAAAAATATGACACATAACCAATATTTAATCTCATTTTAAATTCCAATTTTTATTTACAGTTATTAATCTGTATTAAAATGAAAATTCAGTATAAGAGCTTCCATGATTTGTGTGTTCAAGCTCAAATATGTGATTAATTTGTCAATTCAAGCAATCACTATTGCAATTATAAAACACGGATCTCTTTTTATCCATTTGAGTATGAGGGAAATATATTACAGATAGCAACAACTTTCAAAAGCTAAGCACTAAAATGAATACACTTCTCCCTTATCTCCAAGTCTCTATCTCAGTATTTTAAGAAAGCAACTGACCACAGAAGTTTTAAACCAAGTGAATTATAAGAATAATATATAAATATATAAAATACACTTCTCTAACATCTGCATAGTATTATAAGAGAGCTACAAATTCAGCTTAAACATAAAAATTAGATTAAAAACAAACTTAATTATAAAATATAGGAAAGTGCTAATCAGATGATGCAGAATATCAGTATTGCACAGTATCATCATTTTAAAGAAAAGGACTACTTAGATGAATTATTACAGTCAACATAAAATGAGCTGACAACTTAAAAAATAATTCATCTGCATTTTGCTTGAATTTCTCCTAGGTCACATGCAATTCTAAACATAACTGGAATTAAAATCTCTGCCTTAAGTGTTTTCTGTTTTATAACCTCTGTTTTTCGTCTGAAACACACATCATGCACTTGGTTGTCCTTCCTGTGTACCACTGCCTTCAAAATTCTAAGGGAGTACTCTGTCTTACTCTGTTGATGTCTGTAGAAGATACTTTGCTAAGACAACCTTCAGATTTAATGTTTCCACTGAATCTCTTGGCTGAAAAATTCAATGCACACGTGGCTATGAGCATTCCCTTTGCTGCAGTGCAATAATGCCCTTGTTTGATGAATTAAGCATCCTGTCATTTTTAAAGCACAGTTTGATGTTTTATCCTATGAGTACAGTATGTAGAACTAAGATCAACTGTTATTAGTAAAAGCTTGAGGCTTATGATCACTTCTGTTGAATTTACCTTTCATTCCACATAAAGTAAATGAGTTGGAATTAACAAGTCTGTCCTTGCAAAAGTGAACAGGAAGGCTGACAAAGTAATTCCCTGATAATCACAGCAAATTAGTCTTGAAGTCCACTGACATGGAAATATTCTTACTGGCATCAAGCCTGAGGAGTAGGCATAATCCCTTACTGTAAAATTGTAATGCTAATTGGGAAATTTTAACTAAGGAAAAGGTCCTTTTTTCTTTTTTTTTTTCTTTTTTTTTTTCTATTTTTATCCTGGTTTAGAAACACTTTTTGCTAAAAATTGTGTGTACATGTACACAATATATATGCACATTAGTCAAATTTTGAATATATATCCACAACTAGAAAGTCTACCCACATCTTTCTTTGGAGCTGTGTGTGAAAAAGAACAAATCCATATCTACCAATTGTGAATCTAGAATAATTTCATTTTTAAAGATATCATCTCACAATTACATTAAATCAAAATATTACCCTCTAGACATGATGACTTCTTAGGAAAGAAGCCTAAAAGTCCTTATCGGGGAAACAGGACAAAAGCAGCAATCCCTGTTAGAAGCAATAATTTCAGAGTTTTACACAGGGATCTTGAAGCTGTCAATCTCACACTAGGTACTAATGTTGATGAATTAACTGTGGAAGAAGCAGCAATCAGACCATTAAAAGACAGGCATGCCCAGTTATTCTTTTAACTGTGTGCATGTTCCAACATGTTTTGTAGTTGTGCTAATACTCCTGATTTGAATCTCTCTGTATTTGTCTGCATATGTGTGGGACCTTAGACACAGCAGAACAGTAAAAAATGCCATGACTATGGCGAGTCACACAATATTACAGAAGCGTGACATTCCTTTCTACATCATGTAAATACAGCATTTTTTGAGAGCTTGGTGCTATTAACTGCAGTAAAACAAACTTCATTATAACATTTTGGGGATTTTTTATGATTGGTCAGTTTGGTTTGTGATGGTGAGCAGGTTGCTAGTTTTCTGGAGGGATGTGTGAAGCAACACACACAGGTAACCGGGGTGACCATCAAACCACCGCTGAAATGCAAAGAGTACATCAATTCCAGCATCTCACTAACTTTGTCAGGCTTCAGAGAGGCATGGGGATCCAGGCTCCTTAGGCTCAGTTTCTCCCATCACCCAGCAGGGGTGGAGGCAGGGCTGCTGCCTGCCCCAATATAATGAAAACCTTCCTGTAAGCAGAATTTATCGTGGGGCTGTGCATTTATGATCTCCTTCTCCCTCCCAGCAGGAGGCTCGAGCATGCCTGTGAGACCGTGTTATATCTACACAGGAATTCTGATTCCCAAAAGAGGCACAGGATGAATGACTAAGGCATGATTTAGGAATGACTTAAGCAGGAATGACTTGCCCACATTCCTTGCATGCTCTGCTGCAAGGTGGGAATTTCCCTTGGGGTGAAATTATTCCCTCCCTCACCAAAATTTCTTGTTTTAATCCTTTCCTCCCAACAGGGTGTGTTATTGTTTTTTGGTTTTTTTTCTTTTTCAAAGAAAAATACTGGAAGTTTTACAGCTACTTCTAATTGTTGCATTGGTGGGAGTCATTTGGAAACCAAAGCAAGTATTTTTAATTCTTAGATTCCCAAAGTATATTCAAATTGATGGACATATAGATAAAACTTTACACACATGCTACATAAGTGCCCCTATACAGAGACATACAGAAAAGTAGAAGCCTGAATATATTCATGATTGGACAGAACCAAAAGACTGAGGCCTGAAAATGCAAGATGTTACACAACATGAAATATTTTTTGTCATGCAAATCTTATGGCTAAGATAGAACAGTCAAGAAAAGGAGGCAAAACACAGAATGGAAGTTAATGCCATCCAGGGTTAAATACTAAGACAGTATGCACTAAATTGGCACCCTAAAAATCCCCACACTGAGTGTTCTCACTGTGCAAAGTCAAGTGCATATCATCTCTGCTGTCCTTTTCTCCTCTCGCCTCAGTGCATCCTCATTTCCCTGGTACTGGAGCACAGGCTGGGACACAGCATTCCAGACATGCCTCACCAGAGCTGAGCAGGAGGGATCACCTCCCTCAACTCACTGGCCATATTCTGCCTAATACAGCTCAGAAGGGTTTTGACTGCCTTTGCCAAGAGGGCATGTTGCTGATTCGTGTCCAGCTTGTCTGCCAGGACTCCCAAACACTTCTCTGCAGTTACTTTCCAGCTGGTCAGCATTCAGCCTATTCTGGTGCCTGAGGCTAATCTTCCCCAGTTGCAGGCCTTGGTATTAAACATCTTTGGGCTTCATGAGGTTCCTCCTGGCTCATTTCTCAACCTGTTTGTATGTAGCCTCCAAATGGTTACACAGCTACCTGGCATATCAGCTTTACCTCATGTATAATAAGTTATGGAACAAAGTTATGAATTTATTGAAGAATGTACTCCACTGAGTTAAAGTACATGAAAATTATCTGGAGTTTCTTACTCTTGTCAGTTACATATAGAAAGCTTTAGGGCTTCCACCCACCTCAAAACTGCAAAAATCCAACATGTATGTCCCTGATTAATATGGAATATAACGATGTCTGGAGTTACGATGAGTATTTGGTGCTATTGAAAATTGTCGTAATTGATGATGATACTGTATTGACTTAAGACTTTTATTATGCTGTCCATAAATTGTAAAATTAAATTAATTACCTCAGAACTAAAAATTTCCTGTCTATATATTCTCTAATTTCCCAAAAAATATGAACAAGTTTGTAGAAGTAATTCACATCTCCATAAGCAACATCTATTCTGAAATAAAAGTTAAAACAAACAAACAAACAAACAAACAACCCTTGCCAAACTATATGTACATATATGCTTTCCTAAAAAAGTTTCATATATCATTATGATAAAAATGTAGAATATCAGGAGCTTCCAAGGATAACCAGATAAGAGATCCTATGTCTTTTACAGATCTAAATTCTGAAAAATACTTTACTACTTATCTATGTGTGTATATATATATATACTCAACATAGTTTTTGCAATTGCCCAAGACCTAATTCAATTTGCTTAATCTACAATTATGTGATTTAAAGCAACCATTGAAATCCTCATCTTCCTTCTCCAGATAAGTATTCCAATCAACATCTGGACAACAGAGCTTGACACAGAAAGAAGAAATTGGAACTCTCCAAAAGGAATTCATATCTCTGACAATTTGACTACTGAAAAAAAAGAAAAGAATGCATCTCCCTCTCTATCCATATATTGAAAGTTTGGGTTAAAGTGCTTAATTCAAAGTAGTGAATCTTATAGTAGATAAACAAATCAGTGACACCTCCCCCCAGCTATTTCCTACTGACAAACAGGGCAGTTTCTCTCAGAATGCTGCCTTCTGTGAGTTTCCTTCCTTAGCAGAGACAACTGCATGGAGAGAAGCATAAATAGCTCAGACACAATAAAAGGTGTGCTCCACAGACACCAGGCTCTCAAACAAGCTGGTGGATGATATGATACACTTTTGTAGATCTATTGCTGGATGCTCAGCCATATTGACAAACAGATATCTCTGAAAATTATAACTAGATAAAGCGAAAATCAAGACAAGGTCATTCATAAGGTGTCTTCAATGTCAAACTGATAAGAGCAAAAAACTCCACACTGAACACTCAAAATTTTTCATCAGATGGATTTCATCACTGAAATTGCACTGAAAACTAAAGGCCAGCATGTCAATAGAGTGTTAAAGACTTCCTGAAGAAATACAAGATTCAGGAGAACAGTGGTAAAACAATAAGAAAAATAAAAAGTTTCATCAGAAGTATAAAACACATGAAATACAACAATGGTTAAATAGAACAGAAAAGGTGAAACACAGATTTCACTACAAACACAAGAGAAAAAGAGAGAGTGTAAGAAAATGTGACTAATATGGAGAGTTTTAGAATAAAGGGTTGAGAATAGCTAGCCTTGGGGGAGTGGGAACACATAATGCAGTCTTTAGAACAGCAAACTGCACTACTATAGGTAGTGGGTTATTTATGTTCTCATCTGTAATGCCTCTTCTGCCTAATAATTACCTCCTGTAAAGCATAGCGGAAATGAGATTTGCAGGTAATTTTTGAATGGCATTACTACTGATGTACATGTACATATACATAGAGATGACAAAGTTCTTATGTTTTAAAAACAGACTGTAATGTCAAAGTTAGCAACTGGTACTCTGCATCTGGAACTAATTCATGGTCTGTAAATGATAATACAAATAAAATCCCCATTTCATTATCCTATTCTAACACAACTGCAGTCAACACACAGACCCTCAAGATATATAAGTGGCACATATTTGAAATGAAAATCTCTCTTTTAAATGTTGTACAGGTATATTTGTATCATGTCTACTAACCCTTGTCACAACCTCTGGAGAAAAAAAAAAGCTACACCAAGCCTCATACTTTCCATAGCTTCCACTTTCAAAGGAGAGGAGAAAAAGTCTTACACAAACTTCCAACACAAAATTACTCTGGTTACCCTACCCTGGAACATGCTTAATGTTTGCTCTACCTATTCGTGGAACATTCTTTACTAAAGAAGGACTTGTTCTGTGCCAGACAACTTCTTTATTAAAACCAGCAAAGCTGTTATCATGCTTACACCAGAATAGAAGAGATACAATCCTTCTTTGTCACGCCAAAAGCAGACAAATAATCAATCATGTTGCAATTAACAGAGAAATACCATTATCATTATCAAACTTTCTGGTCTTGTATTTCATAAATTAGATGGAAACCACACAGGAAAAAAATGTTAATAGTTCAACAGCTCTACCAGCCAAGGCTTGGATGTTTACCTTGGTATCCCAAAGTATGAATATTTACAAAGCTGACAGATCCAGTATCCCAGACGGGAGGAGTTCTGATAATCCAGAAGACTGATGGCTCAGCAAAGGTAACATATAATAACCTTTCAAACTAGCTTTGATATTTCTTTTTTCACTTTTTATATCCCAATGAGCTATTCACCTTACCACAGATAACCAAACCTTGTTTCACAAACAGCAGTGCAGTTGCTCTGCCTTAAGTATTCATTCCTTCATCCATCAAAACATTTGAAACTAGGGGGCAAGTATGAGAATTTTAAAAAACATTTTCTTTTCTGAAGCACATTCTGAATCTTGTGGTTTTGTTCAGTTACTGAATTGCAAAGCTACGTGTAAGCTGAGACTGCACATATATTAAATGTATTGTCTCAAATTATATAAGCATATGTGCCATGTAACATTTGCGAAATCTTCTCAGTAGGTGTTTTGACTTTTTCTTTTTAGTACTTACATGCAACTAATAGTACACAAGCAAACATAAGCAAAGCCTAAATTATGTTTTCAGGCTGTTACTTGCATTTTAAAACACAGTTGGTGACAGGTCAATGGTGACTTTAGTTAGCATAATTCTCTTACTATCATTTATGGATTCTCTAAGAGAAGGGATTTTTATGTAGCCTACAGCACACTGAGGAATGTGGTTTTCTATCCACCTGTCAAGAATTTGTGACCATTGTACTTAGTACTGACTGTATTTTGGAACGCTAAGCATGATCATCCTTCTTGAAAATGAGAAGAATTTCTGAGAGGTATCCTGGTTTCAGCACAGTTCCATGCTGTGGAAAAGTGAGTCACAGCATTGTAATCTGGTCACTACAATTTTATTCAAAGATTATAAGACGTTCAAGGATTCAAAGACCTACTTTGTGATAGTGCTGTTGATCATTCTCAAAGAACACCTCTCAAACAAATCAGAAGCACAGTTTTGTGTATAGTATATATCAGAACTACTGCTGAAGGATAAACACTGGCAGATTCATTAGTCAAAATTTTCATGTCCTTTTTTGACATGTCTGAGTAGAACAGAGTAACCCTGTGCAACAAATAGGGCTTTGCTTCCAGAACCTATACATTTTGGTGAAATCTGTTGCATATGAATCCTCTTAGAGGCACTGTTGCTCAATGTTTTTTGTGATACTTTTTTCCTGCCTAATAAAATTGTTTCAGTATATCAAACAGATTGACCTACAGGTTCCTTGGAATATCCTCTAAATGACAGTGTCAATACTGAGGAACCCTCTGGAAAGGAATTTTAATTCCAGCTGTGATTTTTAAAGAGTGTGGTTTTTTTTTCTTTCTTTCTTTCGTTTTTCTTTTTGTTGTGTAGGAAGGAATTACACCCTTTTATCATTAAATACAGACAGTAAACCAGTATCAAAATTTTATCCAAAGAGATATCTGTATTGCATTTCAGATGAGAAAGCAATCTTTAGAGGGCAAGTATTTAGTACTCTCTAAAGAAATCAGGTTTATAAGCAACATCCTAAACTGGCTATTTCAAAACCAGAACCTCCCAAACCACTAGCCATTCCTAAAAAACTTTTATGTGATCTTTTTTGGTAGGCAAGATTCATCTAGTGAAACTTCGACATTTGTAAGCTGCATTTCTGGAAACAATTTAACAAAAATCTAACTCTATTTTCAACCTAAAATTTAATTTTCTGTGACAACGGATAGTTTGAATTCAAAACTGTATTTTTGTTAATTGGGCTTTGGAGGGAAAAAAATAGTGCTTAGTCAGCACTTCTTATTTCCACAGCCTCTAAGTTCCATTCTAAAGCACTGTGGCAAGGGGGATAAAGATTCACAGGTCTGTCATTGAGAAACATTGCCTCTCCTCGTAATGGGACAATTCTTCAAATCTCACTTTGTGGCACACACAAAATATTAACACACTAATGTTAAGTATCCTCTAGTTGAGAAGGAAAGGGGAAAGTATTTTGGAAAAGTTGCTGATTTTGTCACATAGAGAGTATCCAAACTTGTTTACACTCTAAGGAATCAAGTGTTGAAAATGTCTTGATTTTTATACATTGCAGCATAGTTTTTTAATACAAAAGAAATCTAAGAGGAGAAAGAGATAGAAAAATAAATTACCCTTGGTACATCCCTGTCCATCATTTTCCTATATGCATGAAAATAAGTGGCAGACCATACGATTGCTTATATCCTGGCTTATAATTCTAAAGTGCATTGGAAATTCCTGCTTGCACTGGTATTTTCAGAAATATCATCTTCACTACTCTGAAAACGTTTTTGTGTGTGTAGGTCTCAGTACAGGAAAGTACATCATGGAAACATAGTTATAGCTCAACACTTCAGCTAGTGAAAAACCACAATATTATTTCATCTGTGCTTTCCTGGGAGAGAATCCTACTACTGACAGAGCCTAATCCTTGCAAAGGGATAAAACCTGTAACTTTCAAACAGAAGCATTTACTTCTTGTAGCACAGACATTCAGGTTCTTAAAGGAGTCCAAGATTTAAGTGTCAATAATATCCTTTGAATTTCTTATCAGCTAATTCAGTAGCTGACTGACTGTTGTTTGCTAATTGTTCAAGAATTCATTCTTATTTATCTATTTTATGCATTGCATAGGAGATTATGAATACAGCGACAAATTCTCTAAAGGTTTACACAACACAGTAATTTCCTAGTTTAAGTCCAAATTGCTTGAAATCGTCCCAAGAACGTATCTTCTTTTTCCTCTTTGCCTTTATTATTCCAGCAATATAATGTTTGTTTTCAGAACATGGACTGAAGTTGCAGTGATTTAAATCTACATTTTTACTAGTGTTTCATTCTGACAACTGGTTTTTTATGTATAGAAAGATAAGTTTAAGCCGCGTGGTGATCCCAGGACTGGCAGCTACAAGGGTTACTTAAGTATATGCAACACCAACAAAACACAAAAAATTGTGGAGTTCAATAAACAGAAAACCATGCACCAAACTATTGTAGTTGAAATATTATCAATACTTAGTATGGACTTATTCATATCAAAATAAATATAAAAATTATAACATTATAAAAAGTCTGTGAACTACATCAAAATAGACTTAAAGCATGGCACTCAGTAGAAATGACTAGGTGTAAGCAAGCAAATTCGCAGATTGTCAGGTTTTATTAGCTTGGTTCTCATGCTATAGTAAAGCAGCAAATTTACTTTAGACTGAACTTGACCTTGAAGGCATCATGATTGCATTTGCACAATGCTGAATCCAACCCTATCATCCTGGCAGGACGAGAGCTGGTTGATGCCATATGTAGAATAGCTCTCTACAAACCAGTTTATCTACTCACTCTTAACAAAAAAAATGACTGTTTTAGGAATAATAAAAATCTATAGGTTGACCCTTCATGACTTGAACTAATTCTTTTGGTAAATTACATTCTTACATATCATATTTATTGAAAAATGCAGAAGAAAATAAGCTAAAATGGAAAATTACAGCAGCTTTTAGTTTACTACAGAAATCTTTCCCAAAATGAGCACTGTTGATTTTCTTTTCAGAGGGAAAAGCTATTTAACAGTAAAAGAAAATAGATGTTATCTTTTTAGACAATATTTAATTAAGGACTCGAATATGTCTGTCTTCATTTTTTGTGCTTCTGCATTCTTTTGTGCTTCTGTATTGCTACATAGAAGAAAGAAAAAAATGGTGTTTCCTAGGCTTCTTATTTGTGTGCTATTCTAATACTCCTCACACAAGCAATTTGTTTTAAGAGACATGCTATTTGTAGCTTGACTACCACATTACAGTTGTGTGAAGAAAATTGCAACACACAAACCTCCTTAACCTCTATTAGTCTTCAGCTGTATGGAATGCATTTTAACCTGTCAGATCTTGTGTTCCACTGCTCTAAGATCAAGCCATATGTAATATTCATCAGCTTAAATAATGTCAGAGACAAACACTATTCACAGCAACTTCCTCAAAGACTGAAACAAGTAACTGGTGTTGAGTATTATAATACCATTTTTTATCTACCTCAGCAATAGAGAGAGTTCATTATTGGACAAATTACCTTCTAAGTTACTGATGCTGATCCATAAATAATTGGAAGCAGCAAAAATGCTCCTAAGAATTTTTCTGCTGTGCTTTTAAATATATAACTGCTTGGAATTGGTAAAAATTATACATTTCAGGAAAAAATTTTCTTCCATGTATATTTGTTTCTATCGCAAAGAAATAAGCTTGCTTTAC
>VWYP01002938.1:236973-278151 GCA_013400435.1 Pycnonotus jocosus | reverse complement strand
CTCTGCACCTCCCCGCTGCCTGCTGGGGCATCCTGCCATATCCCAGCTGCCAGCCTGGGACATCCTGCCATATCCCCGCTGCCAGCCTGGGACATCCTGCCATATCCCCGCTGCCAGCCTGGGACATCCTGCCATATCCCCGCTGCCAGCCTGGGACATCCTGCCATATCCCCGCTGCCAGCCTGGGACATCCTGCCATATCCCCGCTGCCAGCCTGGGACATCCTGCCATATCCCCGCTGCCAGCCTGGGACATCCTGCCATATCCCCGCTGCCAGCCTGGGACAGTGCACCGTTTTCGTGCTCCAGATGGCCTGCAGTGGCACCAAGACCACACTGTCCTGGGTTTTGGAAAGCAAGGCTTTCAAGGTGTTTTTTTTTTTCCCTTTGGTACTGTCCTGTTATAATTGTTGTGGTTGTTTTTTATTGTTGTTGTTATTGTTTGCTTTGTTATATGTAATAGTAAAGAGCTGTTATTTCCTATTCCCATAACCCTGCCTGAAAAGAGCCCTTTTAATTATTTTTTTTCTCTAAATTATAGTAATCTGGAGGGAGGGGATCTGAATTGTCCAGATACCTGTCTTCTAAACCAAGACAAACTGAAAACACACCACTACAAATAGGAACTTGAACACTGGTAATAAAAAGCCATCAGTAGGGAATACTGTTGCTAGTTAAGCTCTGAAACAAGGAAAAATCCCCTAAAGATTATCCAGGCGTCCAAGAGATTTTGCAAGCACTCAATGTCATGGACAGCTCTGGTACAACAAAGAAGTAGGTAAAACCAGCATGAGTTTTACTCCATCAAGCCCTGCACAGGTGTCTTCCCAAGACTCTGAATCAGATTTGGAGGATCAAGGACATATCCCAGTGATTTAAAAAGATGTGATATCAGTGTCATGGACATCTTAAAGAACTTGAAGCCACGTGCTCTGAAAACTAAACAAAAACCATGCATTACCCAATGACCAACATGCAATTTCTAATCTAGTTTCATAATGAACATGATAGATATTTGGATGCCAGCATTTATTCTAACATACAGTGTAGCAGAATGGGAGAAGGGAAGATACCTAAGAGGAGCTTTGTGTTGAATGACAAGGTGTTTTCATCAATAAAGGATTTACATACCATGGACAAATTACTCCAGCCCAGCTCAGGTACCTCCATGACCAGCACTGTGTTATCAGTGAAACACTTGAACCCTGTTATACCAACAGTAAAATCCTGTGGGATATCTGCTCAAGAGAAATTGAGTTTGTACCATCCTAGCACAGATGGAACTCAGGGCAACTGAAATGAAGGAGCTAGTACTGTGGAATACACCACTAAAGAAATAACAAACCGAGAAGTAAAAAGATTCTTTCTAATGGTACCATTAAAAAGGCAAGGTCTTGTTGACAGTATTAGCTTCTCAAAAATTAATGAACTAGAACCTAGTGTGAGAATAATTGCATATAAGCTCTGATAATGTTGATATTATGCCAAAAGCAGTCATGTCTGTTGAGAAGTAGTATATAAAATCAAGCTCCAGGGAAGTCAACTCCATTTCTCACCTTTAAAAATGCAACTAAACACAGGATGAAGAAATCTCATGAGAAAGAGCGTTCGTAAAAATTCCATGGGAGATCTCACATCTAGTAGATCCTTTTCTAAAATTACAAATATATGATCATTATTTTAGGCTTTACTCTTTTCATGTTTATTTGTAGAAAGTGGTGGTGTCTTTTCTGATTTCCATATTCCTGATTTACTAAATAATAGTTGTTCACTGTCCTAGTGTTCCTTGATGACTTCTCGGCATAAATATGAAAAAATAAATTAGATCTTGCAGCTCTTCATCCCATGAGTAGATACTGACAGGACCTGAAAGTTGTGAGTCCAAATCACTGAAAGAACTGTGTAAAGGGCTTAAATTGTAGCTATACCAAATATATAATCATCTTGCTTCTCTCTGGTATAACTGCAAGCAAAATCTAGATAAAGCAAATGTACACTTCATTAAGGACATGTGAAAAAGCTTTATGTGGGTTTTTGACAATACCCATTTAAAATATCTTTGATTATTTTTTACTTCCTTTGGCTCATAACAGGAAGCCTCCATTATTTTTTTTCATAAAATGTGTCCTCAACCAGAAGTAAAAAGTAACTCACTTTTTAAAAAAGGGAAAATAAGGAAAATACGTAGAAAGAAGATGTAAAAAAAATTTCTTCGATTATGGATGCTAATGTTTCTGTCCATTAAGCATCAAAAAGTAATTTTCTGTAATGGATGTATTGAAATTAACTCTCATTACAAGCTGATGACTACCAGATGTTAATAAACTATTTCTAAATTCTTATCATTAGGTATTGTAATGACTAAGCTCACAAAGTGTTTCATGCTTATGTGCCTGTAAAACACAGCATGGAGAGCAATGGCTATATACACTCTTTAAACAATAAAGCATGGTCACAGAATCATACAATGGCTTGGGTTGGACGTGACCTTAAAGATTATCTAGTTCCAACCCCCCTTCATGGGCAGACACACTTTCCACTAGAGCAGGTGGCTCAAAGCCATAAGAAAACAGTTGATTCCTACCAGTCAATAAGAGGAAAAGCCTTCCCTTTTGCCCAGGGTAGTGTAAGACATGTCATGGGAGCCATTCCACCACATTTTCTGACCAGAATTCCGCCTATAGGTAGATTGATTTTTTGGCTAAGCCTCCATCCACTATTTAGTCAATGCTTGTATGCTGGATCAACTGTCAAAAAAAATCAACCTTAATAATGATTGGGCTGAAAGGGAAAAGAGCTAACTAGCACATTTTTTACTCTATTCCTCACATTATCCATTTTAAAAAACCTTCCCAGAAGGACAACACAAGGCTTGATCCTCTCTGAAGGCATTTGTGGCAGTTGCTGACTGTAATGACAGCAGACTGGGACAGAGATTGCTTCTGGAGGATGCATACAGCAGAGGTATAAAATAATTGCTTTCTTTTCTAAAATATTTATTTTCTAAATGCTGTGCTATTTTTTATGACTCTCCTGCCTCTTTTTTGTTTGTCTTTGTAATGTAATGCCCCAGTCTGTGCACCCCAAGCACTTCCTGGGTAACTCTAAAAAGTGACAAAGGAGTTCCTAAATTTTCATTTTTGCCATGCTGCACTCCTTGACAACATGGACACACAGGAGAAACCTTGAACCTAACTTCTCTCCTGTAATGTGTATCAGAGGAGCTCATTTGTCAAACCCTTGTCTATTTAATTTTGCAATGAACTCAGTAAAGCTGGCTTTCATTCCAGCTTGATTGAATCTACCCAAGGGCCAGGGGAGTTGTGATCCCAGCTGACATCTCACAGAGCCTCACCTGCAAGGCTGGGGAGGCCTTTGCCCTCCTGGCCACAGCTGAGGTTTGTTGTGTACTCCAACTCCCTGGGTACACTTCTGTAGGAAGGGAGGAGCTACAACTGCACAACAGGGAACCAAACAAGATTGAAGCACCAAGTTGCTTTTGTTACTGGGAGAGAATGGGGTTTGTTTGGCATTTGTGCAGTGAATGACAGGCAAAGCTTTCCTGGAAAAGTTCTTCATGCCTCATGCTGGGAACTCTTCCTTGTGGGCAGAGCAGCAAGCAGGCTCACTTCATTGGGCTGTGCCAGTAAAAGAAACAAGAAGAGAGCTCTGTTTTCAGCAGAAGGAGAAATAACCACTAGAGCTTGCTTTTTCTTCCACTGAAGCCCCAGTGAGACACACTAGAGACAGCCCTGCACATCCACAAGTACACTGAACTCAGGGAATAGCTTTCATCAGCTTGAAATCTCCTTACCTTGGCAGCCCAGTGCCTTTCAGTTGTACTCACAGATCTTCAATTTTCTCATGTATGGTTAATGAAGTTTAGCAGCTACACATTCTTATGGAAACCATTAAAGCATATATCGAAAATCTAATTTTCTATATAATTTTGATTGGTTTGCAATATCTTAAAAGAGCTAACAGAGTAAGTGAGCTTTTAGCTGGAATAATTTCTTAAATCACTAAATTAATTTCAGGGCTGTATTTTCTGTTTACTCCTTTCCTCTGTGTAAAATTTCTCTCATTCTTTCTTTGGATCAAGTACAACTGGCTGCGCTTACAAGGTATGCTAAAGACCTGAACAACGTGACTGACTTATTTAAATCCAGTTCTCTAAGTCTAAGATCCTCGAGTCTAGAAATATCATTCTTCTTCCAAAGGAATATGGAAAAAATGTGGAAGTAGTTCCCTAATGCTCTCCACTTTGCACAGCACCCTGGGATTTATTTGGGGCTGCTCAGGTTTCCCGGTCCTTCTGGAAAGATGGGCTGGGGCCTCTGAGCGACAGCTCTGGCCAGTGAATGCCAAGATGCCTCACACACACCCTCAGACAGTAGCTGGAAATGGGAGGAAGGGATGGTTTTTCCTGTCGCTGGTCAATGTCCCCCCAGTCTGTCAAAAGGGCAAATATATTTGGTGGATCCTTTTTTTTAATTGCTCTGAGTTTCAGATCACAACTCCAGCTCCCCTGGGGACTCAGCAGGGCACTGACCACTGCTGTTGTTGTGAGGACTTGCAGTAGTGATAAGCATCAACTTTGCCCCTTGGAAAGTCAGCAGCACCAGGAGAAAGGGAAAGGGAGGGTGAGGGATGCTCACAGCAAAGAGGAGACAATAAGTCAAGAGACACTGCCTGGGCATGGCTGCTCCCCTTCCCTGGGGCACAAAGGGTGCATTGCCCTGGTCCAGGCAAAGGCCTCAGTCCTTCTCTTCTGTCTTTCCTAGAACATCCCCTGTACTGAGGTTACCTGCTACCCAGCTGAATGTGCAGGGGTCCAGATATGGGATGGATGGGAAAAGCCTTCCCAGCTGAGAAAGGATTTCTAGCAGCAAAAGTCCTTGCAAAAAGGCAGTGTTTCCCCAGCCAAAATTGCTTACTTCTCTCCAGCTAGGCAGGCACGTCCTCTGCACCTCCATGCAGGGTCCCATGAGCTGAAAGCCAGCTTTTCCAGCTGTGACACAGTGGGGACCCATGAGTTTGAAATTGAATAAAGCCTAGAAGTGGCTCATTAACTTGTAGGATGATGTCAGCAAAGCCTGTTTATGCCTACTGAGAAAAATCAGACACCTACCAACTAAAGGAACAGCTAAGCAATGCTTTTTTGAAGATAGCAGTGGCGCCTAACTGGTGGGATCAGGCACCTACATACCTTTGAGGTACTTGGCCAAGGAGATTAAGTGACTTGCCCACGGTCACACAGGAAATCTATGGCAGAGCCAAGAACTGATCCAACTTTCAAATTACTTAACCACAAGATTATCATTCTTCCATGTATTAAATTATTAATTCTGATGCTTGTCAGGAAGCCTGAGGCATAGGACGGGTGCTTATTAATTGGAGCCAGACACATAAACATGCACATTGATTTATGTATTCATATATTTAAAACTGGATGAAAGAACTCTCTGGTATCTCATTTTGGATCTTTCTTTAGTCGCTCACCTCCTGGTTTACATAGGGTTGAGGATGCCCTGGAAGACAACCAGTTTCCTGCCATATAGGGAGCGCTTGCTTATGGGCCTATACATGCTGTAGGATTCATTAGAAGTTGGGAAGTTTGGCTTTGCTGTGTATCATCCCAGCCTGTCTTTCAGATTTAGACATTGCTGTCACACATTCCTGGCCAGGGCTTGTTTCTCCATTAAGCCAATGTGGCAAGAGTCTATTTTTTCTAGTCTGGGTTTAGTTCAAGTGCTGCTAATACCTGCAGTTCTTTCACTATTTTTTATTCCCTTAGGAAACTAAAATAGAAAATATCCAGGAAGATGGAGAACAGTAACTCTGACAAGGCTCATGCACTGAACTTGGATGCCTACATAGACATATGTCTCCCTCTTCTCCTTCAGAGCCAGGGGATGAGGGTAACACCTCTGGGGGTGACTCAGAGAGGAGCTTTGGATATAGGCTCTGACTTGCCCGCTGGGAGAGACGCTCTGTCTGCACTGACTATCAAGGGAGGCCAGGGAGGCAAGGCTGGCAAATGCAGGCATTTAGGCATTCAAATATAGATGCTTTTAATACATTCCTCACACCCTGCACACCTCCTACTTATGCTTGAGGTACAGTGCTGAGGACTGTGGAAATACTGGATTTCCATTAGATGTTGTACTCTGAGCTGATATGCAGATAGAGGGGGATAAGCCAGCAAGATTAAACTTACCTGTAATTATGTTCTTTTGAACAGCAAAAGGTATGTTCCAGTTCTGGTCTCAAGAAAAAGAGGACAGTCAAAGCCTTTGTAGCATCTAGCCAGAGCCTCCCCCATCAACTCCCAGCAAGAGAACAGAACTCCAGCCACACGCTGGGAGGGAAGGCTGGTGGCAGTGACAGCATTCCTGAGGCAGAAGATTTTAAGACAAGCAAAGCTCAGGGCTGTGAGACCAGAGCTGAACTTATAGCTTAGACTACAGGGACTGTAAGCCTCTGTCAGCAGCTGTTCACTGTGTCACTGTCCACTCCACAGCACATCCTAGCAAGCAACCAGGAGTTGTATGTGGTCTTTAGGTAACATCAGTCACTGATCTTAAAATATCCAGAGGCAACATATTTTGGGGTTAAGTTGTATTTTCATCAGATTATAGTAATCAGATAAGTAGGTTTGGTAAACCAGGTTGGTGACTTTTAACTTATGTAGCTTGGTAACAATCTGCATATCTGTGCATTTGTCGTTAGTGTTTTACAATGGTGTGGGAGCACTTCACCATGCGTAATGGATTTCAACCTGCAACAGTTCAGTAATGCAAGGAATTAGAATTCTTATTCCTCATAGATAAGGGCCTGAAAGACTTAATTAAAAGCATGGGAATTATTTCTAAAAGGTGGAAATTGTACATTGTTTTCCCTTACACAGAAAGATAAGAAAAAGTACCTCTTATATACACAGAGCATAGAATATTTTTTCTTTCTGCAGCTGGCCAACAAAATGCAACAGGCTCCTGCTCCAACATCTGGGCTATTTGAATAACACTATGTGCTTTAGCATGGCAAACACAAGCATGATATGCAGAAGGAATAGTAATCGATAGATACAGTGACAAGTAGCATCAAATAGTGACTGAGGAAAATACATTTAATCAGCTTTCACATTCAAAGCCAGTGTAATCTTGTCTTTTTTGTGTCTGTCTCTCTTACTGGAGTTTGGAATTTACTGGGTGCTTGGTCCTTCTGAAATTTAAGCTACTTCTACAGCACCCTTCCTAGCTTTTGCTTTCTCTTCTAGACATATCTTCACCTGGCTGTCCTGTGTATCTGGTGGGTATTTTCAGATATCAGGTCTCCATGTACATACCAAATCTTGATTTTGGGTATCTGTTCAGACACTTTTGGGTGCTAGCTAACTACTCTACAACCATCACTTTTGCAGAAGTTTCTAAGG
The DNA here is from genome assembly GCA_013400435.1 of Pycnonotus jocosus. Classification (NCBI taxonomy): domain Eukaryota; kingdom Metazoa; phylum Chordata; class Aves; order Passeriformes; family Pycnonotidae; genus Pycnonotus; species Pycnonotus jocosus. Next base: position 270,717 of record VWYP01002938.1, on the reverse strand, counting down.
GAGATCTTTGGAAAAGTGAGAAGGGAAAGGGCTTGGATTTGTGAACTTTTTCAAAGGCGAGCAGCACAGCTGTCAGAAAAAAAACCCTGGAGATTAGTTTTGGGAACAAAATGTTCATGAGAGCCAGGATGGAGAGAACCACTAGGTTGTGGTGCTGGTCTAGGATTTAGCAGTAAAACTGAGACAGGAGGATGTTTAAGTAGTGGAAAAGCAGAAAACAGCTGTCAGGAAAGGGCATGGTCCAAGCTTTGCTTTTTGGAGAAATTTTAACATTTTTCAGAACCTTGAAAGTCCAAATACACCTTCCCTCTAATTGATAATGAAATAATTGCATTCTGGGAGATCCTAGTCTTTAACCAATTCATTCAATTCATCAACCAGTGTGGCTCATAAGGAGTCTGTGGCTCAGCCAAGCTATTTTACCCTGCCCCATAGACACTGATGCAGAGAAAACCAGCATTCCCACTAGCCTCAGGCTGGTCAGACATAAACCAGGTTTGGGCTGAGAGCTCTCCTCACAGCTGCATCTAAGTATGAGCACAGTGCCATGCTAACACAGCCCTGTAGCACTTGCCTGTGCTTTTGTCAGGTCGATGTGGACAGCAGAGGTCACACTTGCCTGCCCACTGCACGGCCACATCTTTCATGTCCTGGCACTGTGATGGCTCCTTCCAGAAAAGTCATTCCCCATGCTCAGTGACTACAGACTTGTTTCTAAATACTCTTCCCATTTCCTGATCTACTTGTAAAATCCTTTGGAATTTCTATGTGCATGTGCAGTTTTCTCTTTCCTTCCTCCATTTCTTGTGCTTTCCCTATAAGCACCAGCTCTCTGTGTTTATCCTTGCTTGGCTGCTGCCCAAAATGCTGCCATCAAAACACATCTGTAGAGTAAGTGGTGATTTTTTTGAAAGAATGTAAACAGCCAATAAATTGTTATGGGTTTTGCCCACAGAACCCATGCATCTTTGATTGTTGGTACTTGTTTTATTTTATTTAATTTGTTGTTGGAAAAGTCTTGGGTTAGTTTTTGCCAAATAACTGCTGTGGGCCCCACAGAACAAGTATGACAATGTAAGAGGCAGTTTTGGGTTACTTGAGGCAAAACTTCAGGGCTGCTGAGAAAGTCCTAAAGGCAGCAAACAGGTCAAGGCAGGTTGATCTCTGCCTTTGGCTTCTTTAAATGTGCCTACAGAAGTGTCACAGCAGATTCAGGCATATGGATCAACTAAGAAATTTTGTGGTTTCTTCCACGCAGATTTCTGTAAACTTGGGGCAATCCACTCTTACTAGTACATTAGTGTTACTGACAGAGAGAACAGGTTGCCTATCCAAAGAGTGACAGAGAAAGGGAAGAAATGCTTTATCCCCCAGTGGTGGCTACAAAAGGATATTACAGAAGGCGGGGAGGGAAGTAAAGGATTCTGTAGGGACTTTGACCACAGTCTTTTCCATAATGAAGAGGAGTCATTTGTTCAGCTGCAGCTGTCACAGGTTCGTTCAGATTCCAGAAATACATGAAGACAAGTGTATAATCTCCTTCTGTGGTTGCTCAGCTGTAAAAGATGTTGTAAAGGCTGTACACTGTGGCACAGTTGCAGGACTAAACCTTTGCGATGGATTGTGCCACAGGCTGTCCACACTCAGTCATATGATCATTGGATCTACTAAATGTTGTGGCCACTGAGGCTGGAAAGTCAAAGAGAAGTGGCTGAAGGCTATTCACAGTGTTTCAAAAAATAGTTCATTAATCACAGTGGTGTGAAGCCCAGGCTGGACTTTGATGCCAGGCCCATGCTGAGTGCCCCCCACATATGCAGAGTTATCCACCCACCAGCAGCCTTCATGTGCTCCCTGCAGTATAAATTTGCTTGGCTAATTGAAAATTATTTTTATGTGAGAATCAGATGAGAAGCATATCTGTGGGAAACTGCTCTCTTCCATCTTAATAATGCTGCTGGTACTGCTCAGATAATTGATGTCTATGGAGCATGGGACAGCATGTGTCCTTCCTCAGAGACACTTAAGGTGGAACAGGGAATATTTGCCCACAGAGAACACTTGATTAGAAAACTATGGTAAGAATCTTGCTCTTGTTTGGCTGCAGCCATACCCTTCTAGGAAAAGAGCCAAATTCTTGAATTTTTGTTGACAAGCTGAGGAAATTCAGATGTATAATTGAGTGCTTTGGGTAATATATCAAAATACAAGAGAAGTGGGGAAAAGACCACTTCAGAACATGCATGAAGGTCAAATTTTTGTCACCCTTTACTCTGCTATTTTCTCTTTCTAACTGGATGCATACCTGTGGAACATGAAAAAAAGCAGAGGCATTTGTGAGACTTGTTCTCACTGCTGTGCTATAGGTCTTTCTTCTCCACTTGACAAGAAATAATGGTGTGTTAGAAATATGTTTGTTTCCAACCAGCTGTTGACATAGAACTTGATTACTATTTTTCTTTTGCTGGTGCCTAAGGGCGAGACAGAGATTGCAACACATGAAGCAGACAGCTACAACAGGCAGAAAGAGAGATCTGGCAGAAAAATCTAGACCACCTAAGTAAGACACTTAGATTTTCCACTCAAGGAATAAATTCTGCCTTTAAACCTTGATCCAGAAAACTTTACATGTCAAGCAGGGATCAGGACAGAGCAACCATCAGGACATGGTAGACAAAGAAGTACAGCTGAATTTCTGCCACCATTTGGCCCTGAAGCACCTCCATCAGGGCTGTGTTATGTTCCTCTGTCCATGGAATGTGCAGATCTTCAGGTTCACGACAGGGTTGATGGTCTCCTATGGGAGCAGGAGTGCTGAGGTTGCTGGTGGTATCAGCTTCTTCCTCAAATAGGATCTGATCTGCAGTGTCTCTTAGAAAGAGTATCTGGATAATCTGTGTCTCCTAAGGGATTATAATGCCTCTTTCTAACCACTAGGTAGCAAAACATTCTCAAGAGGAGGCACAGGGAAGAGATCATATCCTATGCTCCTGTCAGACCCCAGCCCCTGCTGACAGGACCATAAGACTCATGGACCAGGAAAATAGCAAGTGATAAGGAGTCTGATCCCATGGGCAGGGTCCCAGGGTGGGCTAAGGAGGGGGTGCTGTCCCTTAGTCACCCCCCAGCCCAGGGGCAGGTAGTGGGAATCCTTATCAGAGGAATCTCCTTCTGTCACCGGGGAGCAGGCAGGCACTCAGATGGCTCCTGTCTGCAGGAGTGCACAGAAAGGAACTGGCAGCAAGAGCTCACTTCTCCTGGCCCACAGCTCGAAAGGGTAATTAGAGGAAAGAGACACTCTTTGTATATGGCCAGTGCCAAGCCTATATCCTACTACAACAAGGAGCTCCCAAAGAGAAACCTGGTGCTCTCCTCCACACCCAACCAAACCCAGATTATTGAGAAATTTTCCATGTAACTGGAGAGCACCTGCAGAGCTGCACAGCTGCACTTTCCCTCCTGAGCCACAGATTCACCCAGATCAGGTCCAATAGACAGGCCAGGAACGTACAGAGGTGAGTCTGATAAAGAGTGGGGGGTCATAAGGTCTGTTTGTCCCTCAGGAAAAACAAAGCTATTCTGGGATGACCTCTGAAATGTTTCTGGTATCTGCTTGTAGATGGGCTGGCAGAAATCTTTTTGGGAAGGGTGATATAGCTTAAGTGGAATTTATGGGGTTGTGCACCATCCTACCATCCTACTTTTCTCCTTGCTGAGGCAGAAGGGAGCAGCAAGTGCATGGTGATGCACCTGGGCAGAAGAAACATTTTTCAGAATATCATCTGCTGCAGGGCCAGCATGGGGGCTTTGGGATGTGGCCGAGCAGGGAGAGGCTGCAGGTGGGTGGTGCTTCCTGAGCCTCCCTTGTCTGCTTGAGCAGAGTGCTGGTGCACAGTGGGGACACATCAGGGTGCCCTGTATGTCCCCAGTGCTGTCACAGGCCACTGCACCACTTCACTGATGCTGCTATCTGAAATTTCAGCATCTGGGCTGCAAAATATATCAGAACTGCCATTTCTCTTTCCAGCATTTTTCTGTCTCAGTTCAGAGCTCTCTCTCAGCTGGTTGGTGTGCACACCTAATGCCCTAAACAGGAAAGAAGAGAGACCAATTAAGTGACCAATTAATCTGAACAGGAAGATGTCAAACAGGGCACATGACCTGTAAAGAGGTCTGCTTTCTCCTGCATTGCATCAAATAGTTAAAAAAAAAAAAATTGAACACAGTGTATTTGATGATGAGTTTAAGTAGTAACAACAATCTACTAACTCACCTTCCAGGGCTTCAACACTTGTAAATAGAAATACTCGGAAATAATCACTAGTTTAAATAGTGTCGTGTTACCTGTGTTACCTATGTGTCATGCTTAGGTTTAGATTTGGCTCTTGATGTCCTTTGAACTTAAGGGTCACTAATTTTGCCTTTAAAAAATTCAGTTAAGACTTCTACCAAAAATTATATGAGGTCCCATACAGACTAAAGCACATAAGTTCATATATTCACTTCAGGAGTACCATTGCCTTACTCTTGCTTATTTACTTTGGTAGGGTTGGACCCACAGGCATTACAGCAATGCAGTTTATTCAGGCAAATGGACACCTTCAGACATATTTATGAGGACCATCCATCTTACAAGGCTTTAAAGCATTTTCAGCACTAGGTTTAGTTTCCAATTGGTCATATGAAAAATGTGGTATTGCCTAGTTTTTCTAAGCCATTTCTCATTTTCTTTATTGTGATTTCAGTATCTGTGTATAATATGACATTTTTTACTGTGATTTATAGCTTTAGGTGAACAATATGCTGTATGTGGTGTTAATTGCAGTGGATGGAATCCAGAGGCATTAAAATGCTTGTCTTCCCTCTGTGCTAATGAGCTTTGATTTCTAACCTGTCAGCAGGGATTACGTATTAGAGCATCATGTTTATGATTCTCCACAGCAGCTCAAGTGTCAACACCATCTTCCAAGCACCCTCCATTCCCTCCTCCCCAGACTAGTTTTGACAAAATGGAAAAATTGATTTGTTCTGAAACTTGGCTTAGGCAGTGTCTGAATACAGTAAGGGTATAATGGAAATAAATACAGCAGCTCAGGAAAGGGTTCCAAAAGAGGAACTGGTCAGTTTGGGAAAAAATACACCTTTTAATAATACTGCATTCCAGAGGATAGGATATTAAGTATTTTCTTTGAAGTGGATGACATCATTCTTTCTATAGGTTTGAGCAGGTGGTGAGCAATACAGAGCTCCTGACAGCTAACAATAGTCCTGAAGGAGTTTCTTCTTTGGATTTATGGTAATCAAACAATCTCCCTGCTAAGGTTTCCCATTTCTTAAACAGGTCTAAATGATCCCTACTTCTCTCAGGTAAGAATAAGTTAATTTGTTGATATCCATGGAAGAGACATAGTAGATAAAGCTGTATAGTGTCTTCCAGAGGAAGTCTGGATTTCCTTCTCAGTTATTTAAAAAAAAAATGGCTTTGACTTTTCTGATCAATTTGGGCATTATCTGACAGACAAGTCTGTCTGATATTTGACAGTATTTCTATCAAACATTTCTATCAAACTTGAAAACAAGTCCATATATTCTCTGAAAAGAAATTAAAAACCTAAATTAGTATGTCAATGTGCTAAGATTTCAAAAATTAAATGGTAAGACAGGACATAAAGGAAAGAAAATGTAATAAATGTAAATTCATCTGTCAAGTGTTTCTTATGACATGCACTTGATATCATCACATGCAATATGTTCTGCTGCACATTTAACTGGAAAAACAGGAATAAAAAATATTACTGATTAAGGCAGTTGCATCAGTATTTCATCTGGTTCCTTATAGAGTAGCTGATATAAAACTTTAGGACTGTTTGTTTTTAATTATCTTGTTAATCCAGAAAGTCTTTCCCATTTTTTGGAAGCCAGAATATTTGTGTTTCTTACGTTTTCATTTTTTTTAATTCTGTAGCTACAATGTTGTACTGACATAGTTTTTTATTTAATTGCCATGTTTGTTTTGAATTAAAACCAACCTGTCTGCACTTAATAATGCAAACAATTAAATATTCTCAGCAAGTTTCTCACTGTGCCAGCTGAGCGTCCTCAGAAGATTTTTTTTAACTGCTTCATATGTTGCTTTTAATTACATTCCTTTCCCAAGCGATTATATCCTCATATAAGCCCCATTCCTGCAAGCTTTTCAGGCACAGAAACAGAGAGTTTAAGGCAGAAGACTACTGGTAAGGACTGCTGGGGATAAAAGGCCTTTTGGTCAAAGCTGAGGGATGCCAGGAACACTGTAAGCCTTGCAAATGCTTCTCTCTGGTAAAAAAGCCAAAGGAAAAGCCAAGTAGTTTTGGAGACACAAGGAACCAGTAGGCTCTAGTTACCCACCCAGACAACCTCTAGGAGGACCAGAAGGAGACAGGAAGTACAGGAAGAATCGTCCTTTTGGGAAAGAGTGTGCCTTGAGGGTGGCATGGTGACCCCAGGGAGATTTTGCAGAGAGGAGCTGTGATGTCCAGGAAGAGCCAGCACATGTCACTCCCTGCAAGGCTATGACTTGGAAAGAAAGCAAGGCTGGCAGGGAAAAGTCCACACTGGTCACACAGATTTTTCCTTAGAGGGAATAAAACTGCTGTAACCAGGTCACATTTTGTGCCAGCACTAAGTGTTGTGAGTATTTGAGGACTTGGTTCAGCACAAAGAAATAGCAAATGTGTCTATTTTTAATGGTCCCCCAATGCAGGCCCAGATCTCTGTGTTTTAGAAGCACCAGCTTGCTCTAGTGGTTTGATGCACAAAAAATAGATTACAAGATGCAGGAAAAACACAGCTATAGCTGGCAGCTGGCAAAACTGACTAATTACCAGCTAACACAGATGATGAACTTCTGTCATCCTACTGGCTGGAGCCAAGGCACCAAAGATGGACATCTCCAAAACTTTGCAGTGAGGTGGGACTATCCCAATTTACTCACCACCTACAGACATACACAGACAAATCAATTCAGCCTGTTTTCTGCACTAGTCTTCATGTCACAAGTGCAGACTGAAGCGTGAAAATCCCTTGGTAACAAAATTGAATCTTTGTATTATAAACTGTCTTAATTTTAGCTACTCCTTCTTGTTATATTTTCTAAAATGAAAATATTTTTGTTATTTCTGTTTGATGTATAGGAAGCATGGCAGGTCCAAGCATGATGAGATTCAATTAAATAAAAACAAGGTTTATGTTTTCAGAGTTTTCTCCTAGCAATCAGAACTAGGCAGCAGTAATGTGGTGGAGAGATGTGTGCCTTTTAATGCAAGTTGCAATTCTGGCATGACTGCATGATTCTGAGAGGCCAGGCAAAGGCAGTTGACTAGTGAGTTATTTTTTAAATCAGTATACTATTTTAAAACGTTCTCATTCATTCCTGCCTTCCAGCTGGAGTTTCTATTTTATAAGCTAGACCTTAGTAACTGAAAGAGTTAATGTCACATTCTGCACAAATGCATGATGAAATCAGGATCAGCCTTGCATTAGGAAATCATGATTAGCTCCCTGGTACTGATGACCTCTAAGTCCTCAATGTAGGTATTGATTTCCAAAATACAATCACCCTTCTGTAACAGTAACCTACATTCTTGTGTCAAGGTTAATGGCATTATGTAAACCGTACTCAAGTGTGTATGGTACAAATGAACACAGCTTATCAAGAAATCCAGATTGCTCCCAAGTGTTGCCTCTTTATTTAAAGCCAGCAGTCATAATTGATTTTTTTGGTAGTATTTTTAAAGCAAAGCTTCCTCATAAGCACTAATTATCTTGGCTGGAAGTGGATATGAGAGAACACAAAGAAGAAAATGATGCAAATTTTAATTCTATCTTTCTTAAATTCCTCCTTTGACTTTAAACAGATTAAAAATAGTTTTTACCAGGTGAGATGGTGTTGCCTTTATGGAAATACTTCTTGGAGGATCTCCTTGGCATAATTTGTCCACCTCTCAATCAAGTTTTTCAAGGAGTACAGCCAGTGTTGTGATCTCTGTCTCAGGTTTAGTGTCTAGAAGATAAAAAAGAAACAAAAATAAGCTGTGTTTTCTCACTCTGCAGTGGTTTTCTCCCCACTCAGTGGTTCAGTGAAGAGACAGAGGCTTTTGATTTATTCAAGGACTCAATTCCTTTGCTAGAGGAAAGATTAGCAAAAGTAAGTGCAGAGCTGCTGTACAGTATTAGAAATGGGGAAACAAATTTCTTTTCTGGTAGTTGCTTACCATTAGAAAGAGAAGCTGTAGCACATGCATCTAAATGTGGGTCCTCTGTGCAATCCAGCTCTGAAAGCTGAGGCAAATGCACCTCTTTCTTTATCCAAAGGTACAGAAGAGTTCAGGTTCTTATTCTGGGATGGCATGTCAGGGCCAAGGCTGTTTTTCTACAAGAACCTTCTTCTGGAGGAGTGAAAACCAATAGATGGAAGTAGAAGAGACTTGTCCTTGTCACTTTTTTTTTGTCCTTATAAAGCTTGTCCTTGTCAAACTTGTGACTTGTCCTTATCACATTTTTCTCTACAAAAAGAATGTAATGTCTGTTTTTTCCATAGTATTACTGTAATATGAACACAAGAATCCATTACTATTTCTTTGTTACAATACACTAATGCATCTTTAAAACAAGAGCTTTTTGAGTCGACATTGATGAAGATTATGTATCTATATTATGCAATAGTTGAATATATGTACCTACAAAAAAGCTGCCTTCAATCTGGCTTTCACATTCCTTTTACCCTTCTGCATTGCTATTAGTTGTATGTGTTGTATGCAGCAATAAGAGGAGAACAGCTGAGTTGTTGCACCCAGAAGTTTTGTGATGCTGTGAACTCAAGAATTAAGGTAACAGGATTGTTGTAATATTGCATAGAAGAAGCAGAAAATATAAGCCCATGACTAACAATTCAAAGGCTATGTCTAGTGTCTGTGCTGAATTGTGTATTTACCACACATTAATGCATAAAGAGTCAAAACAGGGAAAAGCAGGTCCCCCTGCATCCACTTGTATATTAATTCTTTTTTGTGCTGAATATAGATGTCCTTTAGCCACATAAAAAATTGGGATGGACCTTATGTTTATAGCCTTTGCACTGTGCAGTAGTCAAGATTTTTAATTTTCTTCATTTGACTATGATTCCCAGACTGAAAAAATTTCCCCTTGTAACTAATTCAGCTTCTCTTCCTGTGACTGCAGCAGAAGCCTGCTTTTATACCTGCCAACATTTATGTGTGCAGCACAGTATGCAAAAGAGTGCCCAAATTAAAAGATACATTAAAATTTTTTGCTATGTGAAACTTAAAATGCTGTGAGCACATTTTCTTTGCTGCAAATGCCCTTCCATAACTTCATTTTGAAGACACTTTTTGTCCAACACAAGTCATCCATAAAGGTACAGAACAGACACTCACTGGCACTCTGCTTCTGCCTACCTGGTGTTATCCAGAACGAAAACAAACGCACCTCCAGTGGTGGTGGGGGGACCTCCAGGACAGGCTGCTTGGCAGTGGAGGTGCAGGGAGTCACACATGGCTTTGTGGAAGAGCTGGCACTTCCCCAGGAAGCCCCAGGAGTGCACCCTGGGCTGGGTGCTCACAGCTGCCCTGGCAGTGCTCCCTCTTAGGGACTGAGGGTACAAACCTGCTGCCCAGGGGTCCTGGCAGGTGAAATAGCTACAGCCTCCATCTCAAACCTGGAAAGCAGCTGCAGCTTCTGAATAGAAGTGGGCAAGGACAGACAGAAGCACTTTCCAAGAATCTGTTAGAGAACTGTGGGAGCTGATAGGTCTGTTTAAGCATTGAGTATGTCTTTTTACTACAAATAAACTTCTCACTTTTTTTAGGGTAAAAGAAGTCAACTCTTGCCCCAACTTCTACTACCTTCTCCTTTTGGAAGGAGTCAGTCCTGTAAACCATAAAACTCCTCCAGCTGGCAGAAGTGCTGCAGGGGCACTGTGAGTGAGAACAACCCTGTGGGATGGGTATTAATGGGATATTGTGTGATACTGATGGGGATGTAGCAGCAGCGAGTTTCAGAGCAGGAGTGCCAGTGGCAGTAGTGTTGCAGGGCTGGTTAGCAGGTGAGGAAGAGCAGCAGGGCATTGGTTTGGTGCTGGCAACTGGCTGAGCTGAACTGAAGCCATGAAGAACATGAAGAACATAAAGAACATAAAGAACAAGCCATGGAGAACATATTTAGAGATAGAGTTAATTGTGTGGGTCTTGTATCTGGAAAGAGAGATGTGAATGCTTTAGCTGAATGTAGTAACAGTCCTCATGTATTTCATATCCTTTGAGAAAGGGATCTCCTTTTTAACTGTCTAAGAACAGGCAGCGAGCTGTGGGTGATACTTAAGCATATCTAGATACTGCCTGAAAAAAGCATTTCAAGACTACTCCAACACAGGTGTTTCACCTGGTGACATTGATTCAGATTTTTAAGTTGATTTTTGCATTATTATTCTCCCTCAAATAAAAAGAAGAGATACCTGTTTACTAAAATCTTTCTTTCTAAACCTAGTTTTTTCTACCCGAGAAGTATTGCTTGTTCTTCATCTCTAATTTGGTTTAGTTTTCCACATTAATCAGCATGAGGCAAAATTTCAGTGTTTTTGATAAGGTTCTCCAGAAAAGTGAGTCTGGCACATTTGCTGCCTGACACTGCCTGGCATACTTTCAGCTGCAAGGACACAAAAGCTTTTATCCTAGTGCTAGTAAAGTAGATCTCAATCTTTTGTCTCACTGAGCAGACACTGGGATTTGTCTTCATGCAGTTACTGGGAAAATATGGGAAACACATTTAAACAGATCTCTGACAAGACCTCCAATCCTGATGTTAATTGAATGTTTTTTCCAGGATATATTTTCAATGTTGTTTTTCTCTGCTTGTCCAATTTGTATACTCCTGAGAGTGGGGAGATGACAAGAATTAATGCCTGTTTGCATTAACCCAAACTTTATTCTCACTTAATTAACCATGATTAATGTCAGGAGGCAAAGGAGCAGCATCAAGCTATTTTCAACAGCTCTGTACTGACGAGTTCAGGAAACAAAAAAATAACCCCAACAACAAAGTAGTGCCATTTCAGTGTGGGTTACAATAAAACCCAACCAAAAGCTGAATTGTTTCAAAGGCAAGGTTTGTTCTTCACCCTCAGGCAACATCCTGGTAAACTGAGAGTGACTATAACCCTTTGAAACCTCATTTAAGAAGCATGAATCAGAAATACAAGTATTACCCCCAAAATTAAAAACAAAGGAAAAATATTACCCAGAATTACTTAGTAATCATGAACCTGTGTAAGCTGTACTTGAGTAATATATTTTCAGTGATTTCAGAGAAACAGAAGAACTCAATTTTATATTGGCACTATTCCTTAATAATCTCACAAGACCAATATACAATTCTTATCCAATGCCAAAAGTAAATCACAGATAGATTAGGGCACCAGCTAGGTCTCACTAAGGAGACCAAACCGCTGTAGGCTAGTGGGAAAAGCAGCAGATATGGCAGGCCTGGCTTTGAACAGAATTGTTAGACAACTCTAAGCTCTCTAAGAGCTCTTTTTCACAGCATTGCGAGGGTTGAAAAACAAAGATACTAAAATCAAGGTAAGATGGATATTGTAACTTTCCTGAGTTCTTCATTGGGAAACCTGGAACTTGCAAGAGCAGGATGAGCTGTGGCTGGTGGCTGTCTGTGCCAGGTGATGATCTAACCTGAAGAATCAAAGTAAATAGAGTGATTTGAAAATAGACAGAAAACTGATGAATTATTTTCCCTAATGGATGTGACTGTGCAATATTTCTAAAGGTTCGGGGAAAGCTGCATCTGTTCTTTTGCTGGAAGGAAATGTTCCTTTTTCTTGATGCTCTTGTGGTCCCAGACCACTATGAGGGATCTCTTACTCCCTTTTTCCTCATGTACAGGGATGAGAGAGGAATGAAGTAAGATTTTGTAAGCTGCAGGCCCTTGAATGGCAGCAGCAAAAGGCAACAGCTGGGTGGGACTTCTACTTTTCCCTGTTTCTCACAGGAGTTTGTTTTTAGATGTGCTCCTGTGGCAGGGCTAAGACATGAGCTCATGGCTCCTCACTAGCAAAGGAGGTATAGAAAAAATGCCACAAAATGTAGCAGCCACAGATGAAAAAGGGGAGGGATAGAGAATTGGAAAGAAGAACTGGGCATGCTGAAGACTGGAACAAAGACAGTCAGGGACTGGTATACAGAAAGGGAGAAAAATTAGAGGAAAAGAAGAAAATACTATGATCCTCAAGAAAATGGAAGAGGAACGGGAAAAGTTTGAATGAGTAAAGGGAAGCAGAAATTTGCAGGCATGATTTCCTGGGTTTGTGTTTCTAGACTGTGTTTAAGATAGTGTTTTTTTGTCAGATTTTTGACGTTGAAAAGATTTTCTCTTGGTTTTTGTTGCTTGTTTTCTTCCTTTTTTACCTTGCCTTTTTAAGACTGTCTAGGTGGGCTTGCAGTGCACTGAGAACTGGCTATTCAAAGACAATTTTTGTTTAAGGAGAAGACATTTTTAGAAACACATTATAGGGTGGTATTTTCATTCTAACATGGAATGGGGAGCAAAAGCATGGACAAACAAATCAGGAAGGCTGATTTGTTCAGCTACTGAAACCAGCAGTTCGTGCTCTCCTTTTATCCTGATTTGCCCAAATTCTTTCACATACAATATGAAATTATTTTGCTGAAGAGTCCATGCCATAACAGTAATATTGCTATGAATAAATCCCTCGAGAAATTTTCTTGTTTACTCAAGGAGTGAGAGTTCTAGTTTTAGAAAAGCTTTCCCTGGCCTATTCATTTCAAATGGGTTTTTATGCAAGGAAAGAAAACCTTTTTCCTTGCAGATGAAGAGATAGGAAATGGCTGAAGGAATAAAATTGTCATGGGTGACCACTCACTGATGTCACTCTTCTCAGGCATTCAGCAGAGCAATCATTTTAGGGAGAAACAATTAGCAAGTAGCACTGTGTTTTCACTGGACTGTGGCCTTGCCACTTGTAATTTCTAGGTATGGTCTTTGGTTAGGAGGTCCACTGCCCTTGGTGGGTTTCAGTGGAGTCCAAGAGGCTACTTACGTAGCTTTCAGAGCATTCCAGTCCTGCCCACATAATTATAATGTGCTTTGTCTTCTGGCCAGCCTGGGGAGAGTAGCTGCTATGAGTCATGTGGATTAGAACCTGATATTTCATAATAACATTGGTGGGTTTTGAACTAATTTCTCTTTTTCCCTCTTTCTCTCTCTCTCCCTTTCAATACAATGTCAACCAGTTTTTCTTTTCCTGAAGTGAAGAAGATAAAGCAGTCTGTCATCCCCCTCTCAGCCCCCAGTAGGGGTGTGGAAACCATTGCACAACATTGCAGCAGAGTGAAAAGGTCTCTTCCAAGTGAGTGATGTGAGTTTGTGCAATGCTTAAATGCACCAGAAGGAAATTGTATTCCTTACTCAGCATTTATTTAACTATTTGTAAAATTATATCCTTGGTCAAACGATTTCTAATTTAACAGCAGGAATGATCTTATAAAGTTTTAAACCCTCATTCTAAATAATTATGCTGCTGTAAATATGTTTTAAGACCCTCTAATTAAAAGAAAACAATACAAATAAAACCCACCTAAATGAAATATTGTTCATGCAAGAGTCTGAAATAACAAAATAGGACATTTAAATTTTATCTTTGGTGAATAAATAGAAATATTACCATCAGTAATCTGCAGAGCAAATCTTTGTCCTCAAGGTTTTCACAGCCTCATTTTTCTTTCCAAAATAAAACAAAATGTGTTCTCAAGAAACCAGACACATGCCACAGAAGCCAGGCTAGATTTAATTCAGGACTAATAAAAATCGTCAAAAATACATATAGTGATAACCTTACATGTTTTAATGTGTCTGCATCTAAGCCCACTCAAAACATGACATACCAAATCAGACAGAAACCCTAAGATTTCTTTTCCATCTTCTATAGATATTTCAAAATGTAAACACTACTGACAAAGGTGCAACACTTCCTCTGGGATCCCTGGGGTATTTCTTTTAGTCTATTTCATGGCAGAACATCACATGAGGCTTCCCAAGACATAATATCCTATTATGAAGGATATGAACAACACTTGTGGACAGGTATTGAGTGGACCACTGGCTGAAAGTCCAGATATCTAAAAATAAAGATGAGACTACATATCAGTGATTGGGCAAAACAATATTTTGATCCAGCATTCTTTTTTTTTTCTTTCCCTTAATTTATTTCTTTTTTTATCCTATGACAATTAAATTTAGATTTTTGGTGCCATTTTTTCTCAAAGTGCTTGCAACTCCTTCCAAAACCTAACTTAGAGTATTCCTGGGCTACGATAGATGTGGATAAGGCCCAACACATTTTCTTCCCAGCCACAAGTTTTATAATATAAACAGTTCTTTGAGTAACATTTGGTAATTATGAATGCAATTGGTCTCTAGATGTTTGTGTACATGTGTGTATTTGCAAATAAAATTTCTGTCAAAGGTACCTCTGTAAAGTTTGTTTCACACATGCTGTGTTTCAGTTTGCAGTTATTTCTGGGTGCCTATTCAAGCCTGGATTAGATTAGTTTAATGTCATCTGGTTTGCCTCTCAGTTAAAACATGTTAAAGTATAATACAAAGAATATTATGGCAGTTTGGCCATTCCAACTTTTGCTGTGTTCCCACTGTCATTGTTCTGCTCCAAGCCTATGAAAGCAGCTTGCTTGTGAATCAGAAATGGTGTTTTTAGATGGTGTTTTACCTCCCTCTCTGTTTTCAGAGAGGGAGGTAAAATAAGACATCATTGCAGAAGCCTGAGGAATAAAGATTGTAGAAAAAAAATTATTTTTGCATAATAATAATGGTCTATTGTGGCCATTCATGTTTGTTTTTAAAGACACATTAGTAATTTTTCACATTCTTCTTCAGAAAAAGTTCCTCACAGGCAGTAGATTGATGAGCACAACTTTGTTCCAAGAAATCTGGACTCCATAACATGAGGCATTCTTGAGTAGCCATGAATTATCATTGCCAAAGTCCTTCTTTGTCATCTATGTGCAAACACAGGATATTTACTTTCCACCATTTATAAATGGCCAGATCCTCAAAGAGACTAAATTGCCTTAAAATTAGGGCCTCTGCTGCAGAATCCAAAATCCTGTAGTGCCTTTGTTACTTCTGTGGTGCAAGGGGAAGATCAGACACCTCAAGAAGGACTTTGACATAACCAGTAGAAGACAAAGGGTGATTAAATTACACACACACCTATGTTCTGGATTATCAGGGGGAAAAGTGTGCTGGCCAAAGCACCACGACAGCAGAGCTGTTTGGGATCCTTGAGACAAACCCCACTGGGCATCTGCTAAGAGATGAAGTTGTTTGTCTGCAGATCTGTTCTGGTGAAAATTTCCTGGAGCAAATACAACAATCAGTGGTGGAACAAAAAGCAAAGAAAATGTCCACTGGCCAGTACAGCACAGTATTGGAAGAGATTTCACATTTTCCTTCCTTGCAGGACAGCCAATATCTCCATTAGAAAGAAGAGAAAAGGCCTCTGGAGAGGGAAAAATCCTGCATCTAGCACAAAAGATCCTCTGCATCTAGCACAAAATAAGCTGTTTCTGCTCAGGAATCAATCAATCAATCAATCAGCAGGAAAATACCTAATACACAGATAAAAGAATTGCTGTGTATTGAAATGTATCTTAAATCTGGAATTTACTGCTGCCACTAGCACAACCTGGTCAGCCTTTTGCAGGCATTAACACTCTGTTCCAGGGAGGCATCATGTATTATTATTCTTCCACCCTTTGTAGTTACTGCTTTAGAGTAATGGGAAAATAAAAGTCTCATCCAGATTTCCCCTACAAACTTGCATTATGTGATTGGGCTTCTTAAAGAGGGACTTCACCCCTATTTGTTGGCTGCCTTAAGACCCAGGCAAAGTTTCTCCTTCTAGTGAAGCTGGAAACACGGTCAGACAAATCCCATCCTTACCAGAACAAAAAAGAGGGATTCATTATGTCTTGTGTTGCTGAAATCATTCCGTTGAATAATTGCATTTTATTCAAACAATCTTGGGAAAAACTAAAAATCCAAAGGCATCTGAAGAGCTCTGGTACCTACAGGGGTATGAAGGGGTTTGGCACGGCAGCTTTGCAGTTGTGTTTGTGAACCCACACTAATTGTCTGTGTGCGTCTTTCTGGTGCATTGTCTCAGCAGGGGTCTTTCACAATTTTATCAGGAAGAAGGGAGATCTTTTACTGGAGACCCAGCCCTGCATCAGTGGAAACAGCATCTCTTACTCATACTCATGAGGAGACAAAGTGTTTGTATGTTGCATTTCATGGGTCTTAGTTGGGCTGGAAGTATAATGGGGAGCTGGCTGGGTGATCCCATGAAAGGAGGAAGAAGTTATAAACTCCTGGGGATTTGTGGTTAGTGAAATCAAACTGCAATATAAAGCATGGGCCAAATGCCATGCATAATAGGTGCATTGTTTCTGGCAGGGTTTATCTTAGATGTATAACCTAGATATTCAAGACTTTTTTTCAATTCTATTTTTTTTTCAGCTCAAATTTCCTTAAATGGAAATCAGTCAAGTGGCTTCAATGTGAGCGAATGCAAATTCTAGTCCTTTGGACTGTATGATTCTGTTTATTTCTGCTTCATTGTCTACTCTGCAAAGCTCCTCAATTCTTCTTTGTTTCTGCTTCTGACTGTGCTTTTATGAAATTTGCCTGCCATATAGAAATGTGGCTTTTGTCTGGACCTCATCCAGAGGCCACTGAAATCAGCAGGTTCACAAGTTTCAGAGCCAGCTATCACCAACACTACTTCCATCCATGTTCTTTTCAGGTAGCATGTTTTGCTTTTATAGTGCTGTTCTCTTTCACCAATACTAAAACAAAACCTCCATCACAGTGCAGTCTATTTAATATTCTTATTCTGATTTTCCTTTTAATAAGTAACAGTTTTTCATAGCATTCCTTATCTTCCCGGGATAGTATGTGAATCCAGTGGATCATATGATAAATTGCAAAGCATAAATGGAACTTTAGTTCTCAATGTCACTGACTAATGTTTTGCTGCTTAAATAAATAGTATTGTGAAATGATTTACTAAGTCTGTACTAAAATAGATGAGAAATGATTTTCTGACAGCATTAAAGTGGTCAATCCATTCTCTTAGATATGGGTAATCAGCATCCAGAGTGCATATATGAGAATGTTTGGTTCATCCTCATCATTAGACTTCATTGTTTTGAAACAGAATTGTAAAAATTTTGATTTAACTTCATTAAATAAGTAAAGTGAATTCTCCCATCCCAGATTTTCCCCTCGCCTTCAATCTTTGCATCTAAACCTAAGAACATAATCTGCTCAATGTTTCATTTGAGGTTGCTGTTGAAATTCCCTATTCATCATTGCACTCTTCAGCTCCCACATGTTACAAGCCATCGTTCAAAAAATTCTGCCCTTAGTACATTAAACGAGTGGACTCTACTTCCTTCTGCTCCATTCAAAGGGAAGAGGCCAACCAAACCCATCTCCTGAACAGCCCTTCAGGGCTCTCCACATTTCCAGTATTTCACAAGAGTTTCAGATTTTATGGGACACAGTGGGTCAAAGAGAGAATAGCCTGGTAGCCACAAGACCAGGCAGATACCCACGGGGATGGCAGTACCACAGTGCACTGGCACTGGCTGCTGGGAGCAAGATCAGTGCCAGCAGCAGCTGTGTCCACCAGAGGACATCCTAAACAGCCTCACTGTGCCCAGAGGCCTGAGACCTCCCCGCACTGAACCCAGATTTGCCTGTAGATCCTTGGGCTCCCACTAAAGTCTTCCCATTTGAAGCAACAACCAGTTCAAGCTGTGGCATTTTAAAAACACTTCTATCTTTTTTTTCTGTACACAAGTCTACAAACCCCCAAACGTTTTTGTCTGTTTACTAGCCTTTAATTATACTAACTGCCAATAGGTTCTATTACTTGTCCAAAAAAAAAAAAGCTGGCTGTTGTGTAATTTTTTTAGCTGTGATTGATGAAGCATATTTGTGTAACATTAGGTCATGTTTGTCAGAGTTTAACTTCTTATTTGGCAACTACACCATTAATTAGCAATATTGCTGATAACCTCCCTTTTATATACCCAGTAAACTTTTTTTTTTTTTTTTCCTGCATGAGCTGGCAGTGGAAAACAAGAAAAGGTTTTTTGCATGGTGCCACAAGTCTGGATAAGAATGATGAGAGAAACACACACAACACTCAATGGAGTTACTATCTGTTAAATATTCTTTATTTTTTGACAGACATTATTTTCTTAGATGTTCTGTTTATGATTTCCTTTCTTTTCAACATTAGAGTACACTCTTTTACATCTCTTCTTTGAATGCTCTCTGAGTTTCCAGTGAGGCCAGTAGCATATTCCTGAGGTTGCACATTTCCTGTTGCAATACTCCATTTTAGCTTCTCATGACTCTTCCAAACTTCCTCCATGTGGAATGCAATTTTCCATCTATCTTCCATCTAATTTATTTTATTAAAAAAAAGAAAAATCTAAATATTTGGAAAAGCTAGAACTGTAGTGCCAGTGTTTTGGGGATAAAGAATATACTTCTACCTGTCTCAGAACTTCACATCTTCTTTTACCTTAAATGTAGTTTCTTCTAAGATTTAGTGCTATGGTATGAAGTTTCACAAAATGATAAGTCTTATACTAGAAGCTTATCTTTCACAGTCACTATGAAAATTCAGTTTTGGTCAACAGACAGCCCTTTGAAGTATACATTTCTATGGAGGAGTCCAAAACATCTCTGTAGAAAGTGGTTGTGATTCACCAGTGAAAGCCTCCAGAGGTGTGACTTCTCCCTGCCAAAGCTTCCAGAGCACATCCAAGCACCTTGCAGCCCTAAGCCCACATATGCTGTTCAGTTTGACATTAGTCATTCTGCACCACGCTTACAAACCTGAAACGTGGGAAAAACACTAAGTCCATGTCTCAGAGGAGCTTTGTGAAACCAGGTTACAAATGACAATGAAGCACACACATGCTGCAATGAAAGGCACTGTAAAGAGCTTTTGAGGATGTGAATAACCCTACTTTCACAGCACAACTTCATGGAGAGGAAACACAGCTTGGGTTGTGATTTAACTCCAGACAGCTCGTTCACCCCCACACACCCTCAGTGGAATTAGGAGGAGGACTGGACAAATAAAGCCTGAGGGATTAGATAATAAGAGTTCAATAATTTAAATAAGATATAATAATAATAATAATGGTGATGATGATGATGATGATGATGATGATGATGATGAAAGAGAAGAGAACAAAAAGAGAGAGAGAAATAAAACCCAAGAGGAATAAGTGATATGCAATCCAGTTACTCACCACTCAATGAACAATGCTCAGCCTGCCCCCGTGCAGTGGTCAGTACTTCCTAGATAGATCCCCCCAGTTTATAAACTGGACATGATGTTCTATGCTAAGGAATATTTGGCCAGGTTGTGTCAGCTGTCCTGGCCATGCTCCCTCTCAGCCTCTTGTGCAGTTCCCCCCTGGCAGAACATGGGAATCTGGAAACTCCTTGACTTGGGGTAAGCACTGCTTCACAACAATTAAAACATCACTGAGTTTTCAGCATTATTCTCAGGATGAATCTAAAAAACACAGCACCGTACTGGCTGCTAGAAAAAAAATTAACTCTATCTCAGATGAAACCTGGATAGCCTTGCACTGAACAATGGAAAAAAATTAGAATTGTGTGTTGTTACACACAATTGAGTACAGTCAGGGTTTTGCACTAAGAAAGAACCCATGGAAAGGAAAAAATGTGAGCCTGTGATGAAAGATGGCATCCTAGGACATGTACACTGCCTTGCTGTTTCAAAGATCCTGGTTCATTTTCTAGCTCCTGAATTCTTAATAATGATCTTTAACCTACTCTCTGTTACCTATCTAATAGGTAACTACCTATCTAACACCTAATACCTATTACACAACTAATAGGTGAAGAATAATGTCTTTGTAGATAAAGTGCTGACCTGGGAAAAATAGTCTCCTTTTTGGATTCCACCACATGTTTTTAGTGTTTATAGTAGAAACCAAATGTATAAAATAAGTATATTTTTTAAAAAAATATATAAAATTATACTTATAAATGGGGAGTTTATTTGCCTATTGTCTATCACATCTATTTGATGTTAATTTCAAGATCTTTTGGGGAGTTTTTGACTCTTATTCAGTGTTTGTCAATCTCAGCTGAGGCCTCTAGCTGTCATTTTAAGAGTAACATTATGAGCTCTGTTCACAGCTCACTGAAACTTGAGAAAGCTTTCCCAGAGAATACGGGGGCTGTTCATGATGGCTGTGAGAATTTCTCTACAAGCAAAACCCAAGCACTGCAAAAGCTCTGCTCGAAAAACATATGAAGATAAGAAATTGATCTTTTTATCCTGAGATGTAGTTAAGAGGTTTAAAGTAAATTAGATGTGCAGTCCTCAGTGGATTGATTACATGTACTCAGAGGCAAAATATGCTAAGGACATTTGCAAGGGACTGCCAGGTTTGGCTGCAAGCACTTGGGAACCTGCATTCTCTGGCCTGAGAGACAGGCAAGGAACAAGTGGGACATGGCAGGATGTGCAAGTGGCACTAGGTGCTTGTATTCAGGAAGCTAGAGTTATTCTGTGCTTCTAAGATAGGACAGCAAGCATTTATTATGGATGCTTCTCTGCATTGCTGATGCACTAATGTACAGTCTGCTGTGGCTTTTCAATGTAATAGGAAGCATAGTCTTAAAACTTTGTGCCAAAATATAACTCTTTGTACTGGTGCAAAAGTTTTGCTAGTGAAAAATCCAGAGTCCTCAAGATAAAATAGTTACATTAATATTGTAACTATTAATATTAATAATATTAATATCGTAGACCTAAGTGAATAAAAACTTTCTCCTGGATTTCTTCCCCCCAGTTCATCAATTCTAGCTTTAGAGCAAAAAGCAGAAAGAGAGGAGTGTGAACAAGGCAATAACAATTATGCAGAGACTCATTTAGAGTTTGACTTTAGGCAAAATTCCCCAGTAGCTTCAGCTTGTGCTCAGAAATCAGACTTTCGACAGATATACCAGAAAGACTGTCTTGTAACTTGCAGCCCAGTGGTATTTTGGAGAATGTTTTGTTCCCAAAAGCAGTGGTATTAAATCACTGAGCCAGGAGAAGGAGATCTGTTTTGATTAGGTACACAGCCTTCATCTGACAGCTTTGAAGACCTGCAGTGTAGCAGATGGCAGTGTAACAAGCACAGCTGTGTTTCTCTTAGGTTGCCTGATAAATTCTATGCCCTTGGTTTTGACTGTGTGAGATTTTCATGAACTATTATTTATTTTCTTTGTCTTGGGTATTTGCCTACTTCCTTTTACAAACTGTTCTTTATTTCTCCTCAGGTTCACTGCTTGTTTGTGCAAGGAGCATGGCCATGAAGCCACCATTAGTTTCACTCAAGGCAGAGATGGAGCAGGCAGTGGCTGGGGTCACAGGCACAAAATGGTGTCACAGCACTGCCAAAGTGTGGTGCACTGTCACCACTGTCCAGAGATGAGGTCTTGGGCCAGCCTCCTGCAGCCTCAGCACTCACACTGGGCCCTGCTCTGCTTGCATGACTTTGAAAGGCATTTCAGTGTGCTCTGGTAGCAGCACCTGTACACTCAGAATGATCAGGAATTGCCTGTTGATGGTGGATGCTGTGTGTAGATAGTGTTCTCTGTGTTTTGTTCTGGGCGTGGACAGGTTTTGTTAAATTTTCTTTGAACATTTGGATTAACACAGGAGACTGGCATCCCTGTCTCTCAGCATTTTTTTGAGTGACTAATACACATGCTTAAGATTCAGTTGGTGGTCTTTGGTTGATTCCTGCAAATGATAGAGAGGATCCACGTGGTGTCACCCTCTTCTAGAAAAAAAAATATGAAAGACTTTTCAAAATGTTGAGAGGGCAACATTGCTGAAACATACCTATAACAAGGAAAGCTGATAGATGTAAAACTTCTCTTTGATCTATAAAATAAGGAAAAAAGGAAGTTCAGCTTGAGGTTCCAGAAAAGAGGAATCAGATTCAAAGTAAATAATGTAATTACTTTAATTGCAAAAGTATTGTTTTATTATTTATTTTACTGTAAACATGAATTTTAAAAAAATTGAAACAGGAGGCACTTTTCAGGAGGTATACAGTACAGAAAGGGGAATGGTTCATAGGAAAGGAGAACCAGATAAACAGCAAGTGTCAGGGTATCTGTCACATGCATTATACAAACATTCCCTTGCACAGCAGTCCCAGCAGTGCTGTGAGCTACAGGAGAAAGAAGAAGTAGATGGTATCTTATCTTCAAATTTTAGTTTACAGCTCAGCTCTGATGACAGGAACTCTCTTTGCTTAAATGGATGAGCCAATAAAAATACATGTCCTCTGTTATTCACAGACTATCTATTGCAGCAGCTAGATAGTGTAATTTATTGATAAGAAGAAAAAGTCTCTGATGGGAAAAATTCCTCTGTTGCTCCTTTTGGGAAAGAGCAGCAGTAGGACGTCACTGGGTAAGCAAAGGTACAGTTCTGTTGACTTCAGCACAAGCTCACTCTTGCCTCTGTGTCAGACCATTTTTGTTGTGACTTGATGGTGCTGAGACACCTCTCATCAGCTATTTTGAGGACTTCTTGTTGTAATCCTTCACATACACCTCCTCCTGCACACCCTTTTTACTTTATGTAAGCAGCTTTTGCAGGAGCAAAGGGGGCAGAAAGGAGGAGGGAGGTATGGCAGCATAGAGCAGCATGTCCTTCACCTTTTGGGATACAACTTTGTCAGGGAACACTGGGGAGGTGTTCCATGCCAGGAGAGCCACTGGAGCAATTACATTTTTGGAAGAATTCATGCCTCTGTCCTTCCTCAGTATGAAGTAGGGGCATAAAGGTTTCCATTCTCCTGATCCTTGGGGCAGCCCAGCCTGTCTGCTGCCTACCATGCACAGCTGATTTTTCACTTGCACACCTGTCCCAAGGGCGTGCTGAGGAAGCTGCCCTGAGCCTGTGAGGGCTTCTGATAGGGACAGCACAAAGGGCTCTTTTTCCATCCACCTCTATCCAAAAGACAGGAGCATGACAGGCTGATATTATTGAATATCTCATTGAAATCCTTTTTTAATTCCTCTAGAAATCAAGAAGCCCAGACTTGCTCCCAACAAAACCAATGGCAAATCCCTATGACAATAAAATGTAAAGAGCAATCCCTAAACAGGTGTCCATTTTCATTTCTGAAAGGAAAGGTGCAGACTGCCTTTGACAGTTTTTTAACTAAAACTAATACTCACTTCAACTTACGTCTGAATGATTTTAAATGCAGCAACATCCCTTTGCTCTATTGTAGTCTGACATTCAAGATCCCAGAAAAATATTTGTTTTGGATAGTCTCTATATCCAATTCCTCTTTTTATCAATAGAACAATATTTATAGAGGTCAGGCTGCCAGCTTTGCCAGACAGACGCCCTTTGCGTTCAAGAGAAAACATGATTCATCATAGGAACAGGATTTCAGCTGCAAATTAAAACTTTACTGTGATAGAGTGAAAGAGACAAGTCAATAAAGGAAAATTCTTGATAGCTGGAAAGGAATGTCTTCTTTGAGACTGCCAATATTCAGTTCTGATCACTAATATCTTAATTGATGGATGAGATTTTTTTTTCTTTATCTAATTATATCCCAGAGGCAATGTTTAAAGGAAATGGAAAGATAGCTATAAACAACTGTGCTGTATGAAGGTGTCAACTCCTTTCTGTTATCTCTTTGAGACCATGAATATCTTATAATGCTTATTGCAGCACACAGGACAAAAGTGCTCTGATCCAAACCTGTGATTCTATAATTAGTATTAAGCACAGTAAGGGAAATAGCAGCAATGAAAAAATTAGAGGTAAACTTACAGACTTGTGACTTGTTAGTTTTCAGTGCACCATCACATCACATGTATGAAAACAGACTTACTCTAGTAGCCACAGTGTGTGACACAGCAGGAAAAATAACCTCTATGCTGGATGAAAAAAATCAGAAGGTTTATTGAACCTTGTTTTTCAGAGCTGTTACTCATGGTCTTTTACTGCAGATATCTCACAAAGTTATTTCTTGACTCTCATTGAAAATATGTAATATATTTTTCATCATGTACCCTTTTAATTATGATTAAATATCACAACCCTACCTTTCAACTAATTGTAATGGCCTTGTTATTCTTGGTTTTGCCTGACTATGATTTCAAACTAATGATCATTAGTAACAATAATAGTCCTCTACCCTTTTATCATGCCTTACATCTGTGGGACTCTGTGTTAAGCCTTACTACGTGCATTACACCAAGGCTTATGCTGAGTCACAGAGGTTAATTAACTTAATAAAGATCTTAAGGCATGTCAGAGGCAGAATCAGGAATAAGGAAAGTCAGCCCTGAGTCTCTGGCCTTGACAGTGTGACAATTGTTACTAAAAGGTTAGACAGACTACAAAATGCTATTAATCTCTAAAAGCTGGGCTTCTCTAGGAGCAGATTATTTGTGTAGGAAGGAAAGGAGGGAATCACTTTGTTGCTAAAATAAAGCTGAAAGTGGGACTAATGGAAAGAAAAGCTCCTACTTGTCTGAATCACACTGCTTGAAGGCACTGGGTATTGCAGACAGTTGGTACTATTTGTTAAGGATATAATGTTCACAAAACCAGTCTGAAGACTGATGTACTGAAATTCAGTTCCCAAACGTATAAAATCAGATTTCAGTGTTATTTTTCTAACTTCACTGAAGATCCTCAATTGAGAACCTGGCAATAGGGCAGCTCTTAATATGCAGGCTGCCAAAAGATTATGTTCATCTAACTTTTGCCTCAGAGAAGATTGCCACTTTTGGACCCTGTCCTAGTCAGCAGCAAATCACTACTTGCTCAAACACTAAGCTGGATAAATTTTGGTGTTGTAGACAGCAAGAAACTTGGAAACGTTTAAGTCTGATTACTACAGAAAAAAAAGGTATTTTCTGTGTCTCTCCTCTTCCCAACCACCATGCTGCTTTATTTTAATGTGAGAATGTTTTACAGAACCTGTTAATGCTGCTTCAGATTCTCATGGGATGGAGACTGGAATCAGTGAATTTAAAGCGGCATTATATCCTCATGGCATATTAATATGTATGATCTAGGAAGGACTTCAGCTTTTACTACAATTTGGATCACTACTAGTTTTAAAAATTTTTCTGGCCTTAAAATGAGATGTAATAAATTTCAAACCCTGCCTCTGCATATACTAGATAACACACTTGCCATCTAATTTTTCCCATTTAATTTGAAAGGGTAAATTGTCCCAAACTTCAGCTTATGTATTGTCTGTTTCTATTTAAAAGAGAAAATAATGAAAGCAAAATATAAAATTAATATAGAACATCTTGCTATGCCTTGATCCATTTTAAAACATAACCAAGGGCCAAATCCAGCTTTTCTCACTTAGGTAGGAAGCCTCTTGAAAGTTGTATCAGACTTCTACACTAAATTATATTTTATTGATCTCAATCTTTGGTGATACTGATGAAGTGAAACTGATACATCTATAATACAGCTCGAGCATGAAGGGTGGACACACCCTAAAATAGATCTGTGTGGGCTGAGCAGGACAATATTAATAGGTATGAAGAAAAAGCATGTTCATCCTTTCTAAAAGCACACCTGATTTGTACCTGTTTATTTCCTGTTGATGTCACTGAAACATCTTGCTGCTCAGCATTTCTAAAATTCAGGGTTCTTTTCTGAAAAACTTTATAGGTTAAAAGAACTAGTGATGTGGTAATACAGCAGGTAGGAGCTGTATTTGCACTTTGACAAAACAGCCCATAACAAGACTATCAGGCTGTACATGTCAATCCTCAGTGCAGCACTAGGTAGTCATTAGACAGTTGCATTAGTACACTAGAATTAACGTTCATTAATCTATGATGATAGGGAGTTTACAAAAAATGTAGATTTAATTTTTCCAAATATGCTTTAATGATGTCATCTCTGATTTTTCAGGTTGAGTCTCTCAAGAAGAGAAGTAAATATTGTTGGTCAAACTCAAGATATTTTTAAAAGGTCTTCAAGCATCAGAAAGTTATTTCTCTCTTTCTTTTCCATTTTTGGGCTCATTAGGATAAAAACTATTAAACCATTAAGTTGAAAATTTCTAATTCAGTGCTCTTGACATTTCCAGAAACAGAAGACATCCACTTCATTTGAAAACATTCTTCCAGGAGATGTTCAGCTAAACTGCACTCCCTCAAGTACTAAGATAAACAGCCACTACATCTTTCTGTGGCTTTAGCTGTACAGACTGTTTCTTACTTTGGTCTCTCAAGAAAAGATGTGGCATTGGCCTTATCTGTGCATATGCACACTTATTTGGGTAATCTTTTTGATTATGTTTAAACTCCTCGTTTCTTTCAACCACATCTTGCAAATGTGTAGGAGACAGAAAGATCCTAGAAGTCAAATAAAACCTGGCAAACTGCTTGAGTTCCTTTAGAGTTCCTTTAGAGCTGTTCCTTGCAGGTGTTACCCAAAATACTGTAGAAAGTCATAATCTCTCAGAGGAGGTCATGGTTTCCAGCCTTGCTGAGGGCAGACAAAGAGGACTCATGTGAAATAACAGCAGATCTCACACACCCACAGTGAAAAAGAATCACAAACTGGAGCAAGTTCTTTCTACTTTTAGTGAGGGTGGTAAAAATGACATTCTGATAGAAAGAATAATGCTTGAGATGTGTTTTTAGAATAACAAGTGAAGGTGGTCTTTCACATAAGAGAAGTACAATAAATCCTATTTACAAGTTTAATAATAATACAATCCATTAAGATGATTTAAGTCTACTTATGGAATAAGCAACTGTATGTGTTTTAATTCAGACTCATTAATAAGTAATTTCTGAAAGCATAACTCCAGGAAAACAGGGCTCACAAGAAAAATAATGCTAAACAGATCAAGAGCTGGAAAAACTAAATAATCCAAACTCCTACTTTCTCCTTGCTCCTATTTGCTTCTATATTATTCTGACATTTCTAAAGATTAACTACTATAAATGATCACTGCATATTATTTCTACTGTCAAATGCAAACACAAAACTTTGATGTTTTAAGTATCTAATGGAGAAAGTAAAATATATCTAGGAATCATGTTTGGTAGTCCACTAAAATACTTAATTATATGAGCAAATCTTTCTTTTTTAGCACTGAATTATTTGTGTTAATATAAGCTGAATCTCAAAAGGACTGGCCTTGGGGTCAATTAAATATTTGGCATTTTGCAGCTTTCATATTTGAGGCTATCACAGCTTTCATATTTGAGGAACTCCAACAGAGTAAAGTGCTCCTTGGCTGTTTCTGTTTAACCTATTTTGTACATGGGGGCAACAGGCATGGGATTTAAGAGGGTATTCTACACTGCATAAATTACAGTATGTGTGACAAACAAATAGAACATATAGAAGAAACAGAAGCATATTCTTATATGCTTATCTTATGGCCCATATGAACAATAAGATATTGATTTTTCATTCCCCTTTTTGTCTTTTGCTTTCATATTTGTAACTTTGGGGGTTTTTTAACTGTATCATGTAAGAATTGAACAGTGAAAGAGTGCATGGATTCCCATATTCCCATGCACTGATTACCATTGGCTTCTTTCATTTTTGACTTGTTTTCTTTGACTTACTAATAACTTTTCTCAATCTGTGTAATTTTAAAATGTGTAAAGCAATCAAAATTCTCGGCACACATTTCCAAGGCTGTTCACCTGGTCTAGACTAAGACAAGCTACATTCTGGTGACAATGATATTTAACTTTAATTTCAAAGGCTTAAACTCAGGTATTTAAATAAAAGTTCTGAAAATCCTACCGCAAAGTTCCCACATTTATTTATTTTTAGTTTGTTGCATTTCACTCTGAACTTTCCACATATGTTTTTAAATATTTTACTTCTCTCTCTTACCAGTTGATGTGTAAGTTAATACTACAAAAATGCACTGATGAAGGCAGTTTTCTAAACATTGCACAATGTGACACTGGAAAGAGATGTGCAAAATGGTAGAAATAGTCTGAACAATTTCTCTTACAGAAATTGTTTCTGTAAGCTGTTTCTGAACAGCTGTCAAAGCCCACACTGAGACATACTGAGTTGGAAATTGAGGCTCTGCTTCTATCCCAGTTTGTGGTACATTATTTTTCCACCTTAGGTGTTTATGTGAAGAGCAAGCCCTAGGAACAGCCACTAGGTGTTTGCTGGTTGATCAAGTGCTGCAAGGGCGAGAGGATTTAACCTTTCTCAGGAGGGACTGTCGTCAGCAATAAGGTGATCCCTTTCCAATCCACTTTGGGCTCTGTCATCTCATAAGAGCCTGGCAACAGCGAGTGGCTCTGCTCAATGACAGCAACTGATGAGACTTCATAATGTGAAAAATTCTCCCCTTAGATTTTTTTCCCTTGATTTAATGGGTGCTAAAATGGAAAGCTTTTTGTGTCTGCATACCCTTAGGG
Organism: Pycnonotus jocosus; assembly: GCA_013400435.1. Lineage (NCBI taxonomy): Eukaryota > Metazoa > Chordata > Aves > Passeriformes > Pycnonotidae > Pycnonotus > Pycnonotus jocosus. The sequence continues at coordinate 242,073 of VWYP01002938.1, read as the reverse complement.
AGCAGCTCTATGTAGAAAGGAGGTGTCTGCAGCAAGTAAGTGCATTGTGGACTGGCTCTGCAGGGACAAATTTAAAACCTGTGACGTCTGGAGGTTGCAACAGTTGGATGGGGAAAGGGAAATGAGGTAGAAACGCCCAAGGCAAGGCAAGGCTGTGCTGTTCCCTTACAATTATATCCACTGGCAGTACCTCCTGCTCAGGCTGCAGCCAGCCCTATGGTGTGCAGGGCAGTGCAGCAGTGCTGGGCAGGGCTGGGCAGCCAGCACAGCCTGGCTGTGGGAGTGTGCTACACACCTGACGAGTATGAGGGGTTAACACACACACAGACCTGCTTTATCTCAGCCTGGGCCTCACCTCTCCTTGCCCCTTCTCTCTTGCCATGTTAAATACTAGCAAGTAGGTTATGTTTAACACTGAACAAGAGAGGGGTGAAAAAAGAAAGATGGACGGGGATAAAGAAAAAGCACAATCTCAACCCTCTAACAAGTGTATTGACATAGGTCAAGCACATAGTCTTCTCTACCTGGGCTTCCAGTTTAGGAGCTGGCTTTGCCTTGCTCAAAGTCTCCTGAATAGAGAGGAGCAGTCCCAGTTCCCTGTTCTGACACATACTTCCAGTTTATTTGAATAATTTTGACCCAGAATCTGAAGAATTTAATTATCTACCTTCTCATCCACAAAACAGGGGTAGGAACAATTTCCTCCTTCAAATTTGTTTACTATTAAAATGTTCTATAAAAAGGTGTATGGAAAAAAAACACCTTTAAATGCTCATATCTACCTTTGACTTTGTACCAAGGACTTCAGTAGAAATGTAATACTGAAAAAAAACCCTGTTCAGCTGCTGGAGGTGTCCAAAGCTGATAGCACAGTTAATTTCTCTCAGGTATGTTCCTAAAAGGCTAAATAGGTATGCTTAGGGGCATTTGGCTTTTATAGCACTGGGCAGATTGACTCTTAGGTCACACACAGTCTCAGCGCTCCTTGCATTTCTCTCTCTGAGAGGCTCAGGCCACAGGGTGTGACTGCAGAGCACACCTCCCAGGTCAGACACATCCTGGAAGGTGCTTTTATCCACCTGTTGCATTGGGAGGTGCATATTTCAATCCTGACTGCCCTAAGGTGCCCTAGTGAAGCATCTTTGTTAGCTACAGGCATTGTATAGAAACTTCAGTTGACTGCTGTGAATTCTGCTGGGTAGCATTAGCAGTAGGTGAAGTGGAAAGTGAAAAGATGTTTTAGGACTTGCTTATGGCCATTTAGTGGACAAAAGAGGCGAGTCAAAAAATCTAGACCTCCCACTTACTGGTTTTTAAGACTTGTTCTCATTTTTCTAATGGCCAGAGCTGATTGTTGATTCATTTAATGTCAAACATAGTTATACAAACATAGAGATTATATTGTCTTTGCACTGGTGAACAACATAGATTACAAATGTTTTCTGGATGCAATCTTCTTCACTGAATGTGTGCAGCTTAATTGAATTTTCTTTCCTTAATTGATGAATGCAAATGCTTGCTCAGGTTTCAGCAAAAATTTGTATGTTTTCAGATGTGGACACTTCCTCAAACACTTTTACTGTGCTCAGTGATAAACTATGGTATAGAAAAATTGCTTCCTGATTTAAAAATTGTAAACCTTCTGAGGTGATTCTCTTCAATGAAACATGACTAATACGGCCTAACTTTATGCTTATATTTTTTTTTTATTTTGTCAAAGTGCAGTGACAAAAATTCTTTGCAGACTTTTGATGATAACAGATTCTAATAGCAAATGCTCAGATCTGAGCTCTTGTCTCAGAGTGAAGTTGCTGAGTCTTCCTAGCTCTAGATTAGTTACAGCATTTTACTAGTGTGACTGGAAAAAGAACCTTCCTGTGATATCCTATGGATGAATAATCAGCCAAAATTTTTATGAAAATGAGAGGGGAAATACAAAAATACACATTTTATTCCCACTTATGTGAGTTGTAAGTTTACAGGATTTTCCCCTTTGACTTCAATGGAGCCTGGCACTTTACAGTTACTTTCAGTATTTCAGAACAGTAATTCTTACTTTCTTCTGATTTTTTCATCAGAAGACCTGGAAACAGCTGTATAATTTATCCTTTAAATTGTAGATCATCTTAGGATGAGAAAAGAACAGTGGGCAGATATGACCCTCTATAATAGAAAAAGCTCTTCTTCCCATCTCTGATGATCAGGAGCAGCTGGGTTTATGTGCCTGTAAAGAACTTCAACACAGCTACCCCACCAAAATCCTCCCTCAAAGTGTGTGTATGTGTGTCTGTAGGTACCTGTGACTAAGGAAGGAAATGCTTTCTTATTTCAAAATACTTCTCCTGCCTTACAAAGCAGAGCAAAAATGAATGTGTTAGAAGCTGTTGAAGACATGGACTGATCCAGAGACAAGGCACTACACATTTATTTGATCCATGACAGGGTTCAGTCCCAGTGTGGTGCTATCACAGTTGTTCCCAGTGTTCATGAGAGCACTGCTGTTCCAATGCTCCTCAGCCTCTCTCCATCTCCCTAAATCAGCATTTCCCTCTTTGACCCACTCTGTGAACCTATGATTGGAGTATGAAACCTGGAGCTGTAGGCACTGAGACCTCGGAGGAGCAAACAAAATTATGTTGTCTCTTTAAAAATATTTTAGGACAGTATGAGGATTGTGTTTTTTATTTCCTGATTACATCAGAACTAATAGGACTAATTGTAGGAATCATCCTTTGTAAGCATATTGGTAACATTTGCATGTATCTATGCATGTGTATCCATTTCCATGGAGGTCTGGTATGCAGACAGCTGTTATCTTTAGATGAGTTTAGTATATTCATCTGTATTACAGGCTTTTGCACTGGAAAATTGCTTCTGCTATAAAACCAGTTGCCTGTGCTTCCATCTGTGCTAACACCATGGCAAAGAAAGATAATTCCTTAGTCCAGCACAAGAAAAGAAAAAAGCAACTGCCTTCCAGGCAACTGCCTGGAACTGTTTTGCCTGTGCATTGACATTTCACCAATGCCCAAAGTGGGCCAGAAATGACAGTTGTTTTTTTCGAGTATGCCTACCATAGGAATCTTAAACCATTGTTTAATTAATCACCTAATCCAAAGGAAGCCAAAAGGCTCCAAGGCCCAAACCTGACTACCCCATTCCTATGACTGCATTTATATATAAAAATAAATAAAATGTGCCAGGGGCACCAGAAGGATTTACAGCCTTGCCTCTAAGCCCCCACCTCCAAAAGAGGGCAGCCACCTCAAACTATCTCTTGGCCCTTGCCCCTGAAGCGCTAGTGCTGTGTCCAGTGGTTGCTTGGGAGGCTGCTCACACATCTCAGCCAAAACCATTTCAAGCCTCACACTAACAGATCAACAGAAGCAATACCAGTTTAACAGCTCGTGAACCAGTATGAGGGCCTTTTCTCTGCCCAGTTTAATTTATGAATGAAGACATTACTGCCTGTGCTTGGACTTGAAGTTCAGGGCCATTTATAATGAGGTCAAGGAGATACATTAGGATACTGGGAGACAGAAGAGGATATAAACAAATGATGAGGCCAAATTAATACTTAAATTCCAAAATGGAGAGGAGGACACTATTTTAAAATAATTTTCTATAACATTCTGAATGACACTGATTTGACCCCATGATCAAAGCAATTAAAATCAATGGATAGATGATTAAAACCAGTATGAATAGCACAATTTGTTACTCAAGGTGTCTCTAATTTCCTTTTTCATGTGAGAGAATGGGATTTTGATCTGCAATGAAATATTGGATTACAGTGCATTGTCTTCAAGATGAGAGACTATTTGATGGTGCACTTCATTTGCTTATTTATTTCATGGCCATGGTAATCCAACAAAAACTGTGGGCTTCTCTGTGGCAAGTCAGAAAGAGTAGATTGGTGGTGCTTCTCAGTAATATTTGTGTCTGTAAATGTTCTGTGAGGCATTGCCAATCTTTTGTTAAGTAAATCGTGAGTATACATAACAGATCTGCTATCCCAGATTCAGTTCTAGGGGCAGGTATGTGCAGAGTTTTCCTTCTTGCTTTGGGGGAAAAAAATATGTCTCTGCTGTATTGCCCACATTATGTCTTTTTAGTCATGGAAAAGAACCATTCATTAGTGGATCTCAAAAGCCTCCATGGCTTTCCCAGAGATTCAGAGTTGGAAGCAGAAATTGCAGAACTGGACACACCCTGGCTCTACCTCAGAAGTTCTCAGCCCAGGAAATAACATGTGATCCAGCCTGGACAGACCAAGCCTGTCATCCTTTCCAAAAATAGTGGTGTCTGATCCACACGTGAAGAAGCCCACTGAAGAAACCCCTCGGAGAGTTTCATCCCTCCCTGCTCTGGGAGGTTTTCCACAGGGCTGGGGGCAGCAATCTGGCTCTGTGTTTTCAATAGTGAAGTTATGTGGGGAATGTGTAAGGGGTTTCATGTTTCAGTGTATGTTGTGGGTTGTGCAGCAATGAAGGGGTAGAATCCAGGCAGCTATTGATCCTAACTACGCTTTTCCAGATTATGCTGCGTTTTAGCTTTTCTTCAAATGAAAGTGTTGTTTATACATATGTTGTAGTTTAAGGGAGCTCAACAAGTAATTTTCTTATCCTGACTTATTTCCTTTATGGTGTGGCAACAAAGAGAGCGCTAGTACTTGGGATTTTAGGATTCTTTGCCCTGATATCCGAAAACGGGAGGAAAAGAGAGGAAGAAGCCTTTTGGAGAGACATGAAACAAGCGTACTCACACGTGCGCGTTATTTACCAGCACAAATGTGCATCAGTCAGAGCCCGAGCGATTCGCTGTCCCGCAGCCTTTGAAATCCCTCCCTCCCTGTGCGACCACAGCCCAGCCCTGAGTGACTCGCCGGGGGCACAGCTCTCCCGCAGGGACAGTGTCGGCACGGGGGAGGGCGGTGGGCACGGCGCGTCCCCGCGGCTCTTTCCCTCGCCCCGCCGCGCAGCGAAGATGCTCCGGGAGGGCGGAGGTGGTGCCGGGGCTGGGCGTGGGGCGGTAGCGCCGCGGAGAGGGAGCTAATGCGAGAGGATAGGGGAGCCGGCGGGATCTCTGTCTCGGCGCTGC
>VWYP01002938.1:12523-236701 GCA_013400435.1 Pycnonotus jocosus | reverse complement strand
GCGGGCGGGTGGCGGGCGCCGATGCCTGCGGGCGCTGCGGGGCGGCGGTGCCCCGGAGCCGGCTCACGAGCTGAAGAGGGAGGCCCTGCGCTGGAGCAGGAGGGAGAAGTCGCTGCTGGCGCAGCTGTCGGCGCTGCAGAGCGAGGTGCAGCTGACGGCGCGGCGGTACCAGGCGAAGTTCGGCCAGTACATGAGCCACATCAGCAGCATCGCCCGGGACCTGGCGGGCAGCCAGCCCGGCAAGGTGAGTGCGACCGCAGGGATCGGTCTGCGCCCCTCCAGCTGTGCTCTCCTCCAACCTGCTTTTCCCTTGCCCGACTTGTGAACCAGCGGCAGAGTGACGGGGCGGTGTCCTCGGGAGCCGCAGTCACCACCACAGCAGTCCGGGACACAGCTCGATCCCTCTGCGCATCCCCCGCGCGGTGCGAGCCGCCCCTGCCCGTCCCTCGCCTCTTTCGGGGAGATACAGCCGCCGGACCCTGGTGCCAGATGAAGAGTTTTATTTTTACTGATTTTTGGTAACACCACCACTGGGGACACGCTTCTCGCCGGTCCCTCTTCCGGCGCCTTTGGGTAGCCGAAACACCGGGCTGCGATGAGCCCAGCAGTGCCTGGCAGAGGCTGGCACAGAGCTCTTGCTCTGCTGGAGAGGATGGGGAGCGGACGGGAGGGGAGATGGCTTCGCTCCTGGGCTGACAGCTGGCAGACGGGTCCTGATTCCTCCGATCAGGGTGCCCACATCAGGCTGCTCCGCCTCGCAGGGACCCAGCTGCTCTTGCTGCTCATTTTGCTCCGGCTGGTACCGGCGGCAGCTCAGGGGCGTGGAGCTGGCTTTTGACTTTTATTTGAGCAGCTGAGAAGTTGTCTTAAAAAACTTGAGTGTAAAATTATCGTAGGCTTTGGAAATGATGGCGAAAGGACAGCAAAGCTTTGGTAGAGTGGAATGACAGCTACCGCCGTTGATAAGCTGAGGCCAGAGCAGTGCTGCGCTCTCCCCTCAGATCTGAGGACCTTGCCCAGAGACCGACACTCTTCCTTAGGCAAATCAAACCATCCGAGAATTGCGTTGAGCTGGCTTCACGCTCTGTGATGGAACTGGCTGGTTTTTAATTCCTGCCTGGAAACTCATTGTGCAGGCTCAGGCATTGCTGATTGCAGCCGTGGTGAGAAGCATTTTAATGCAAAGAATTTTTCTTTCTACCTAAATCTACATGGGCCCTTGAGAAGCAAAATCCCAGGTGGAAAAGGCCAGAGCAGTGAAACTCACACCCGAAGCAATCTAGTGTGCTGGGCATCTGCCTGCTGCATGGAAAATGGGAAGGGGGATGTTGTTCACAGGACACCAGAATGCCTCAGAATACAGGTCTCATAGGTCTTTGTGGCATTGAGTTTGAAAACTTGCATAATTTATTTTTTTTAAAAGTTTCTCCTGGTTAGCTAGTCCATGAGGTTTAGGTTACTGGATCTGAGAGGTGTGCTCATACACTTGCTTCACCTCTTGGCAGATGAGGTAAGGTCATACGGAGTGGGACAGCAGTGGGGTGGGATGTGCGAGGAAAGCGGTGGCTGAAGGAGGCAGGAGAGGTGTGGGGCTGTCGGTAGGGAGCTGGCCGAGGTGCGGGGACAGGCAGGAGCATCACTCCGCCCAGACACCGCGGGGCTCCCGCCGCTCCCAGCGCCGCCGGGAGGTGTCACTGTGCGCGCTGCCGCTCGCCACAAAACAGGAATAAAACAGGAGCTGGGCAGGAAAACTATCAGTACAGTAAAAATATACGGAATTAAATTCAAATGTACCTTTCGGGCATAAAACACGTCACTGACACAGTTAATAAAATGTAGGTTTCAGCGTAAAGTAAGGTAACTAAAGCCTCCAATTTTTTTTTCCAAATATTTTAATTATTTATCTGGTCCACTGAAGGAAAATATTTTTCTTTTCTCATTTTTAACTCTCATTTTACTCAGTTTATGCTTCTCGGTGTTTGCTTTGTATTTTAAACCTTTTTTCAGAATAAACCCCATATTTTTACAGATGTTGTTTCAGATGATTTCTTTTTGGAGTGAAAAAGTTTGGGATAAAGAGCTGTTTTTCATTTTCTGTGTGTTCTCTGAAAGTTGCTTTAAAATGTGTACTGCTATGACTTTGGGTTCTGAAAATGATAATGTCGTATATTTTAATCTCTATGTTCAGTGTTTGAAATGCTAACACGTATGGGGATTTAATGTTTATAGAGACATCCAGACATCTGGAGCTCTGACTTTTTCAATGGCGCCAAGCATTCCTCACACCAAAAACCTGTCCTTTTTTCTGTTGAGCTGAAGATAACTGGAGATAAGCAGGTGTTACCTGCTAACTTTTCAGTGAATCATGACTTTTCCTTTGCTTTTTTTTTTCCCAGTGCCAAGTCTTTTCAGCCTATTTTTCCTTCAAGTCTCATCTTATACATTCTCCAGCTAAAAATCTTACATGCAATAGTGTTTTCATTTAACAACTTCTTCTTGAGACTATGTTCTTTAACAATATTTAATCTCTTGCTTCTTAGGGAGGAGAACGCAAGCCATTAATGATCATGCTACACAGAGAAAATGATACTTTGGGATTCAATATTATAGGAGGACGACCCAATCAGGTAACGAGAAAAATAACTGTAGGTGATTTTGTCCATATCTACTTTTACTGTATACACTGTTAATTAAGAGTAACTTTTGATTACAGTAGGTATGGAATCTATTCTTCAGATAGAAAAACTATTTATTATCAGGTATAACTGGAATCACTGTTTGGAAGATGTTATCTCATGAGAATTGTATTATTCTCATTTTTTGGAAGGGTGTTTATAGTGTTTTTCCTTTAAAACTTTAGGCTGGTTTGCACTCAGTTCCCGTGTGAGTAATATGTGTTCATGCAAACTGTTCAATGGAAATCTCTGGGACTACTTCTAAAAGTCATTGTTGCAGGATTAAGCCTTTGGAATTTTGTGAAACAGCTTGCCTTTTAATTTCATTTAGAGGAGAGAAGAAAATTTGCTTCCATAGCTCAGATAGTTTAAGCACATGTTCTGTTCTCACATGCCTGCTTTCAATTTTTCTTTGTGAACTGAAAAAGTTTTCATCAATGATGTGTCTTAATCTCATCAGTCTAGGCTTAGAAAGTTCATTGCAAACCATAGAATATGCATAAGGATCACTAGCCCCCGCTTAGAATATACACATGAATATGCTTGCCTTTTTTTTTTTAACTTCATCTTTCCAAAAGCATTAATCAGGACTGTCATTGCATATGAAGGGTAAAGAAACCTGTTAAACTGGAAAATTAATAGTTGATTAAAAACGGTTGGTGATAATTATGTACTGATCAGATTCTTGTTGAGTGGGAGAATTGTAGCCTTGTGAAGTGGGAGAATTGTAGTTGAGGAGGGGAGTAGGACCCTATATATTAGTTTGGAAATCTTCTGCTCTAAAGCTATATTTAGTGGTGCCAAAGTGTCTGTTCCTATTAGTCCACTGTCGGTGCTGCAGAGTTACTGTTCCCTGTGGGTAAATATGAAGACCAGCAGTTATCAGATGTTGGAGCTGTAAATTCAAAGCAAGAGTTTCTTAAATTTTTCTAGTGGAAGGATGAGACAACAGGTGGCTACAAGTTAGAATACACATGCCATGATTATATTCAGATTTGGGGTATAGCATTAACAAAATGCAGTCAATCTTTAGTTTGGATTGCATTGTGACATCTCTTATTTACACCTGAAGGAGAAGTGCAGGGAAAAAGGAGCATGTGTTCAGTTTTCTTGGGATGGCAACTGAGCTTTAAAGGATGTAGATATTGACAATGCATACTGCAACAGTGATAGGTATCACAGACTGTCAGACTTTCTGACTTACTATTTTGTAATTTTAAGGAGTAGATGATAAATATATTAAGGTCTATAGCACTGTGTGTTGAGAAAATTGCCGAATGGAGAAAAGGAAATTAACTTCTATTAATGCTCATATTTGGAGATAAATTAGGGAGGTTGTGAGGCAGGGATGGGTGTCAGGTGGTTTTGAGTCTTGGAATTTCAGTTTGGAAATTCTTTTGTGTTTTGTTCTTATTTTGGCAAATGTGACTACCACAGGCATTTGATTGGCATTTCCCAGGTATCAGTGTGAGACTCTGTATCTAGAGCTGAGGATAAAACAGGAAAAAATGCTTGAGTAGACTTAAATATTGAAAAGACAAAGTTCAGCTCAGAAGCTGAAATAGTGGGACAGGAGTTGTTGTTAAGAAGACAAAAAGAGTTCGTGAAGGTGCTCTGTACATTCAGGCTGCCCAGGAAAAAAAGTGCCTTTGGTTGAAACATTGGCTCTTGCAGAAGAGCAGAACACTGATGTCTCTATATTAGTCATGTGCTTGGGGATGTGTTCTTCATCACATATTATTTGTGTTTTATAAGTATAACACAGCTTTTTTCCATTGGAAAGCAGGTGAGTCTTGGTGACTTGGGTAATGTAGATACATATTCTCTGTTGGCTGTGTTTATTTTCAGTCCATAATAGGCATCCCCACTGTTTACCTCCTACCTGGAGGAAGGAGGAGAGGAAAGGAACAACTCATCGTAGGATCATCTTTTATTTTGCCAGAAAGGAACTTGCTTCTCATAAGTGTGCCTGTGAGAGGTGATTCATTTTTCTGAGGGAGCAAGGCTTCCTTGATGGCCCCCAGCTCTGTCTGGCTGGGAGGACTGTTTCCCTTGAGGACACCACGCCAAAGCCAGGCTGGAGGAAGGTGTGCTGCAGGCAGAGTTGCTGCACAGCCCCTGGGCAGTGTGACATAGTGCTGGAGCTCAGCATACCTTGTGCTATGTTTTCCTGTCAGGACTGGTGGGTACCAGCACATGCAACTGATGGAACCACAAGCCAGACTGAAAAACCCTTATTTATTAACAGGTCATTCATTGCTTTGGAAAAAGCCGATGAAATTTCTGATGGAAAGAAATACAGTTTTATGTGAGTGAAGGTGCTATAATCTAGCTTTTTGTTTCCTCAGGTTAAAATCAAACCATGTCCCTCTTGTATTTTCACTAATGGCCATTATGCCTCTTTTTCATTTCTCACTGCTAAGATGGGAAGTCAGTGGAAGTCTATTTGTTCATCATTTCAAAACATTGCTAGAACTGTTACTGTGTTTCCTTTTGCTTTGTACCTGACATGTATGAGTCTCTGTGAAAAGGGGGAAAAAAAGGAGTTTATGAAAACATAGTTTGACTAATATTGTGTTGAACAAATATTTATTGACCTTAAATCTACCTGGGTCAGGTCTCCATAGGACTGTTGCCACATTGTGTAAAGAATGTTTTACATATGCCTTTACAATTTTCTTAATAGAAAACATTATAAAGCATTTTCTCCCTGAGTGTATAGGACCTAGACTAGAAACCTCTGCACATGTGAACTGTGCTGTTAGTCAAGGATTCACCAGTCACAGAAGGAAAATAAGCATCATATAAACTGCAATCAAAAGCATAAATCAGCTGGAAAAAGATTCTTTCAGTTATTTTTTGCTAGGTTGTTATTAGTATAAACACTTTAAACCCTCTAAGTTGGCAGTGTCAGCTTGACATTAGTTCTTTATTAATAATTATTTAAACTATCATTCAACTATCATGTGATGAAATAAAGTAATTCCAGCATGTACAACAGCATCAGTTATATTGTTGCAGCTGTGGTAGATAATTTGTCTCTTTTAAATTTGATCTTATGTGAGTTGTACTTAGTGTTGCATAGAGATCAACTGGAGATGGATTCTCTTTTTGTCCACAGCTCATCTGTATGGATTTCACAGTTGAGCAAGTTTTCAATCTCCCATGTGAATAGGATTTATTAGGTTAACCAGCCTCATCCATGGGTTCCAACCAAATCCTCTCAGTGTTATGTGCCAGCTAACTAATGTCACTTTGTTCCTTGGGGCTTTATTTTTGAACGCAGTTTGCAAGCAGCAGTACTGCAGGAACCCTTTTCCTTCTGCAAGAAACACTTGTGCATCCATTTTTATGAGTGTCTTCCACTGTGCATTTATATGCAAGTCACTGGCTGCTGTGAAGTCTGAGGTTTGCTCCAAGTATTTTAGCTGGGATCACATTACTGCTGCATACTGTGTCTCATTTAGACTAAAATAACCGGAAGTAAATGGATAATCTTATAAAAATTGCTGGAATAGTTCATTAATTCTGTCCTTTTGATTAATAACTACTTTGTGTTAAGCAAGCTAAAAAAAAAAAATCCCAAGGAGCTTAATTCTTAGCTAGAAAAAATGAGCTGCATATTTCAGGTGGATTTACATTTTTTTTATTGCTGCTGATTTTAGTACCATCTCAGTTTTTGTACTAATGTGGCCATTTCTGCAACTCTTCTATTGCCTCTATTGATACAGAACAATCAGGAGGAATCTGCTGAGGGAATTTATGTGTCAAAGATTTTGGAAAATGGACCTGCAGACAAAGCAGAAGGCCTGCAAATTCATGACAAGATTATTGAGGTAAGAAAGAACACACACCAATGGATTAGTCTGTCATATTATCAGATTAAGAAAGGATTTGATGGTTTTCACCCTAAGTATGTTGTAATTTTCCAGTTTTGCTGTGTCTGAACATGATTCTTGTACACTGAACTTCCAGCTTGAACATATATGAGAATTAAAGACACAAGATGGATTTTTCCAACAAGTAATGAATTTACTGGTATTGGGATTAAGCTGATCTAGCTGAAGCAAAGGTTTCAACACTTAAATAGCAAGCAATAGAGGCATTTTGTGTTTCTTTTCATTAAGTTGAGAAAGAAAACAAGTGACTGAAAATTCACCTAAAAAGGTTTAGTGAAACTGATTTTGTCCTGTGTAGGGACTATTACTTTCATGACTCTGGGATGAGGCAGAGAAGATGGCTTTGTAAGCACTGCTGTGAAACTTAAGCAATTAGAGAAGTACTTTCTGCTGTATGATCAGAAGGAGATCTGTTGTTCTCACCTGGATCACTACAGTACTTTGATGGTCATGTAATATGTGAGCATAGAATTTTCAGTTTGTTCCTGCATTGTATGCAGTTTTTCTCATAAAATAACTATAAATAATAAAATAAATTGGTGAGTCAGTTGGAAGAAGTGAAGGTTGATGTCTAGCTAACATGTGTACCTGTAATTAGCCCTGAAAGAAATCTCAGAGGAACAGTTTCCATTGCTGACTGAAGCAGGCTCCTTAGGGTGCTGCCATGATGGCATTTGCTGTCACAGCTCTGACGCAGCTCGCAGTGACAGCACATACTGCTGGCTGCTGGGTTTGTTTTGGCCATGGCACTCCAGCTTTGCAAGGTTAAGGCAGGCTTAGAAGCATGGTGTGATCTTGCCAGTGGGGTTGGTGTCTGAACAAAGACACGTGAAACAAGTGAATTGGAAGACAAGTGCAGAATTCTGCTGCTGGTGTCTTGTGTTATTTCCCTGTTGAGGACTAAAAGCATAAGCTAAGAGTGTTTGAATGCTGGCATTGCTCTTAATGTTGGGAGCCTAGAGCAGTGTGTGAAATCAAATGAATATATTTTCTTGGAAGAATAAAGCTTATGCTCTTGCTGGCAGATAGATGCATCTCTAGGAGGCACCAAGTGGGCTGAGCAGAACTGAACTTGCATGACTCCTCTTATTTCCCTAAGGTATAGAAAGTTTTCACATCCTTTTTTTTTTTTTGAAACAGCAGCCTTATGCTGTAAAGATCTATTTTCTTCTGACATTATGATTTCACTTACCACATTGTGTTTTGGAGTTTTTTTTACAGACTGACCAGCTATGTATTTTCATGCATTTGCTCAACACTTCCTGCTTTAATTTAATGTGCTTTTATAGTTGCTTGGGTTTTTTTAAGAGAAAATGAAGTGGTATTGGAAGAAGGAAGAATAAAGTCACAAGCCAGCATTTACTAAATGTGAGGTCATATCTCAAAATGTCACCATAATTGATGCTTGATCTTTATCTGTTGAAAAATTCTGGCTGCATAAAATCATACTGAAACACATTTCAGTTCTATGTGACATTATAGATCCAATCTAACATAAGTGTTCATACAGCTCTGAATGGAGCATCATATTAATATGCAACAGCTTTGTATATAACTTTTGTATTCAGGCAAGCATTTAAATGTACTTTGAGTTGGGCCAAAATTTCTAGTATATTCTAGAAAATAAATTATTATTCCTCCATGCCGGATACAGGAAGCAGCTGGAGTCAGAACATTGAATTCTTCATTGCCCATGCATAGCTATCAGTCTTCTTGCAGTGGGATGCCCTGCCAGTTCTGATGTGGTTTGTTGTGAAAGATCATTCTGAAAACTTTTGCTGTGAGGAAATAATCAGGGAAATTTGCTGTGAGGAAATAATACCTATTTCAAAATGTTGGCAGATATATGGAATATGAGTTTTGGTGAGAAGTTGATAGGAAGTGGGATTTCTTATTGTTTGCTTTTCAATTTTTTGGTAATCTGATCTAATGGGTGATATTTTATGGGACTATTCCTCAATAATCAAAAGCAGAAGGAATTGATGTTATTTGAAGAGCCTTTAATAGCTTAAGTTATTTGTTTGGCAATGGGATGCCCAGGGTGTTTGTAGCAATGTGTATCTAATGGGATAACAGACAGAACTATGCCCTTAAATCAGAAAATCTGTTCTCAAGGCGTATTGCTAAATAAAGAAGGTAATTTGTTTCAGTGGTTTGTCACATGTTTAACAAAAATTAACTGCACATGGTTGGTTATGGTGAGTTGTGCACATTTCAGATGACCATCTCGTGGGCTACCTAGTGCAGCAAATGAGTTTCACACTCCTATGGCATTGACAGATGGAATTGAGAGCCAAGGCTGGCAGACATAAGTCTACTACTACATAAGTAGTGTTGCCTTTAATTATTTATATCATTATCTATGCAGCAACATTGCCAAATAATTAAGGTATTTGGAATAATGCCAAAGGAAGGAATCAGATTTATTTCTTGAGGTATTTATTCTAAGTATAAAGTGCCACACAAATGGCTTGAGTTCCTGGAAGTTTTTGAGATCAATGTGCCCAGGCCATTGTCAGACCCTCTGACACTTTCATTTGAAGAAGATTGGTGGTTTTTTGGGCTTTACCCTCTTGGGAGCACATTTTATGCTAGAGGAGCTGAAAGCTGAAGGAGGTGCCTGTGTGCTGGCAGAGTAGTGATGCTTGCGTGGCAGGGTGACAGCCCCAGGTCCCCTGTGTCAAGGGACTCCAGCTCTTCATGGGGGGTGGTCACAGGACCCTTACTGATAATTTTCACTGTTATGCTGAAGAACAGGTTTCAGGCACAGCATTACCCACTTTATTAAAAGTTAACACCTCTGTGAAAAAATTACTTGTTTATACAAAAAGCTGACCTGGGACTGTGATGTGCACAAGCAACACTTTGATATATATGTGTGTATAGATATATATTTTTTTTTCCCAGGAATCCTATTACAAGCCCCAGATGATAATTATTTATTCATCAAGAATAAACCCTTATAAATTACTTCTATGTAGCATGTTCCTGCAGATGTCATGGTCTTCTGATGCTTTCAGAAGTTTTTATCCAAAAATCTAGCTCCCTAAAATTGACACTGCATCATGTTTTCAAGGACTACAACTGTTCACATTCTGTAAAATGCATCTCATAAAACTAGATGCAGCATTGATATCTGTGAATGTGAAACCCTTGGGTATGAGCAGTGATACAGAGCCAGCCTTTTGGATCTTTGTCTTCTTCCTTTCCACCCTGCCTCTGAACCCTGTCAAGAGGAGACAAGCAGCAAGCAGTGCACATGGCTGTTTATTAGTCTGTGCTAGTTCAAAGAATTCTGTTTGCTTCTAGGAGAAAATTATATTATTAAAGTATGTTTAGAGTGGTTCACAGTTATATTGCTCAGCATCATTTTCCCTCCCCCTCACTGTATGCTAATCATTCCTACTGAGTAAATTCATTTCTCATCTCTGTTCATGCTTGATTACCTCCTCAAGGCGGCATAAAACAGCTATGATCCTTAGCAAAGTTACTGAGACACAGAAGTGTTTCACCTGCTGCTTTTTTTTTAGCCATACTTATAGTTCTGAGCAGTTAATGCTGAAAGCAGCTCTTTCCATATGGAGGAAAATTTGTATCTCAATTTGCAGTCAGTTCAGCTTCATGTAGGTGTGGCACCACATTGGCCAGATATCCAAGCACAATACTTAATGCCTAGTTACCAAGCTATTCAGAACTAGTTCTTTGAGTTGTTGGGGGGTTTTTTGTCTGTATGATACTAATTCTACAGAAATTGATATGTCCTCTCCTCTGTTTTTAAGCACAACTTTAGAACTAAAAACAACCTCATAATTGTTTTTCTCACATTGTCTTCCATTCTGTAAGTTACAGTGTCTTGCAGAATACTCTTGAATCACTTCAGTGTTTTTCAGAAAATACATGACCAGGACAGAATTTGCAATTCAGATAGAATTTCTGATGGTTTTGGTTTGGTTTTTTTTTCCTTAAAAAGAACACTATTTCATCAATTTGAGGAAAAGGAGCAACTTTTAATTAACATTGCCAAAGTAGGTTTGCCAAATAACAAAACACTGATGAAAAACTTTGTATGCAAATAAAAAGAGCTAGGTTGAATTCCAAAATATTCATATGTGGAACTGTAAGCACATTATCAGCTGAAATGCTCAGGCATTTTTCTGTTCCTTGCACTATGAGGAAAAGACTTCTGTTCTTTAACTCTCCAGTAAAATGAGAATGTTGGCACTTCTGCATTTTAGTCAGTTAATTCTCATGAATTAAGCAGGCATGATGGAGAAGAAGGGAAAGGAAAACATTTTTAGTCTGAAATCTTTATGTCTGAAAAATAAGACAGATGCCTTTACATATCATGACTGTGTATTTTGTTCATGCAGCCTGAGCTCCATAAGTGGATGATAAATAAAGCTTCATTCTGTATTCCATGTTTCCCTTTGTTCTTTCCAGTTTTTTGGAGAGTATTTGCACAATGGCTTTGAAGCACATGTCAGCAAAGCCAGTTTGAATAAAGATGCAGTCTTAAGGCTTATCCTGGCAGAAGTAACTTACATCTGCTAAGTGCCTACATAGAGACTTTTTTAAACTATTGCCAGACTGCTGACTGTGCTGTGTGTCAGTCTTGTGATGTTTTATCTTCTGCATGTTTCTGTCATTACACTCACTATGTTGCTCAAGCGAAATCTTTGATACTAGTCATGTTTATTTGGTTAAGAATCTCCAGTGTCAGATTATGTCTGCAGAAGCAGTGAGTCTTAAAATGTCTTGCTGGGATCAGAGCCAGATTTGGGATGACTTTAAAACAAAGCTGCAGAAGATGTGGCCAGTAAGATCTGTGTGGTAGCTAAGAAAACTTAATATAGGTAATTTTAGTGGTGTAGCTTTCAGGGCATCTAAATATGCCTTAGCTATATTAAGTTCTCTTAAATCTGTACCAAACTGATAATATTATGTTGCAGATAACCAGGTTTGGCACCTGCAATCATTAGATAATTCCTAATTAGTGTGAAAGATCCCTGGCATAATAAATTATTAAAAGCACAGGCTTAGAAATGTCTGTAGGATCTTTTCACCTCTCCCTCACATGCTGAGATACAGGTTTTTGGATACCTGAAATCTTTCATCTGTCTGAATAAATTTTTAAAGTTGGGTGTGACCAGGTCTGCATAACTTCAGTTGAATTGGAGCTGCTGCCCCCACTGACTTTTGTACTTAACAGAAAACCTTGGACTACTTCTCCAAAAAGCAAGAGATCTGGGTTGTGGTCTCTGCCTGAAAAGAATAGAATTTACCTCTCCAGGTACTTGCCCTTGTCACTAAGGCAGAGGCTCTCCTGTGTTAGACCAACATGCACCCATCCTCCTCAAACAGAGCTTGGTGCCAGCAGGTCTTTGGAGAGTCAGGATTATCCAGTGGCAATCTGGTGTGAAATAGACACTAGTTCCAGGGAGCTGTAGATCTGTATCTGGAACACTGGTCTAGCCCTTTTCCAGATTCTTGTGACAATACACAAGAATTTCCCTCTTTCTTCCACAGTCTTGTGTCCTACATGACACTTTGTTTAATGATACTTGCATTTCTAACTTCATAGTGTCTTGGCTTTAGGAGGGGAGGTAGCAGATGCTGTTAGCCAGGAAATCCTCTAGCTAGAACGCTTTTCTAAATGTGAAAAAATGGGGTTCCCTGATTGAATAAATCTCAATAGTTAGGGTTTTCCTCCTCTGCATTTTAATTCAAGCTGCAAGTATTAGCTGAAAGGTGGTTACTGCTGCTGGTGCCCACTGTCACAAGGTCATGAGGGTTGGATTTCTTGTAGGTGGAGGAACTTAGTGCTCAAGGTACTGTCTGTTCTAGAATGCCTGAATTTTGTAATTCGTTGTTTCAGTTCACAGTAGCCTAAATTTGACTGGACTGGCTACAGGTCTTGAGAGGTGCCTGCATTCCTCTCTATTCAGTGAACTAAAATGCAAATATTGTATTTAGAGAAGCAGGTTGTGTTTCTTCCACAAAGCACTTAAAATTCTAGAAAATCACTGTCTGTGTTTTGAAAAGAAAAACAAGACTTTTATTTTTCTGTGACCTAAAACATCTTGAGGTTTTTTGTGGTGAACTATATTAGTCTTACTAAGACTTCAAAAAATCCTTTCTGTCCCAAAGAACAGGAAGAAATAAAACCAAATTATATTTAAAAAGTGGTGAAATTTGTGTAATAGACTAAATAGTGAATGACAAGATTTTATGAAGAGAAATTCACGATTTAATATCTTAGTTGACTGAATGAAGTCTTACATCCATAAACACCCAAAATATTATTTCATACTTTTTTGGTACTTGTGTAGCACAGCATAATGAAAAAAAATCTAAAATGCCTTGTTTTCTAAGATGTGAAGTTCTTTTAATCTGACATATAAACCAAGAACTTGCTGTGGATGCAACTTTAGAGAGGCCCAAGCCTTTAGGAGGGTTTCCAATCTGTATTTGTTTGGTCTTGTATTCACAGAGAAACCAGGCACATGTGCAAGTATAATACTGCATTGTTTCTGTGAAAATATGTGTGCTCACAGAGCTTTTATCTAAAAAGTGATGGAAATGTCAAACGTGGTTGGAATATGACCACCAGATGAACTCTCCAACTAGTTTATTTGCAGAATTGGTATGTTTGACAGATAAGGCCGTGTCGTCCTTTTCAGAAGTCTCTTCAGATTGTGAGTCATAGGTCTTGATCAGCAAGGTGCTCCCAGTAATCAAAGAGAAACAATGCTGTGGTAGCTGGAATGGCACAAGGAAGATGAGGCAGAAGTAACAGTGTGAGTGTATTTCTGAAATGTGACCCAGCGTGAAAGAAGGGAGTATGTGAAGTGGAAGTGGTGAAAATCATCTTCTACCGTGTTTTTTATGCTACTTTTACCATGCTTCGTTTTTTGTTTAGGTGACTTAGGTTAGGCATGATGAAAGAGGCTTCAAGATCTTGCATGCACATGAATGGGCATAACACCTGCTCTCCCAGGAGATATTTCTATTTTGCTCTGACTGTGGGGGATCTCTACAACAGATGGATCACTGTAGGAGCAGAAGAGAAAGAGTGAAATAGAATGTGCAAGAAAAATAGGAAGCTTTACAATTAAAGAATACAAAGCACCAACCTCAAGTTTCCACAGAAGTACTTCCTAGTGCTTGCTCATAAATAGGAAGTGTGGAAGAAATGGAGGGCGTGTAGGAATAGGGGTAACTGAACTGTCAAATTAGATCATCTGTGCACACTGTCATGAACTCTGATAAGTAAATGAGAGGGAGCAGTACTGGAGCAGAACTGTGATAACTGTACTGAGTCTGCAGAGTTAGGCAGTTGCTAAATTGGCAATTTAGAAGTGCTGCTAGGTAGGAAAGATTTTGGTTAACCTATGGAAGAGCTGACTAATGTAAGAACCTGCAAGATCCCATAAATGGTGTTGCCACCATGGGCCACAGATCCGTCGGCATCATGTGAAGGCCTGCTCACACCCATCTCCTTCAGAAAGTGTCTGATCTCACCCCTCAGGTATAATGTGTCAGAAATTTGGCAAGTTGGAACTTAGCATCTTCCTAGATGCCCTGTTTGAGCTTGACTTCACTGTATGTCATCTTTCTCTTCCTTCCCATGAGTATTTTTGGTTTTCTTTAATCCTGTAAGGTAAACCTTGCAAAACAACAAGACTTAAGCATCCTTCCATCTTGCCCACCAGCAGCTGGAGCAATGCAGTTTTATATGTAACTGAGCTAGTAGGTTCAGAGGAAATTTTTGTTCATGGGAGGAGGTGTTCATTAAACACTTTCAGGAATGCATTAAACAACTTGTCTAATATCTGTCAAATGCTGTTGCTTTCATCCCCTTCCCAGGAAGAGAAGGGCATATGTAGGGGAGTGTTTTGTTTAGGAATTTTCCAAATGATTGCATACACACATATTTACACATCGGTGTCTATTTCTGTTAGGGAAGACATGGTCATAGAAATGTATCTTTACTGCTGGAGGTGCAAGGTTTTGTGTGAAAACCCTACTCTTGGATCTTTCTGGGAATGGTCTTGGCCAGTCCTGAAGAAAGTGCTTTGTCATCCATTGATAGGCCAAATCTCCATGACAGTTGGGCTGTAGGTTGTGTACCATTGCCTTGGTCTTGGACCAAGTCTGTCTTGCAGTATGGTGGGCTTGATGTTTGCTGTGGAGCCATGTACCTTAACCTGGTGAATTATGGAAATCTGAGAGGAGGGAAAGGCATTCTCCAATGACTTTCCTTAGCCCTGTCAATTACATAAAGAGCAGAAAAGATCAGAAGCTTCAGAGAGGACTTCAGGATGTATCAGGGAGAGCTAACCCTTTGAGGCTCATATGATCAAGACTAGTGGGAATAATTGATGGTAAACCCAGCTATGGGAAGCCTGAGACCATGCTGAGTTTGTTGCTTAGAACTGAAGGATGTGCAAGGAAGCCATGTCTCTCACAGCACATGCTGCTGGCACCCCAGAAGCTCTTGGCATTTTCAGAAAGTGAAAAGAGCCTTCTGCCTTTCATGAAGGTTGCTCTTTATTGTGGTTGAGACAGATTCACAGTTAGAGGAGTTGACAGCTTACATGTGTTTTGTGAATGCAGTGTTTTATCTTCTTTAGTCCCTGAACTGATTGTTGCAATCCCAAGGATATGTGCTCCAAGAGCTTTGATCTCTTCTTTTTATTAATCAGCTAGTTATATTTTAAGGAGTAGGTAATCACTGTTCTCTATAATTGGAGGTTGAATGAAAAAAGTCTTTAGTGTCTGCCAGTGCTGAAATGCTCTAAATGAAGTAATTATTCAAGGCTTCACTTGAAAAATTAATAACCCAGTTTTTAAGAAGCTGTGAAATACAGCAGTGTGTTGAATGAGAGTATGTTCCTCCTTAGAACTTTCAAATAGGAGTAGTAAAAACTTTTGAATAGGGGTAGTAAGAAGCATGTACAGCACTCTGTTTTCCAAATGCTTTGAAGATAGATGTGATGATATTTAAAAAAAAAAAGGTAACTTCTCTGCAAAACGAAAAATTCTGCAGCATTTAAAACCATACTGCTATGGAAAAACTAATTTTCAAATTGGCAAGAGCAGATGTGGTCACTTCAAACCACCAACAAAGGCTATACTTAGTAAAATCAAATATAGTAAGCAAACTACATTTGTTACTAGTACACAGACATTTTGGTAAATATATGTCTTGTTTGGAATTGCAAATGTAATGTAATTTTACAGCTTTGTATGTAGACTCAACTTGATTGAATCACAGCTGCACAGGAAAGGAGTGCAGAATGACTCAACACTGTTTCTTCATTCAAGTGATTTTGGAAGGTATTTTCTTTATGAAATATTCTTGACCAAATAAGTCATGGCTGGTATGTTTATTTACTTAGAAAGTTTATGCATGTTATTTACAGTATATGTTTTACATACTTTTTTCTTTGAGGAAAATGCTTGTCTTTCAAGTAGCAAGACTGGGAAATAGAGAGGGAATGGGAGAAATTACAGGAAAAAAATTGAGAGCTCTTGACATTGTGCTGATTTCTACTTGTTTTTTAAGTATGGACACCTTGTTTTAAGATGACCATATTCCTAACACCTATTAAATGGTTAAACAACTTTAAAATTGGATAAATTATGATTCTCTGTGTCTAGAAGAGATCACCTAATGTGGGAGGAGTTCTGAATTTGGGTTCATAGAGAAAATGAGGGGTTTTTTTCACTTTATCTTGTTTGGAGCATCCAACATCTGAGAGACCCAGAGGCTCAGAGATTGCCCATCTGTTTCCAAGTACAGTCTCTCAATCTTGCATTTGTTTCTTTAACCATGCTGATCAAGAGGGTAAATATCTGAAGTCCTTCCAGCAGCTTGTGGGAAGAAGGCATGCTATTTTAAATGGAAGGGATTTGCTGTCTTGAGTGAATTGAAACATCTGGATCCCTACACTTCTCTGTTACAGTCTGATTGATTTAGGCTAGTCTTTGGCACATGGCAAATATGGAGCCATATGGTCTTCATGCTGTCAGCAAGATTTTTGAGCACATACCTCTGCCTGCCCCCCAGCTTTCTCTGGTAGCTGCTACTGTGACCTGAAAATAAGTGTTCCAGGAGCTTTCAGGCTGTTGTGCTGTTCTTGAGCAGATTAGTTGCATTTTTTTGAGGGGTGCAATGTCCAGCATTTGGACCAGAAAGCTGAATCCTTCACTTCCCCTGCAGTGCTTGGAGCCCTGATCCGAATCAGATGCCTTGTGCTAGTGCCAGATGTGTAGCAGCTTCTACTTTACACTTTAACTCTCTAACTAACACTTCAAACTTGCACTCTACATTGCATGATGTTTTTTTTAATTTCTCCGTAAAATCCCCAAGTGCTCAGCACAACCAGTTTTTAGTATGCTCTGTGTGTGATGATATGAAAAACTGACTGTTTTGAGAAATTTTTAAATAGAAATTTACTTTTTTAGTAACCAAGACAATGGTCTTAAAGCCATAGTGCTCTTGCTAGTACACATTTTAATTTTTTTTTGTTTGGTAGGCAGAATAAGTATGACATGTATTAAAAATATAGGTATTCTTCTGTGTTTCCAAACAATCAAAATACCTTATTTTTTTAAAACAAGTCTTTTAATTAGTTCTCTATTTTTCATTTTTATTTAAAAATAAAGCAGGGAGAGTCTGAGTACTTGGAAGACTATTTCTATTTTTTCAATATAAAAAGAAACTGGAAAAAGGAAAATGGTTATTAATTAAATATTTTTTTTTAAAGATCTACTGCTAGAATTTCTCATTAAATGGGTGTAGACCACTGTTTTCAGCCTTCTTTTCTAAGTCACCTAAGTACTCTACCCTTGTACTAAGAGTGTGGGGTTTTATGTATCTTTTGTTTCCTCCCTGCTATGAGGTAATGGAAATCTAAAGGTTCACTATGCATCACTAAGCCCAGAGGTTGTATCTTCTAATTAGCACCAACCAAGGACAATATTTTAAAGATTAAATAACACAATAACATTTCAGAATACCTTTCAGAGAGTGAAGTGTTTAGACAATGCTGTTAATAATGTCTTAGCTGAGCTACTTAAGAACAAAGTTTTATCCAATCCCTTAAACTTATGTCCTATGATGGTCAGAGTCCTGCAGTCCATTACAGCAATTCTGGAATTAACAAGTGGTTCAGGGAGTTTTAGTGGAAAATGAAGAGCTGTATAGGTACATTATTGACTTACTGCATTGCAGTTGTCTCTCTCTTTTTATGTACTTTAAAACCAAAAAATAACCACTCCTGCGTTTTTAATCAGAGTTGCTACTTAGTGTATAAGTACCCTAGCCTCTCAAAGAACTTATCTGTCTATGGCTTTTCAATGGCTTTGAGCCATTGAAGATCTGTTCTGGCAGGAAAAGCCTGAACTCCAAA
The DNA here is from genome assembly GCA_013400435.1 of Pycnonotus jocosus. Classification (NCBI taxonomy): domain Eukaryota; kingdom Metazoa; phylum Chordata; class Aves; order Passeriformes; family Pycnonotidae; genus Pycnonotus; species Pycnonotus jocosus. The sequence continues at coordinate 218,710 of VWYP01002938.1, read as the reverse complement.
ATCCAGTTGCTAAGTTTTTCCTTTGATTCAGCCACTTAAAAATGAAATGAGACTTTAGAGGCTAATGGACTGGATAGAGAAATGTGTAGAAGACTACTACAAAACAGTAGAGTCCAACTATAAATTGCAAGCACCATCACTGGTGCTGCTTTTCCAATTTTGAATGAGTTGAGTTTTCCCCGAATCCATGTATGGTGCATTTTACCAATAAATGAGTGGCTAAACCATGATGAATCCATGTTACTAGTAGGAGAACAATTTTAAGTGATGTTCACCAGCCTGTCCCAAGCCATCTGCCTGATGTTTACTTTTTTGTGTCTCATCATGTATTCAACAGGGTACAAAGTTCAGCAAAAAGCCCGACAAACCAATGTAAAATTTGAACCTAGAGCACACAGGACACTTGAGATTCATACTGCCTATGGATAAATATCTTAACATTTTCTCATTCTATGAATACTGAAGAGGAGTTAGGCATGTATTTTTTAGCAAAGGTGATTAGTTCAACCTGAAATATTTCACTGAGTGATGTCTGAGTTAGGATGAGATTTAGCTGAAGCAAATGTTAGTAATACATCTTAAACTCTTTGGAATTTTCACATGAACCAACATATTTTTAGTGCTTTTTAGTGCTTTTGAGGTTAGACTGTTGGGATAAAACTCTTTGTACAGAATTCTTTACTCTGCAAAGCCAGAACAAACCTTATTCAATCTTGCATCTTTCCAGAATGAATAAAATTTAAGAAGCAATAATAGAATCTGGTTTATTCTTCTTTGCATATTATGTCTCACATGTGTCTTATATTCCATTATTCTGGAATTATGTATTTCACTAATCAAATGGAAGCTCATGATATGTAAAATGTCAACATAAGTGCAAGGAGAGAAATTCAGGTACAAAACTGAGTTTAGAATCCACCTCCTGTGCTGTGATACTGCTGTTTGCAGCAGCCTGCTCCAACTCAATAGTCCTAATGACTTGATGTTACATTTTTCATTAAACTAACCAAAAAAAAATAGGCATACAACAAGAAGATCAAGCCCTATTCCATGTTTCAGATATTTCAATTGCCAAATTTTGAACATTGTTACTCAAAATCTGGCAGGAATTAGTATGAAAAAAGATGCAACTCGAAATGCTTCAGTAAACCCTCCCTATTTAGGGACCAGCTTTGAAATCACTTGACATGTGGTTTCATGCCATATCCAGTCTTGTTAATCTCTGCACCTTATGACTGGAATAGAGTAAATCCAAGTGTTGGATGGCAGTGTGTGTCCCCTAAGGGGATGGTCGGAGTAGCTCTGGTTGAGCTGACTCTGCTGTAGCAGAATGAACCCCTGCATTGGCAGAGAGCATGTGCCAGATCTCAGCTTTGACTCTTCTCTGTGCCTTTTTAGAAGTCAGCAAACTCTGATATTGGCAATTTGTGGAGGAGTCTGAGTAGGTGTTTGTGGAACCTTGGTGATGGGTTTTAGCAAGTGAAGATGCAGATGTGTGTTGAAATGGTTCAGGGCACCAGACATCGAAAGCAGCAGAGCAATGCTTAAATTTTTGGCAGTCTTCAGAGAGATGGAGTTTGTTCAGAGAAAAAGACCATGCAAAGATTGAGAGACTGGTGACATAATTTTGGCAAGAGAACAATAAAAATTATTGCTTAAAGTAAGAAATTTTTATCTGCACTTTTGTTGCTTTTGGGTTTAACATTTTGTATGGAGATCTAAGTTACAAAAGGGAAGGAAGGCAGCATCTTTTATCAAACTAAGACAGTTGTAAAATTTGGGAATGCTTTTGGGCAAATGGTGTTCTCATTAAAAATGTCAGAGAGATATTTATCATGTATTTTTACATAAAAATACATAATAAGTTTATCTCAGTGTTTGTTTGTTTGGGTTGTTTTAGTTTTTGATGGTTTTGTTTGTTTGTTTTGGTTTTTGTTTGTTGCGGCATTTTTTTGGCGTTTTTTTTTGTTTGTTTGCATTTTTTTGACCAAGACTGAGGAATTAGGAGATGTTGGGATTGCTTCCTGAAAAATAACATTTCCTTTTCTCAGTCATCTTCATTGATTCCAGAGTTTATTCTGGAGTTTCATGATTGGGTGTTTCCACTCAATTTCAACAAGCATATCTCAGCATTGAATGAGCGTATCAGGTTTTAGGATACACACATGAGATGCATTGATTCTGAGGATGCCTCTGTGGGGAGGCATTAAAAACTACATTTGGAAGGAGATGTTGGCTGTAGAAGCACCTTGGAGCATTTGGAGGCTACAGAGAAATCAGGGAACGCTTGGCAGCAAAAGCACAAACACCAGTGTAAACTATAATCATAAAATAACAATTTAAAAAATGAGTCAGACAAAAAGGAAGTTACAAATGTTTAATGTACAGTATGAATTTCTTAGAATAATTTTTAGTGGAAGGGCTTGTAGCATTTTATTTGATACAGTTAAGATATTAATAGGCTAGGATGTCAGACACAAGGGAATAATATAAAAGGAACAGCTGATTTTTTATCTATTAAACAGACTTTTGCAGTCTGGGTTTTTTGCTTTACATGATTTTTCAGCTGTGTACTCTGGATATTATTTAACTTTCCCTTGCAATAGTTTTCCAACTTCAGCTATTATATGACTGTAAAACTGTGCTTTTGGGATGGGACTTAAATTTTTTTTTACGGTTTGTGAGCTGTACCTTTCTGTACTCAGATGGCAGCTGCTATTGTTTTTCAAACTACTCTTTTACATGTGAAGATTTGGAACGGTTTAACATCCAAAAGACAGTGTGAGTAACAAACTAGAATAGAATAGACTGTTTTCAGTTGGAAGGGGCCTACTGCAATCATCTAGTCCAACTACCAGACCAGTTCAGTGCTGAACAAAAGCTAAGGCATGTTATTGTCTCTCTCAAAGTCTAAAATTGTAAGTAATTGCTTTAAAGGATTTCTCTTTTTTTTTTTTCCAAATGTGTTTACGTGAATATTGCAATAGGACTTTCAGTCTGCAACTGAAGCACTGTTAAATCTATTTGCAGTAAGAAAGATCATCAGGATGAAGAAGGTGATTGACGACTGTCTTTTCCTCCCTTCTGTGCCATGCAGTTTAGCAATGCATAAGGAGCAGTGGGGAGCAAAAGAGACTGACTTAAATGCATGTACTGATTACTTCCTCCAGCAACACTTGGAGAAGTTGTGAGGTTTTTAAACTGCTTTGTAGAATTCTGGTAAATCAAAATTTCATGTCTTACTTCTACAAACTGAGATAGCAATACAGGGATTAGGGCTTTTGCTTTTGTGGATAACCAAGAAAGTTCACGTGTTCTCCTGAGGTTACCGGTCTGTGTTGGTCTTTGAAAAGTTTTCTGGAGAGTCTGTGTGCATTTTGGTGTTGGGGGCTTGCACAGAGAAGCAAACTGCAGTGAAATCATCAAGTGTGTACCTTGAGGTGAATCAGACACACTTTAACATTTATTTAAAATATTTCAATGGCTATATCCATAATGGCATGTAAATATACAACAAATGGATGTTTATATGTATATGTGTATATGTAGTTTTCCAAAATCCACTGAGAGCTGTGGGAGTTCAGTCTGGGATAAAACTTTGCATTTACTTTTTAAAGTTTATTAAAAAAAATTTTCCAGGCAATTTGCATATTAGGTGGAAGTAGGGTTTTTTATGGCCTTTTAAATCCTTTTTTTCAAAAAAGAGCAATCAGTGCTTTTTAAATCTTAAATAACATTGTTCTGTTAAACACAAATGCTCTATACTAATTGAAAGCCATGGGCACATGCAAAGAATGGTAGACCAATGTGTTTTCTTCTTACTTCATACTTTTATCCGAAGTCTTACTGTATGAAATATTTCATACTTGGTTTTGAGAATACAGAAAATGTTTTCAGTAATTCTCTGTAGAATCCTCCTGAAAATATTTCAAAAACTTTGATTTCTTCTTGCACATCTGATTCCTTCTTGCACTTGTTCTTCACATAATGCTCAGACTACTGCATGTTAATGGCAGTTAGCTGAACTGAAGAAATAGTGACACTTTTATTGTATTTCTCTTTGTTTCCTGGACACTAACTCTGTTTTTCTTCTCCTCTGCTCATGCATCTGGTATCTTTTCCCATGTTCTTGGCACAGAAGCCTTCAGCTGTGAGTCAGGGACCACAATCCTGTGAAAGAAACCATTCTTATCTGTTCTTATTTTTTATGCACTTATTTGCTGCTGTTTGATGAGGCTGTTAGAGAAGGTATTAAAAGTCCAGGGCTAGATGACTGAAGCTGTGAGCTGCTCTCAGCAAGGTCAGTAAGAAGAGGAAGATGGTCATGCTCCTGTGTGTAGAGTGGGGCAGGAGATGGTAGGAGGGACTGTGCAGCAGCAACTGGAGAACAGTCGAGCACTCTTCAGTCGTTATCTGCAGCTTTATGTAGTTAATTAATGAGTTTAATTCTTGTCATCTCCTTATCTTCTGTGATCTTAATTGCTTGGCGAAGACTTTGTTTTACTGTGTCAGGGTTTTTAAGGTTGTCAGGATTTTGCATTGAGAACCTGACATTCATTGCAGTTCTACCTTATTTTTTTTCTCCCTTTTTACATAAGTAAAGTCAAAGCACAAGTGAAAAAGACTTCACAGCATTGCCAGGTGGAGAGGTCTTGGTTAGTTCCTGATATTTGAGTTGCACTGTTAGTATAGAGGCAGGTTGAAGAGCAGCTGGTGGAGTCTGTGTCATGTAAACTTGTTCAGAGATGATTCCTCTGATGGAAACCCAGTTGATTGGGATCTGGGCCCAAACACTTGGAGCTGAAAGGCTGGATGAATGGATAATAAATAACTCTGTGGAGTAGAGCCATGCCTGCTCCCCATTGTCTAGCTGAGTGTTCTGTTAGTGACTCTGCGAACAGAACACTTGTTTGTTGAAAGGAGTCACACAGACTCTTTGTTATACCTGAACAGATGCATTAAGAAGCACAGGACTGTTGCAGGATCTGCTTCCCTTTTCCTCAGTGCTGTGTTACACATTACTGTTTAAAGAACAGTATACTGGGTGCTTAGAGGCGAATGCTTATGCAAATATTTGCAATAGTGGTGGAGGTGATTCTATAAAACTATTCTTGGCTGGTTGTAGACTTCAAAATTTGAATGATTATTGCACAAGTTGACTTGTGATAAAATGCTAAGTGACTATATTAGTATATTTCATTCATTCTTTCCTCACTTTGAATGATTAAATACTTTAGTATTGATGAATGAATTTGCCCTTTCAGTAGGAGGCATTTATACTATTAGTAACTTTATTACCATCAAGAAACTCCAAAGGAAATATTTCTGTAGACATTGCTGTTTAATTTTCTGTAAATAAGACTTGGAAGTCTATTTTTCTTGTAGAAGCCTTGTTGAATTCAGAGACCTGTTTTAAAAATTTACTTGTTGTTTAAAAGTAACAAGTACCTCCTCCTTCAAAAAAACCAGTATGCATAATTAATTGAATGCATGTATTTGTATACACATGCAAGCTGTATCACGTACCTTAGTCTTCATACCTGGTTGTAATGTAGACCACCCCATTTCATGGGAAGATGGCTAAGATCATTTCACCCTAGGTTCTGAGTGTTGCAAGTGGCTGACCGGATTTCTCTTTTTTTGTGTGTGGAATGGAGCTGCTGTGGTGGAAAGGCTTCCAGGAACAGCTGGAAGCTGCTGCAGTTCTCTGTGACAGCACCCACTGCCATCAGCAGCATTGCCATTAGAAGCAATCTGTGCTTGCTCCCAAGAGACTTGTAGGGGGAGATGAAATCAAAATGTACAGATCCTTATACATATATAAGCAGATTTGATATGTAAACAGATTTGAGACTGATAAAAGGCCATGAAAATGGAGAAGCTTGGTCAATGCACAATGCAATATTATTTAGATTGTAGTGAACAGTGTCCTCTGATTTCATGTGCTGTGCTGCAGCTGTGGTAACCAAAAGATGATGGCTCTTTCCTCTGGCCTCCCATGCTTACGTGTGGAGTATAGCTGTCCTGCTGAATCTACTCTTGGAAGTGTTGAAACTGCTTGGGAGGCAGTGCTATAACTTATGCCTTCCTACAACTCAGCTACTGATTAATTATTGCTGATCTTTGTGTCTAATCAGAGCTTTCATACCATGTGTTTTGTCATTAAAGAATTCAGAGGGTTTTCAGAAGCAAGATTTACAGGCCATGGTGCATAATGCTAATTCAACAAGATTGTGACTTCCTCACAATGCAAACATGCCTCCCTTCCTCCTCTTTTTTGATCTACTTTATTCAATGTTAGCTGCCGGTGATGTTTAATTAGTTTAATTACTGTTGTTGATTCTGTCAGGAAGTTTCCTTGGGTTGATGCAGAAAATTTCTAATCCAATTGGTTAATATTGGCTCATGGTTGATTATAAATTTGAAAATATTGTAAGAGTCTGGGAAATCCAGATAATAACACTTAATAATAGTTTTAATGCTTAATCAAGCTGAGTATTTTCATTTGCATATATTTCCTGAAAAGCCAGCACTGATTGAGAATGACAAGGATTAGTTTCAGATCCTAGGGGTCCTTTGAATATTAGGAAACAATTGACTTCTGTGAGTGTGGAGATCCAAAAAGACAAAGCTATGCTGTTGAGTCATTCAGTGAATCAGATTTATCCATTGACAAGAAATGGGTTATTGAGTATGTTTTAAACAAAAAGGACATGGAGAACAAGGCAAGATAACTTATGCTGGTGAGTCAAGACCTCAGCTGCCTTCCCTCCTGCTCCATCAGCCTGCCATGTCAGAATCCTTAGTTGGGTTTTTGGGGCCAGTACCTACAGTGTCTAACCTACATGGTTTGCCTGCAATCAGTCTACATTTAAAGGTTGGTGTGCAACATATGGTGTCCCACTGCTGGGTTGATCCCCTGCTCCTGGCAAGGGCTATCATTTGCTGGGAGTGTGCAGTCAGCTGCTGCCTGCTGCCCTTGGCCTTGGCTGCTTTACATCAGCCAGGAACTCTGAGACCTTCTTCTCAGGGCCCCTTCTCTGTCCAGCCTGTGCTTGTGCTTGTGCTTGCCCTGACCCAGGACCTTGCCCTTGGCCTTGTTGAACTTCATGAGGTTTGCACAGCCCCACCCCTCAATCCTGAGGGTCTCTCTGGGTGTCATCCCTTCCCTGCAGCATGCTGCACAGCACACAGCTTGGTGCTGTCAGCAAACCTGCTGAGGTGCACTCGATGGCAGTGGCCGTGTCACCAAAGGCATTGAACAGTACTGGTCCCAGTACAGACACTTTGGGGTGTGTATTCACAATATACTATATACACATATATATTCACAATATACTATATACACATATATATTCACGGAATATGTTATAAACCATGTGCATATATTAATGTATACCTTAACATTTCTGTATCTGTAATGTAAAATCACAGTGAAAACTACGCAATGTAAAATCTGTTATTTCTACTCTGTGCTTGTTTGTTGATAGACCTCTAATCTACTCACTCATGTACAGCTTTTGACACCAGGTAAGTGAAATTACAGTATTAGGACATGAACAATCTCAGTGTTAGATGTTTCCAGAGGGTTTCTTTTTGCAAAAGAAATCATCATTACAATCATCAATTGCCAGTCATCATTACAAATGATCAGGTAATGATATACTACCTTAAAAAGAATTAATTTTAGGAAGGACAAACAGGATGGATTGCATTGTTCCCTTCACAAGATTTATAATGGAGTAAAAATTTCTAATCACAGGCAAGCATGTGTGTCTGTTCTTTCCACTTGGAAATAGCAATATCTATTTCTCCTATTTATTGAAAGATTGATAGTGTTGTAGACTTTCCTCAATTTTTGTTTGAAGTAAATGTTTCTTTAACCTGAACCTTTTCATTTTGGTCTGGTTATCCAAAATTTGAACTAGATGGACATTATTAAAATAAGATTTCTGGAAGTTAAAAAAAAAAACTACACAAAGAAACCAAACCACCTCTTCAAACATTGAATCTGTATTTTCACAGTTGTATCCAAGGAAGTCAGTGAGCAAAACAGATCAGAAAAGAGCTGCTATATTTAAGGTAATGAAACCTAGAAAACAATAATGCATAGAAAAAGCTTTTCAGATCTTTTAAAGGTCAGAATGAAAAATAGGTGAAATTGTTTATTTTACTATGATTTTAAAAATTTCACTTTTTAGTTCTTACAAGCTTCCACCTATTGTGATTAAGCTGTACCTCTTTATATTACCTGTTATAGTGAGAGAAAACATTTTTATCAGTTTACTTGAAAAACAAGATGATATCAACCTATTAGGTGTAGGTACCATTCAGAACATATTTGTTGACTTTTATAATTGCAACTTAGTGAAATGATTTATGTTCTTGTGAACCATTCAGAAGGCTATTAATGGCACTTTTGTCTTGTAAAATGAGCCAAAAATCATAAGTCTGAGATTTGTTTTCCTTTTTTTCATTAATGTCGTGAGAATAGACAATAGCCTGGACTGAAACAATAATAACAGCATGGAGCCAGACAGAGTGAATCCTGTGTTTGAGAGTAACATGAAAGGTTATTATCCACCCTTTCCTTAATCTGCCTCTACCAGAGAGTACACAGAGTTTTCAAGCTCTCTTCTCTCTCTGGAACAGTGGCAGCCAGTCATTATGATCTTGCCATTTATTTTTCATAATAATGGTCTTGCAATACATTAAGGAAATTCATAGTTTGATGAATCTGCTTTTGGGTTAACTTTAATTAACTGCACCACTGATTGATGGGTCAAAAGTTAGACTGCATGCTTTTAAAATAAACATTTTGAAAACCTAAGGTAACAAAAAAAGTCAGACAGGCATTATCTGTATATCTTTTTAATTTTACTGATAATGCAACAAAAGAAATATGCTGGGTTTTTGCATGAAGTGACATCTTATAGCTGTCTGAACTTAGGAATGTGATTTAAGTTCCTAATTAACATGAAAAAAAGGGTTTTGTTATTTTTTTTCCCTGAAATATCTTTGGTTTCATCCAAACACACACACTGACTGCCTTTACCTGTCACATGAAAATTTCCATTTCATGACTTTCAAGTAAGGATAACTTCTTGCAGTCAGTAGGGAAGCCTAAAAACTTTGCTTCTTTTAAAGTGTTTCTGTGTCTCAAGTGAAAATAAATACTGTTTCACTGGGTACCAATTGAGCCTTTGGAGCGGTTAGTGATGTGTTTCAGACTAAATTAATTAATTGCAATTGGAGTTGATATCTCAGCATTTATCTCATACTGGAATGCATAGAGTATCTAAAAACATACTAAAAATATTAATCAAATATTAATTTTCTTGAGAAAGAAAAAATAATATCCTACAAAACGAACTCTTAGCAATTTCCAGATCATTATATTTAAATTGATAGGTGTGACCATAACCAATCTGAAAAAAGAGTGTGGACTCCTGTTTATATCAGTAGTGGTTGAATCTGTGTTTTGACATGCAAAATTTCATTTGTAGTGAACATTTGTATTTTGAGGAAAAGCACTCCAGCCTTGTAGTAATAATATGAAATGTATCCCCAGTAATCCTTCAGCTGGAAGAAGCAGAAGCTCTGAGTTTTGGTAAGGAAAACCTGAGGAAAGTTTCAATTTTTGTTCTGCTTGTATGCAGTATCAAACATTACCTGGGAAGTTACAGCTGGAATTTTCTGTGCCTGGAGTTGCAAATCAGATTTCTGATTTCTCTGTGTCACTGTCTATTTCCTATTTTTCACCTACAGCATTTATTGAGAAAGGAAGCTGCTGTGAGCACCCCTGCCTGGCCTGAGACCATGACACTTGGTCATGAATGCACAGAAAATGCTTTACAATTCTCTGTTTATAGAGTCTGCTTGTGTTAGAGATAGTGGCAGTATTTTTTCTGTTCTTTTACTTTGTCTTTGAGCAGTGGGTTTAGAGGAACATTTTTTCTGGTAGCCGAAAAAGATAAATCCTCTTCAAACTCAGTGTTAAACTAGTGCTCCTAGGGAGCAGGAAGCACAGTCTTGGAAATTGCCTTTATAAATAAACCTAAATAACTCATAAATATAAGGACTAGTCACAATCAGACCTAGGTTCTCATTTTGTCAGCACAGTATTATTCTAATCCATGTTTTGTCTGCATTTTCACCTGTTGTGCCAAATTATTAGTTTACCCCACATTACATTGCTGTGTGGACCCACTTAATCTGTTTTGTGATTAAAGACTTTGAAGTTTTACACCAAACTGTAAAACTTCATCTTACAAACACCAAAGACATTTTCTAGAATATAGCCAGAATTTCATTCCAGCATTTTTCAAAACCACCATGGTAAATTACTTATTATGTTTAATTTCACTTGATATAAATGAAAAAGAAATCAACAGAGTAATAGAGTAAAACACCCTCAAAGGCTATGAGCTCCACTGTGAGCCTCTTGCCAGCAGAAGCTGGGAGAGCTACCTGGGGAAGGAATGTGTTTGTTCTACTCTTTTTGCCTTGCTCTGGATACTGATCAGCTGCAGAACAGACCTTGGGCCTGATGATCCTTTGGCTTCACTCAGCACAATTCTTATGGGAGGATTTTGTGTTTGCTGGGGTCTTGGTCGAGTCACATTCATGAGCAGTCAAAGCTGCTGCCCAGGCTGTATCTGCATCGCAGCCCAACATCCTCCTGTGACAGCTGGGCTTCCTGTCCAGCTCTGCCTTGACTGTGTGATCTCAGTCAAACCCAAATGTCTGTTTTCCTATTATAAACCTACAATAACCTTGAAAAAAATCCATGTTTTCTGTAGGCCACTCTTTCCAGTGCCAAGGACTTAAATTTTCCTAGTTAACCCTATGTGATACCTACGTGGATGTTTGTTTGCTTTTTGTTTTAAATTGGCTAAAAAAAGTACAAAATCATTTTCTCTATTAGGATGTTACTGAAGGTATTAAAATTATTTTGTGTTTTTTCCTAATCTGTAATGTTTGATAAAACTTCTTTTTAAGGCTTGCTGATTAACATATTCTCTTCTGAGGGTTTTGTGAGTTTTGTGTTTTGTTGGAGTTTTATTCTGGATGAGGTTTGGTGTGTGTGTTTTGTGTTATGTTTTAGCAGTGTCCATAGCCTATTTCAGATAAACCAGGCACAGTGACTTTCTTCTGTTGAGAAGGCTACACTCAAATTATATTTTACATTCTGCTGAGCCAAATGTGCCACAATGATTTAATAAATAATTATTAAATATTTAATGCATAATTATTGATTATTATTAAATACTTACTCCTAAAATCTTGACTGCAGATACTGGTATTAAAGTAGATGTAAGGGAATTTTATCTGGTGATAACTGGTAATGATGAGAAGTGGCAAAGTCCTCTTGTATATAACACCTGTTGAGTTTGGAAGCTATCTTTGAAAGAACCCTAAGGGCTCTCATTCTATATCTGCTGACTTCAGCACACTCCTTAAGGCTGGTATTTCTCTGATACCATTGGCAAAAATTATAGAAGAAGGAAAAAGCCAAAGGGGTGGATGTCCTGCAGCACTAACCACTTTGCAGTATGCACTGGAAAAGTTTGAGAAGACACAAGCAATGCATAACCAGCCTACTGTTGAGTCACTTGTGGGGAGTGATAGCAAAACAGCAATGACACTGATCAATGATGAGGCTGATGTTACTTTGTGTCCTGGGCAGGAGTATAATTTGTCATTAAATAAAAAAAATCCTGGAAATCAGTTTATAAATTATGCCCTCAGATTCACTGGAAATGTTTTTCTCTGTTCCAAAACCCCTAAGTTTTTTATGATGTGTTATTCTCACAGTTCATGGTTAAGAATGATACGTATACAGTTTAGTGAAATGTGAGTATCAGGATCTGAATGGATGGCAAGATGTCTGTATTACAGAGCATTTGTGTCTGTGCTGGGATATCTGAGCTGTTAGGTCACTTAATGTATGAAAACTAGACTGACGAGAAAGTGCATAATGAGTAGAAACACTAAAATATCATTAAGAAGAGACAGGCAAGTGAATGGTTTATGGGACACATGTCCTAACTCACCAGACTTCTGAGGTAAACATTTGTCAGGGAGAATTGTCTTTTGAAGGCCTTCAGAGTGGCTCAGTAGCCAAACACATTATCAGATTTATGATGTTTCCTAAAGTTAGAAAAACACATATTTAAATCTTGTAAACAATAATTAATAATAGTCTTCAGAAGTTAAAGCCCTCTTTGACTTTCTTTTTCTAAAATAACATTTTGCAATTATAGGTTTTTAAAAAGTAGAAGAGAATGCTAACTATTTGCAACTCCCACAATGATAAATATAATTCTCCTTCTATGTCTCTTGAAACTCAGGTTAAGCTGCCTTCAGCTTGGAAGGGACCAGTTTAAAAAAAAACAAAAAAAACAAAACACCAAACCTGACCTCTTGAAAATCTTGATTGGTTCAGGGCTCTAGTTTGCAGTTCATGGAATCTACTGAAATCAGAGATGATTATTTAACCCTATGACAGATGGAGCCAGGCTGTCTGTATCATCAAAGAGAGGAAAAATGAAATGTGAGTGAGCAGAGAAGTCAGTAAATATGAGAATAATTGGAGTGGGCATGCAGAGGGGGTAAGGAAGGATACATTGCTGACACTTTTTTTTAACCATCAGCTTTGAAGCCAGCTACTGGTCTGTGTAAGTGACCTCTATAGCCTAAGCTGAAAGAGGTTAGAGGGTTAGATAAATGCCCAGTTCTGTATAAACCTTTCAGAACATCGATCCCGAGCATTTTTTACAATGACAAGACAGTTGTGCTTCTTGCAGAGGATAAACTAAATTATCTGAATTTGAATTTGTCTTTTACAATTTGACCTTGGAAGTAAGGGAGAGTTGTTAGTAGACTTTGAGGGTTTCCTCTGGCTCCTGTTAGTAGGTACACTCATCTGGTTAGGAAAAAAAATCTTGATTAAATATATAATTAAATTCTGTGTCTTTGAAATGCTGGATGTTGTTACTATTGGAAACATGAGGCAGTTAAGACAGCTATGGACTGAACTCAGATAGTCAGGTTATAACATCCTTTAAACTGTTGGAGATGGCACTTAAAACAAATTATCTAGTCTATAATACTCTCACTACAAACGTGTTCCAGGACCCTGTTTTGTTGGTATGGTAGTTGTAGATGGTCTACATTTCCAAAGTGATTTTATGGCCATCATTGTCAGTATCAGCCTTTTACCTTAAATGAGTCCTGTTTTTCTAGAGTTTGTTTCTACAAAGTAATTTTTAACACTCAGAGCTTTTCTTGATGTTGGTACATCAAGCAAAGCAGAGTCTTCTGTTTTTCTTGCAAAATTTAGAATTGGGTCTTTTTCTAGGCAAGAAAGTTGGGCTAAGATGAAGCATAATGTTGAATTAGAGCAGGAATTTGGACTAGCTGAGAGAGATGTACTGCGAACTGCCTTCTGGATAGTAAAGGCTCTTGAATCATCTATTCAACCCCCCTGCTTTCTGGTGTTTGGAGTAGACAGAGGATTCTGTGTCTTTCCATTACCTGGATGTCAGTACCTGTCTGTGAAACCTCATGGTGGAGTGTTTCTATTGCTCTCCTGATAATGCTGTGGAGCTCAACAACCTCCAAGAGTCCTCAGTTAGACTTAAGGAAAAAGATTAGTGTAATGAATCTAAAAATCGCTGCTGTTGGTTCCTGTGAAATACGTGATGCCAGATGATAGGCGTTGAAGTAAGGTGGTTTTCAATTTCTTTAAAAACTTTTATTGTATCAGTTTTATACATTATTTATACTGAGAAAAGATGAGGGAGGGAAGTTGAAAACTCAAGTAGCCAGGAGTTAGGGAATTGTCAGACTTCTGAGTTCTATTCATGAACATACAGCATAATTTGGCCTCCAGTTTTAGGACTACAGCTGTGAGATTTTGGAGAAAAGAAGTTGTGGTCTTTAGAGTTGAACAGATTATGCTAGATTTCAAATTGTTTTGAAAACAGAGAACTACTGAAGCTTTTTTTGTACTAGTTTGGGTGTTTTTGAGCAGAAGTTGTGTGTTTGTCCCTTGGAATATTTGCTTCTAAGTTTGCACCATATCTTGAGATGGCTTTGAATACATCTTGAAAAACATCTGAGGGACAATATTTAACGAGATTACCAAAGCTATTTCTGATGGTTCATATCTTGACCTTCCAGTTTCTCAGTTTAAATTGTCTCCTTCCAGACATCATCTTCCATTTGTTGTGGCATGTAATGTTGCTTTGGAGAGTACAAGGGATCTGGAAAAGACTGGTCATGGGTGTAGTGGAGAAGGTGTGGTGTAGACCATCAGCAGGTGCCAGAGATCCTCCTGGAGCCATGATTTAGAGTTTGCAGCACCTTTTCCATTGCAGTAAGTTGGCCGAGTCACCTGCCTGTGTGTACAAGAGTTATGTGAATATAGATGGTTTTGTTTGTAAAGATGAAGTAGGCAAATTGCCTAAAGAGATCTTGTAAAGGAAGAAGAGGATTCCGGCAGCAGGTGGGAGGCTAGGCTACCTGGAACTACTTGTGAAGGAAAATGTTTTTTCCCCTCTCTATCAAAGCACATTAAAAATATGCAGTGACCACATGCTGTCACTGTTTGCATCCTCTGTACCTCCCATTATAAACATGGATTTAGGAAAGTCCCAGGCCCCTTCACTGGACTCTCCTCTCCTGGTTTGAGGACTAGAGGTGCTACCAGGGGCTTAGCAACAGGCAGGTTCTCTGTCCTGCAGCTGTCTTTCAAGTGCCTATTTGCACTTCTTTGGCTACTGTTATTTCGTTTAGCAGAAGAGCATTGCCTAAAATCAGGGCTTCCATTAGAAGTTAAAATTGATTACTGTTTCAAGAGATAGATAGTTAATAAAAGAAGGAGCAAAAATCAACTAGAAGGCTTGGCTGAATCACACAACTTTCACATAGATAGCTTTGCTGATGATGAGCTGAAAAAATAGTTCCCTTAAGGTATGACAGAAGGTAGAGCTTGAGGGTTTTATTTTTCTTTTCAAGCATCAGTCTTGAGTCTTTAAAGTCAGCTTGAAAGAATGTGTTTATTTTTCTTGTAGAACTTTAAATATTCTCTCCTAAACAAACATATTGAACTCAAGGCCACTTACATCGTAAACTTCTTGAATTATCAGCAGAACAGCATGAAAGATCTCTGTTCCTGTCCTGATAACAGTGATAGATGTGAGAGACCCTAAAGAAAAGCCCATTATCTATCTTCCTCTTTTTAATCAAAGGAGCAGAGTGCTCTAGGTCAATTCTGGAAGTTAAAAAAAAAAGAAAAAAAGCAATTAAGTATTCATTACTTGTGCTTGAAAGAATAATTTGCAATATTTTTGACAAAAGAAAAATGTTTCTGAAAACCATGCTCAGAAACAGGACCGGTTGCAGTATATTAAATTTACTGGTTTTAGTGAGGGAACTGAAGCAGAATATAAGCTTTTTTTCTTGTTGTTGTTGTTGTTTTGTTTTTTTTTTCTGAATGTCTGTATGAGTATAGCTATTTTACAGAAAGATATATTGCCCTGTAATCTTCCATAATTCATCATAGATTTATAAAGCTAGAATTAAATAAGTGAGAAGGTTTGACTGCCATAAAGGCTGTGAACTCAGGATCTGGCTGTTGAATTAATTGCCATTTGAATTGGAAGATTTATCAAGAAATATGTGATGTATTTTTTAAATTCTATGCAATTTTGGGGAATTTATAACCACAGTAGCATTTTGCAAAAGGCTAAAAGTCCAGCGAAGTAATGCTTAAGGTAACTATATGTGTTTAGAATGACAGCAGTAGCACTACTGAACTCTTTTAATGAGTTTTCCATAAACCACTTCTTGATTTTGGGTGGTTATTGTAACTGCAGAATTTATCCCCAACATCCATTTTATTTCAAATAAGAATCTTTGAATTCTGACAGTAAGTAGCGGCATTGTTTTAACCTCATCAGTGATACAATTTCACTCAGGGGATTGAAAGGTCAGGAAAGCAAAAACTATATTAAAACCAATCAAATAACACATAACTACACTGAATCTCTGAAAAAGCTAAAAGTGCTTGTAAAGGAAATGTACCCTTGAAGTGATTTGCCAAGATAATTTCTTTCTCCCTGTTAAATGGATTTTATCATAGCTAGCCACCTCAAAAGGAAAAAAAACGTTTTTTATGAAAATGAGATATGGTATCTGACTTTCATGGATCAGGTGAGACCACAGCTTTTGAATTTAAAGACCTGGTAACTGACCTCGGGCTACACTAGTAGAAGGCAAGCGTGCAAAGACGTGTTGAAGTTCTAAGGTTTTGAATGGTATTTGAACTCTACAAACATTTCCCACCATCTGAGCTGGATACAACCACTGACTGCTGCAGTGTTGTCAAGACTAAAGATGGTCCAAATTAACTAATTCTACAGATCCTAATTTTTCAACTTAGCACACAATTTTTGCATCTTGACTGGGGCAACCAGCTGCTCTGAAGTGATACCTTGCAGTTGCATGATACCAGAGGAAGGGCATGGATACATCCAGTATAAGTGACAGGTGATTTTGGATCCTTTTAGCTTGCTGTTACAGACAGTTCAGGCTTATCTTCAACTGTTACTTGACAGATTTAAATCCCTGTTCTAGTGACAGTCTTCCTCCCTCCTTTTACTTGCCCCTTCTGCAGTCCTGTTTTACAATCATCTTGAAGGTTGGTTGATGATCATCTTCTGTTTTTAAATAGAGGAGCTTGAATGGAGGTACCCTGAGTTATGGGTAAAAACATCAATGTTGTTGTTTTCATCCTACAAGATGGTGTTTGAATTATTCTTTTCAGTGTTGGAAGAGACCCTTTGAGAGCCTGATGTGGACTAGAGCTGTGGATGGAGAGGACAGAAAGAAGGAGAGGAGACAGTCTCCATGTCCTGCAGTGTCTGAAGGTGCTTTGCCAACTATACAGACAGTGTTGTTTTGCAACTGATATGTATTTATTTCACATTTGGTAGCTGTGAGGGGAGAAAATGGCATCCTGGACTCATAAAGATTCAATAGTTTTAGCAGCCAAAAAAAGCCAGATGAATTTAGATTTATGAAACACTGTTACCTTTCCTGAAACTCTGCGCTTGAATAAAGATTACTCTTTCATAGATCCTGGATATTACATTCATGTATCTTTAAGTCAGTTAGTGCTGCAGCTGCATCTGAAGAACTCTTTCTGAAAGTGATTTTTTTTTTTTTTTTAAACCTTAGGTATATTATAGATCTGTGGCATTCTCATTTTCCAGAGACTTGAAAGAACTACTTTTCCTTCTGACACAAAACTTTTCCTGCCAAGGGCCTTCATTATTTAGGGTAGCTGAATCATAAACCTTGTGCATGCAATGGACTGATAGTGCTGAGTAGCAGGTGCTCAGGAAGGGAGAGCAGCATCCCCAGTGCTAGATGGTGCAGAGGGCACCTTCACAGTGCTTCCATTAATCTGGGCAGCACATATGAACTGCAATTACAACCAACAGACAAATCCCTTGGACACTTGTGGCTTGTACCATGTTACCTAAATACACCATGAATAAACTGGATGCAGGATAAAGAACTGAGGAGCGCACATTTCTCATTTCAAGGGATGGGGCATGAGTATGGGTTGTTTGATACAGAAGAAATCTGCTAATGAAGCACTGAAATCTCCATGGACTCTAGCCCATCCTTCTGCTAGAAAATTCATGCCTGTAGCAATAATTTGAAAGATCCTGGGATCGTAGCTGGAAAGTGAACTGCTTTTTCCTGTTCTCTCATTGCTGATTGTATTTGTGTGCCCTGTACCATCATGGGGGGAGGGGGCTGAGATGTCCTGCTATGTCTTGGCTCTTTTCATAAATTTGCTTCATATTTGGATGTTTTCAAGGTGGTTTGCTGCTTTTGCAACTTTTTCATAACTCAGTGGCTAATTTTTCTTCATCTGTGCTTGTGTGGTAATCAGTTTCTTGATGCACACAAAAAAAGGCTGAGTTCGTATCTTTCGCAGTTGATTGACGACCCTTTTTTTTTCCTTAGGACTAATCCAGTTCTTTAATGAGCTGCCAGAGCATGTTTTAAGCATTCCTTGTGCCAGTTTTTAATAACACCATGTGTTCTTTACTTGCAACAGCAAGTAAGCTTATCTTTATTAGTCATGAAAAAGTTAGAAATGTCCTAGAAATTAATTCCTACTAATACTCGTCCTGCCTCTCCACATTATTGTAGCACTCTGAGTCTGCATGTTCAGCCTACTCAGCTATTGTGCAAGCTGCAAAAAGACTCAGACTCTTATAGTATAGTGCCATAATTATTATCAGAACCTGTCTAGGGATGTGAGGGGGGTTTGTAGGATTGTAAACATAATGTTCATGAATCAGTGCTTGATTGATCATTGTTGATATTATCAATGCTGTTCTCTACAGTCTCTTATGCTGTTGCTATGTTGGCTGCATGTTCCTCCATGAAGAAGATGAGAGGCAAGTGAGATTTCAGTATCATCTGCTCACATCTTCATCTCTGCTTCAACATGACCAAAAATGCAACATGAGTTGAAACAGAATTTATCCATGCTCCTATCTGTCAGTATGATGTAGTCACAAATCTATCCATTTATTTTTAACTCCTGAAGTAGTGAGTTGAAAATGTTTTTTGCAATTATTGAAAATAACATGCAATCATATCTTTTTGTTCTTAGTTTATGTTGATATTTTGGGGTTCAAAAAAATTCTTACTGTATTGCTGTTTGAAAAAGGAGGTCAATGTTGAAATGCTGAACATGAAGTGTAGCAGTCAATAGCGAAGAGCTGGTTGTGGTTGGCTATGGTCAAAAGAACTTTCAGGTCAGGTTTTAGGTACCACAGTGCAGAGGAATAACAATTTAAATACAAAAAATACATAGTAGAACTACTAGAGAGTGGATAGGAATCCATGAAGTAAGCAGTGACACAGCAGTTGTGTGTTTCTGGTACTAACCCTGTCTAAAGTTCAGGGAGTACATTTTTTTTTTTCTGTTTGCTCTGTTCCTGTTACAGAAATTTCTGATTTATTTTTTCTTACTTATGCCTCTTAGGGATAGTTGCTAAAAGTGTAATCCAGCCTGCTTATTTTTCATCCCTGCTTTGAATTTTTCCATACCATAAAAATTTGCAGGTGAAGACAGCAGCATATGGTCTCTCTACAGCCAAAGACGGTGCTTTCCAGCTTGGGTCAGAAGTAGGTATCCATGACTTGCTGTTACTTTTCAAAAGTCTGCTGAAGTAGGAGCTTTAGCAGAGTGTCCCCCAGGACCGTGACCCTGCCCCGCACGCACTGCCCACTTTTGTGGTTTAATTTAATACCTGTGGCTTCTCTGTCTCTTCTAAAATGTCAGCACTGTAATGTTATGTAGTTTTCTGACCTCACACTGGAAAAATCTATTAATCTCCTAGTTATTATTATGCCCTGCCAGCTGCTAACTCCCAGCAATTTAGGATATTACCAAATCCTGCTGCTTTTCACGCCCTCTGGACTCTTTTGTCTTGTTGTTGACCACTTCTTCCAAAGGTGCTGGCTTCTTTCCAACTCCTCCCTGTTTGAGTGGCCTCTCATCCACAAACAATCTTCCTCACTATTCTACTTGCTAGTAGCATAGTTGTATTTTGACTTTATAAGAACTGTTGTTGACTTTATAAGAACTGTTTACATCATGAGTTAACATTTGAAAACCTGCAGAGCATCTGTCATTCACATAATGTCTTTGTGTTGATTTTGTAATTAATTTTCTGTTGTGATATCCAGCATGTGATCTCCAACATGATGGGGATTCTATGGCAAGGTGCATAGAGAGTGTATCTGCCCATGCTTCAGCAAGGAGACTTTTTCTTTCTGTATTCGTACAAGATTTCCTGGCAGTTTTCAACACCCACTAATTGAACAGTTAAACTTTTACTGCCTATTATATGAGAGGGATGAAAGAGGTACCCCAAGATGTGGACTAGGAAAGAGAAATTCCTGGAGCTGTGGGAATGGTTTTACTGTCTTGCCGTCTTTATGGTCTGCAGTTTGACTGCATGTGCTAGTGGAATCCAGCAGGTGACTCCAGCTGGGATGTGTCTGCTTATGATATCCACCTTCTGGCACAAAAATGTATGATAATATTTTTTCTTCTCTCTTCTGTTTTTAACTTGAAGATGCCAAACTAATTCCAACTGCTTTGTGTAAGGTACAGTATTTTGTGTCAGAGGGGGATGCAATAAAGGAAAGACTATATTGGCATTCAGTATGCCAACTGTGATAAAGACCTCGGGCATATATCACTTTATCTGCAGCTGTGTTTTGGATGCCAGTGGCTGTGGGATGGGAGATATGGCAGGAGCACTTGGTCAGGATCTGATCTTACCTCTTTCTATGTGGTTCCAGTATGTGCTTGTTTATTCTTTGGATAATTACATAAATGCATTTGTGAAAGACACAGAGCATTGGGGCCTCTTCTGCTCTTGTTTTCTGCCTCTTCTTCTTAGGGTTTTTCAGACTAGTCCTTTGATTGAATACTGCTTGGATACATTAGAAAGAAATCCTACAGGAAAATCTGACTTTTTTTCTCGAGGCCTCTGTGACATTTCAGGTTATTTTATCGGAATTAGTCCCCTGTCTTCTGAGGATTCTTCACCCACACCCATTATTGTCCATCATGTAGCACTAACCGTACATCCTACCTGCCTTTGTTCTCGTGCTGTCAAAACAACTCTAGTGGAAAAAAACTCAAAGAATTTCTAATCTAATGAGTTTCTCTCTTTTTTTCCACTTTAAGTCCTTTTACAATGATAAAGGTGGTCATGCAAAATTCTCTACTCAACAGTGACCAGACTTTTTCCAAATCTTACTGAACGACTCAAATGTTTTTTTCCTTAGAACAATATAGCAATAAATCTCTTACTTCAGCACCTACCAGATGAAAATCTCATTGTAGTTGAATGAAATAACAAAAGTCCCTGTGTGATAGGTTGGTGTTTTTCTTCCGTCAGAGTCTGGAGACAGGCAAACAGGATACAGGGGGTTTCTGTTGTCTGTGATGAGCAATTGAGCTGTTGGCCTGCTCGCAGGAGTAAAGGCTGTCTGGCCAGTTCAGTTGTTCCCCAGCAGCCTTCTAGGGAACATTGCTGGTTCAAGCTGGGGACATGGAGGGGCTGCAAGCTGTGTTTGGAAATCATCTGGTGGAGTTGCACAACTCCAAGCCAAAGCAACCTTTTCTCTACAGCTACAAAAGGCCTCTGGTTGGCCTTCATGAGCCATTTTGGCCAGGACAAGGGGAAGGAGACAAACGGATGTGTTCTACGGCAGATAATCCCCTGCTTTTATGGGTCAATCTCAACCTTCATGTACTTGGAACATGTAAGGGTGTGTGTTCGGTTTTGTGTAACCTGGGTCACGTCATCTGGCAAGTAAACAGCTGAGCTGAGCATTCAGGCCTTTTGCAACTCAGTCTTGTGCTGTAATTGCTGTTCATCACCATGCCTTTCATTACTGGCCAAATCTGTAGCTTAAATCCCTGTTGCAGTATTTCTCGCTCAATTTTAATAACTTCATGTTTCTCTGTGAATGTGAATCCATGGCCTTGTAGAGACTTTGAGGCTCTTGCAACAGTCATTTTAAAGCCTAAAATGATTATCCTCAATGCTACAAATAGATGTTTTTAATCATATATTGAGTCATGCTGAGTCCTATATGTGGTATACTGCTGCTCCTTATAGTAATTCCAGGATGGGGTGGTCTGGGCCCTGGCAAGAGCCCTTGGAAAAGAGCAGGTTTGGGAACTGGTCTTTTCCATCTTGTACTCTCTCATATTAATAGCATTATTTATATATATAAATAAATATTTATATACATATATGTATATATATACTTTTGAAGTATTAAAACATAGATGTGTTTTGATGTTACATTTTTTTCCTCATTGCTGAGATGATTCATAAGAGTAGAAATGCAAACAAGAACTGGTCAGGAATTAGGTAAGCCTCTCTGTTGCTTTATTTAATAGAAATTGTTAAGGACTAGGGGCTAGTTCTGGTGCAGCGAGACTCTTGTGAGTTTACTTTTTTTAAAAAAAAGAAATTGGCATGTAATTAGAGTTTTGTTCAATGAAAATGTAACTTCAACATTATTAATTCCGGGAGTTAATCTTACTGTAATTAAAATGTACTGGTTTGGTTTTTTTTTTAATCCAAAGTAATTTTGTAATTAATAGCATTGACCTCTGGGTATGTACAGGTTAAATGAAGGAGAAAAGTACCATAATCCTTGTAAAGAAACTAAGAAGTAAGGATGCATTAGTGGAAGAAACTAACTCTTGCACTGGCAGAAACTCTCGGGGAAAGGGCTCGTTTTGTAACCCCTGGCAGAAGGAAAACTGCAGTTCACAGGGTTTTAGAGAGCTTGAACCATCTCTGGATATTTCAGCTGCATGAGGGGCTGGCATTTATCCATTTGCTAAAAGATTTTACAGATGTGAGCTGGGCAGACTGTTGTTTTAGGCAGCCAGGAAATGACCTGTATGGAACAGGCAGTTAAAGAAGAAAGATGTGAGTGAGCTACGCTTCTCTGGGACAGCTGAGGGGCTGTAATTCTAAAAGTTAACCTTATCCTGTTAAAGTGAAGCAGATCATCCCATCTGGTGTTTGTATATGATACTGCTGAATTTTTGTTAAATCCTTTGAAAGTTGTCATAAGTGTGACTTTAAGCTGGATGAAATCTAAGAGAAGCTGGATGATGTCACAGCATTTTGATGAAATCTCTGTGCAAAGACAGAGATGCAGTACGTCCACATGTATTTATCTGTAGTGTACTCAGGGTGTAGGGAAAGTTGCACTGTGATACTACTAGTCTATGACGACTAGACACATTTTAACAAGCACTGAAAATGTTGTTCCATGTGTATGTATAAATGCATACAGATGTTCAAGGTGGAACAGGGAAAATGTAGCATTTTTTTATAAGTAGGCTAAAATAGCCTTAAGCAAGGGTAGATTCAATAATAAATTAATCGCTGCCACTTTAGACATTCTTTTTTATTTTATACCATTAAGTACCTAGAGATAATGAAGGTAGGTTGTGTTAAGCAGTATGCAGTTTTTTGATGACTGAAATGAGCTATAACGCTCAATAAACAATATATAGCTAGAGATGGAAGAAAGTCTGAATTTTAACAGAAAGGCAGATCATAAACAGGACAGAGATCACCAAATTACTGCAAGGAAGGTATGTGTCTATTCAGAGTTAAAAAATTTTGAGAAATAGGGCATAAATGATTGATATAGCATAAAACTGTCCTCTGCAAGTTGATTTGCATCTTGTCAGTGGTAAACCTAACAAGAATTACATCCATTGGGTAATGATGGGGAAGAGTTCATATGCCACAGTTTAAATAGAAGGGGGATGTGTTTTACTCACCTGTTTTCTGGGAATGTTTTGAAACACTTGCTTTAAGTCATGTTGAAGTAGAAGAAGTGTTTTGCTGTAGGCTTTTTGCTATTTTGCATTCTCATCTCAGACGGTGAATTCTTTGATCGCTTGATACCAGTAGAAATTTTCTGCTCCAGAAGGTGGGAAGAGAGGGTAGAATGTCATTGTCATATTTAGAATGCACCTCAGGGTGGATACCTTCCTTCATCAATAGTTTGTTCATAAGGAAAGCTGCTGTTAGTGAGAGCCGTAAGGCCATTAACAGTTCTGTCACATGGAGTCTACAAAGCAGTGTCACTTGCTTTAACTGGCAGATTTGCCGTGTTTCGTGGTCTGACACAGTCTTCAGTGTGATGTTTTCATACTCTGTCATGTTGCAGCATCTAAGCTGAACTAACTGTACATTTTTTGTATCACTTTTGTTTGCTTTTTTTGTTACAGGAGAGAAATAAATGATCTAAGTTAAAATCTAAAATTCCTGTTTAAAGTATTTCCAGAAGCACAGAATACTACTTTGCTAACAGGAAAGGCTAACTAAATGATTTCCTGCCAAGTAGGTAGCAAATTTTCCGCCTTGATTCAGTAATCCAAGGTAAACAAGGTATGTGCTACTCCACCTGCATTAATTCAATGGATTTAGCAAATGCTCCATCGAGTCAGTCGTGCTCTCTGTACCAGCTGTGCACCAGCTCCCAGACTCCTGTAACTGCTTTTCTAGACAACCTCAAATGCTGCTTGCTCCTGCTGCAAGGCTTAACTTGGCTGAAATGTGTCTGCTTGATCACTAATTGTGTGCCCCAGTTATCTTTTTGTTGCTGGGCCTTTGTTCCAGAATTTAATTTGTTTCTCTAAATAAAAGGTCCCCCTCCAAAGTCAGGATCAGCACACCATGGCAGCAGCTGCCAGAGCTTGACTCATTATCAATGCTCTTACCTATAATGTGTATTTTCATAATAATGGCAGCCAATTAGTTATAGATATATCCTGTTAAATAGCTTAAGGAAATCCTTGCTGAGGGCTTTAACTCAGAAACCATAGTGATACACATTCACTTTAATGAGCATTTTTGAAATATGTTATGAAGACAGCAATAAATTAAGGTTTGTTAATTTACAATTTATTTTTATTAGCCATTAATTTTTATTAACTTATTTTGTGCACTTACTACAGGAAAAATATTGTGTTCTAAATACATTTTGAGCAATTTAGACAGTATTGTTAGTCCGGAATTGTTAAGCAGTCTGGAATCATCAAGATATAAAACATGTGATGGAGCTCTTTTATATTTTTGGTTGGGTTTTGTTTGTGGTTATGTTTTTTCTTTAGATATTTTAAGATGAAACTTGCTCTTAATTCCTAATTGGAATTGCTAACTGGAGCCTATAGTAGCATTTTCTTCCAACTGTATGAAAGAAGTAACAGCCAATTTGTGTTTTCTGTATCTAGTGTGAATCTATCCACATCAGGGGGCCCTGTTTGTCACCACAGTTTCATATTGCTGAAGTTCAAAGAAAAATGCACTTAATCAAATCCCAGACCCCTGACTTAGAACTACTGTGTTTGATTTCCATCAGTATTTATGGTTATGCCATTTCAGTGGCATAGTGTTTCTTACAGCTATTGCACATTTCCCCAGTATTCAGTTACTGCAATGACACTGAAGGTCAGGAGATAAGCTTTCACTTATGTTCTCTAAATTGAGAAAACAATAAAGAGAAAGGTTTCCTCTCACTGGAACTGGAACATGAAAGAACACATTGAATTAATTACGTTATTATTATTTTATAACCTTAGTCATGGGATTTACCTTTCATTAATTTCTGTTGAGATTCATGGATATGGTTTTGTAGATACAGGTAAAGTAGTTTAAGTAGGCAGAAATCAGTGCCCCCCTGCCTTATGGCCCTGTGGTTGGGATACAGGAACTGGACTTAAGATGTCAGGCTAGATTTAAATTACAGATTCACTGCATATTTTCAATTATCTCTTAAATATTGTGCAAGGTTCTTACAATTATAAAGTGACACAAAATCCAACATGAGCATTTTTAAAAAGTCTTGCTGGGCTTCAAAAATATAATATTCAAGTAAGTGAGTGTCTACACAGAAGTGTATTTTTTTCTGATTTTCAGTTCCCTCTGTTTGCAATGTTAAAGCACACACATAGATATTTATTGTCTTTTATTTTTTTGTTGTTGGGGTTTTTTGGCGGGCAGCGGAGGCTGCGGGGCTTTTGGGTTTTTTTCCCCCTCCAGAATTTACTTATAACATGACATTCCATCTATGCATAACAGCAAGTCTGAAATTCCAGGGAGATTGGAGAGTTAAGCCATAGCCCACATAAACAAACACGCTGCCTCTTCAGTTTCATGGCTATAAGTCATTTTGTCAGTTGTCTTATTTGCTATCTGAAATCACTTGCTCTTTATAGCATATGATGCCAGAAAAAGGGCTGATATTCATGTCCAGAAATTGAAGCTGACAGAGTTTGTAAAGAAGGAGTGACACAAGCCAGGATAAGCTGTTATAATGTGCTGTATTTGTCAATACTGCATTTGAAAGAAATATTTTTGCAGCCTGGTGACATGGATGATAAATGAGTGTTTGCTGCATTGTACCGCATGATCTTGATGAACTGACACATCATTGGGAATTTGTGTCCTTGGGGCAAGCTGCTAAGGAAAACAAAGTTGTTGAATGAAAGTGCTCTAGACAATCAAAGCTTTTCATATGTAATTTGAAAGTATCTTAAAAGTGCTGACAAAACCAAAATGATGAAGTGACTGCAGTGTCTCAGTATTTCTATTTGAGGGGTGTGTCTAAAAAGAATTATTTCCAAGAGTGTCTGAAGGTGGGACTAATTACTGCTGTTACGCTAACTGATTTCATCATGGAAAAGCTATTCACAGCCAAGTAATTTGAAGACTTATCTCCTGCACACAGGAGATAACCTGTATTAAGAAGCTGCAAGGGTAATGGTAGAGTGCTGTTGGAATCCAGCAACAGTCCACCTGATCCTCTGTCTCCTCTTTAGCAATGAGATGTAGCTGGTATAAGGTCTCTTTGGTTGATGTGTAGTAGGAGGCATTTTTTTCTTCACTACACCAATTTTGTTATTATTTTTTAATTAATATTTTCAGAATCATGGTAATTCTGGTATTACGAGGAACACCATCACCTATAGAAGTATCTTAATTAATTTTATCAGCATATGAGCATTGACCCGTATAATTTTGGAAAAAATCCCAACTTGATTTATCAAGTGGTTTCCTCAGAGTTAAACAGAACAGGCTTTTCTGAGTTACTGCCAGGGGCTTTTTTATTGGAAAGGTCTTTTGGAGGAGATTTAGGGTGTGTTTCTCAGGGTAACAAGGGAATATGTCTCCTGCATTTCTGAAGGTTCGTTTGAGACAGCGTGAAGTTGCTCAAGATTCAAGTTTGTATGGCATTCAGGTTCCAATTCAGATTGTTTTTGTGTTATGATGCCTTGTTGAGAAGAGCAGTGTTTTTTCTGTTGAGAAGAATATTTTCTATAATATTTTGTAATTAAATGAAAACAAATGAGAAAATATTATTGGAAGGAATTTGAAAGGTTTTTTTCTGTCTTCTGATTTAGTAAAGTAGAAGAGTTTTGACTAGAGCTTTTACAGCTTCTCTCCATATCTCTAATGATTATCTCTTTGAACCACAGGGTCAAAACCTGCCTGCAGCTATTTTGTTTTGGTTTGGTTTTGTTTTGGGAGGTTTTTTTGCTTCTTTGCAGTGCCTCCAGCCACACTTCAGATATACAGCTTGCATCAGAAAAAATCATCCTCCCCTTGCTTGTCACTGGCTAGACAGTCACTGTACCTGTCTTTGTCTCACGAGAATATTGAGCACCTTCTTGTCTCAAAAAAGACAAACTCTAAATCTGTCATGTCAACCTTAACTTTTACCAGAAGAAAACATGACTAGAAACCTGATGTTTTTACTGTAGTAAATACTGAAACATACAGACCTTGACTGATGTTTGCACTTTCAGGGATAATAAATGCATTAACACTTCTTAATTGTCACTAACAAAACATACATGCTGAGGCATATCTCAGCTTGTGAGCTGCAGAGGCCTTTTCTGGGAGGGTTAAGTACATTCAGTGTGGGGAGACCTATACTACTTTCCCATCAGATCTGTGCATCAGCTTTCTCTTTCTTCCTTTATATTTCATTGGAATAAAGAAAAACAAACAAACAAACAAACAACCCTAAAAAACACAGGAAGCTTAAGGTTATGAAAACCCCAACAACTCTTCTCTATTAAAAAATGGACTTGAATGTTTCTTCCTGGTTGTGTCATTTTTGCCCACTCAAACAGGATTTCACCCAAAGGAAATCTCTACATGCTCATGTTATTTGTTGAAATGTCTGAGAACTGTCTGAATGCAAATTCATTGTGGTATTTTCATGGTAGACTGTTACTTGATGGCAGTGAATTTGTATTTTTTTTTGTATATTTTTATGCAACCATTGCTGAAATTCAAAGTTGTCTTTTCTTTTCTGTTAGACGTAGCTGTAACAGTTTGGGAAAATAGAAGTATTTTTCTTAATTGTTAAGGTTGTGGCCTCTGATTTTTATTAGCTGGGGCTGAATTACTGGAAAAAAATCCTTACATATTATAAAATTAAATAAAACATCTTAATGTTTTATATTACTGTAATTTATTGGAACTGAAATGATAATACACTGTTGGGCTTGTCCATGCAAATGCAGGGCAAAAGTATTTCAGCTTGCAATTCAGATATAAGCCAAATTACAGAGAGTAAAAATGTTAAAGCACAGTGGAACAGATAATTTTAGGCTAGACATCTTAGTCTAAAGTTTGTGCTTTTTTGTTTGTTTGTTTTTCTGTTTCAAGTGAGAGTTTTAAAGAGCAATTTAAAGAAAAACCCCACTGCAGTGGGCTTGGAGAAAACTTTCTGAAGCAAAACAGAAGGGAGAGAACATTTCTCCTCACTGGAAATAAATACAGCAAGCAGAAATTTAAAGAGACTGATGCCATGGTTAGTTATATGCAACTTGTTCAATGCAAAACAATTCTTTCAAAAAGATTGTTCACAAAGCCAGCTTCTCTGTAGGTCAGAGGGCCCACGCTTGCTGTGCATATACTTGGTGACAGTTCCAGAATTGTAAGAGTTTATGCCCTTGTAAACTGGCTCTGAGGAAAAAAAAAAAAAAAGTTTATACTTTTAAATATTAGAGTTCAGAAGGTGTAATAAGCTTTTAAACAAAACATTCCAATTTAAAAATAGAGATGTGCCTAAAAAAGACTTCCTTCCAAGCTTCATTATCGCCAACAGCTTCCACCACTTCTCTCCACCTCACAAATATGCACAGATTTTTATTTCCTTTTAAATTACCTGGCAGCTCTTTACATGCATATACTTCTGTTGGCTCTCTCTTCTTTTCCTATAATTTCTCTTTCATCACTTGATGATGTAGTTTTGCACCTTTGCCTGACACTTGCAAGAATTCTTGCCAGAACTGTACAATGCTCCTTCCTGTTCAGATACGTTTCTTAGATCCTAGGAATTGCATGACTGCAATATGATTTGTGATCTCTAATATTCACCTGTCTTGTAAAGGCTCTCCAAGCTCATCAGCTGATTGAAAAGATAGTCCTTTCCCTTCCCCTGACAGAAGACAGTGGCTGAGGTGAAACCAAATCAGATGCTTACTCCCACCCAGAGCAAGCCTTTGTTCTGCAGCACCCTCTTATGTCATCCCCAGTTTTACACACAGGGATGCTGAAGCAATGGTTTGTTGGGTTTTTTCCTTAGTAGTACCATTAGATATGGATCTAGAAATAAGGTGGAAGAAATGTAGGAATGCATTTCTAACAGGAGAACACTAATGCAACCTGAACAAAAATCTCAGAGATGGTATCTTCAACCCACATGTGGTACAATTAGTAGTTTAGTTGAATACCTAGTTATTCTGCAGAGTAATTGCTTTTTCTAATAGAGCTTGGTGAGGAGAACTGTGAATTGCTAGTCATACAATCAGCTTAACTTCCAGGTTGGGGTTTTTTTCCCCCCAAGTTACAGTTTACATCCATAAGGCATTCACCCGTTTTCCTCAAAATGGGCATGTTGGTGTTAAGGAATGAATTAGAATTTGTTCACAGATGCTAATAATGTTTCCATTGTGTTTTATTTACCCTTA
Source organism: Pycnonotus jocosus (assembly GCA_013400435.1). Taxonomy (NCBI): domain Eukaryota; kingdom Metazoa; phylum Chordata; class Aves; order Passeriformes; family Pycnonotidae; genus Pycnonotus; species Pycnonotus jocosus. The sequence goes on along the minus strand of VWYP01002938.1, from coordinate 189,063 downwards.
GCAGTTGGTTTTGGTGAGGAAAAATTATCTTTAGATTTTACTGCACATTCTCATGAATAAAATAGAAATACAATTTCTGTCACCCCAAAACTGAACCAGATTCCATAGTAATCCATAATGGTTTCAAAAATGCTGTCTTTAGTTTGGAAGAAATATCATTAGGAGAAGCATAGTCTTCTGCTTAGAAAAAAAAAAAAAAGACAAAAGGTGCTATAACCAAAAGACAATAGAGGAAAAATAGTCTCTTGATCTGTTTACTTTATTTGCCAGTAGTTCTTATGTCATGGTGTTTCACCATTTCCCATGGAGTCAGGCAGCTTTCTCTACTGTTTGCAGAATAAACATTTCTGCTTCCTATTCATCTGAGAAAGGCCTAGGCAAATCCTTTTATTTCCCCTTTCTGTATTTTCTTTTAAATAATAACAAGAAGGCTGAGAGGCAGAGACCTTTCTGCAGCCTTTCTAGAGCAGGTCGTGTAATCTTTCCTGCTTTGTTTTGCAAAACACAGAGCCAAAACCACGAGCTTATCCATCAGGTAGTATTTTTTCTCCTTTTCTTTACACTTCTCTACCCTCTCAGGAGTTTGTACCAAATACCTTTCATAGAAAGGTTTGAGTTGAAAGGACCCTTAAGGATCACCTAGTTTCATGCCCCCTGCCATGAGCAGAGAAACCTTCCACTACACCAGGTTGCTCAAAAACCTTTTGCTTGCTCTCTTAGCATCTCTCCCTTTATACTTTTTATTGAGTATTGTGGTTTGGGGTGTGAGACAGAATTTCAAACATTTTGCAGAAAAAGCTGACTGAATTCTGTGTGTTTGAGAGTTCTGCCTTCACTACAGGGTTTTCTACTCTTGATCTCAAACATAGTTTGAAGACAGCTTTGTGGAATTTGGAAGTCAGCATTTATAATCTCTTCACACAAATTGGCTTTCTATGCTTGACAATATTTTCTTTCAGCCTTTGAATATCCCCAAATAGAGATACCTGTTGCCTAGTAAATTTTTTTTCATCATTAATTTTAAATCTTGTTTTTCTTCATGAGAGTAGAAATTTTTGCTTCTGTTTGCTTCTTGTGAATGGGATTTATAGTTTGTTGGCATTTTTTTCCTACTGCTTTTCACCTTAACCTGTTTTGTTATAGTCAGCTAGCTCATTTAGTTAAACTTCATTCATCAGAAACTGATCTATTAATTTTCATGTAAGTTACGACTTTAAGAGGACAAAGAAAGAAATAACCTCCCCGAACTACATTTTTCTTTTAGTATATGTATTTTTGAATGCTTGGGTGTGGAAATATGTATCGTACTCAGTACTTTAGTTTCTGTCTCTGCCCTAGTCAGACAGTCAGATGCTGGGTGGTCTGGATGTAAAAATTGTTTCTGTTTCCGTGTGCACGTGCCAGGAGTCATTATTTTCAGGAGTATGGGTTAGACTCAGTTTCATGGCTGAAAATGTCATAGCCAGTTTAGTGGACTTCTCTTCCATATTTGTTTGTTTTAAATGCAATTGCTCAGATCTCAGTTCAACCAGAGCAGGACAAGAATCATTACTTGAAATTACACAGCTTTGCTAAAGATGCTTAGCCTTTATAAGCTCTAGAGAATTCCAAAGTGAGTGATTAGAGCTTTAGCTAGAAATCTCTGTCCCATGGCACACTGGTTGAATATTATCAGAAAGGCTTGTTTGTTTGTCTGTACATATATGTGTTTTCAGACTGAACTAACTTGCACCTCATTATAAGAACAAAAGAAAATGTAATTTTTTTGATATCATCAAAATCAAATAACTCTTGCAGCAAAAGAAATGTAATTACTTAAGCGTCATTAATCCACAGGTTTTGCTATGACTTGTTTTAGTTTCATGATGTAGATCTAAGCTGATCTTTTGTTCTTCCACCGTTGTGTGCTGACACTTGTGTGTATGCTGCTTTTACTTAATGAATTTAGCAGTCCAGAAATGTCTCTTCTTTCCTCGAACCCTCTTTGTCCTGTTACTCCTGGAAGGAACATCTTTGGTTTAGCTGTAACATTCAGAAATTTGAGTCTCCACCTTCTTTGTGTTTATAGAATTTTATTCTCCATACTTTAAAGGTAAATGATTCTAATTTACAGATGATGGTTCTGGTGGTTTTAAGGATAAAACTAGGCAATGACAGGATGATAATGACAGTTGCTGTGCTTAAATTTGTGCAGTCTTGGTCTTTTAATGCATTAAATATTGCATTAATTTGAAATTTACTTGAAATTTATTTGGGCTTTTTTAATTAGTGATACGCACAATGAATATTTAACATTTTGAGAATGATGATAATTAAAAATTATTACTGGAACAGTATTGAGATGTATTAAGCTACCACCACTACCGCCACCACCAAAACCCTTGCCTTTTACTTTAAACTGTATATGCTATCTAGTGTAAATCCAAGTGCCTGTTGTTTGTTTTGGACATGACTTTTAGATACAATTAGATCTCTTCACAAAGTTTTATGGTTTTTTGTAAAATGAAGTTGTTTTCCATCTGGAAGAGATAAGCACTTTCTGGGGAGAAAGAGAAAAGGGCAGAAAGGCAGGTAGTTGTGCTGATGTCACCTTGCTGAGACAGAAGGACACTGGTGGAGTTGGCCAATTTAATGTCTGACATGAGGTAGATAAATGAGTTCAAAAGTTGAGTTGGAGTAGATGAAATTTTCTTGAGAAATCCTTTGCTGTATCAGCTTCTATTATGTTTTTTATAAACAGTTTTTTGACTCTGGATTTGAAATTCAGCTTACAGCCTGAGACCATTTGAAAACCTGAACCTCCAGCACACATTACTTCATTTTGCAGCTGAATACATTAAAATGAAAAGGCTGAAAATTAAAATTTTGCAAAGTTTGATTCAAACACGAAAAGATAATTAAACAACTTTACTTTTCCCATTTCTCAGGCAACCTTTTTGCTTATTCAGGACTTTTGAAAGGAAAAACAGTCCCATGCAGTTGTGCAGGTAATCCATTAGAGGGCAATGTAATATTGCACTGGAAAGAAGATGAGGCGGCAGAGACCAGGGGATACACAACAGATATAAGTTTGGCAAGGTGGAACTTAGTCTTCTGTTTAAAATTCAGCTGGTGTAATTGCAGGATGTATGTTAGCTCAGTGGTAGAAAGAGTAGAATAATTTCCTTGATATTGTTAGGATATTTTAGTAGATGCAGTGGATTTGTTGTTATAATAGAACACCCTTAAAATCTTTCTGGTTAGAGAAGTTGCAAAAGGATTTAATAAAGCATATTCCATCAAGTTTACTTGCCAAATTTGTCAGGCAAGAATTTTGAAACCTATTTGAGGAAAAATTAAGAATGTAAGTTCTCTTTAAATAAGTAACTTCGGATAAAAATTCTACTGAAGTTGGAGCATTTAATACGTGTTTTTAACAGCTCAGACATATACTACCTCTGTTCTTTCAGATTTCAGAAAGGTAGTAAATAATAAAATGTCAGAATTATGTTTCCAATTTTAACACTTAAATAAAATATTGTGCAATAAACACACTGCTATAAATGCTATAAATGGTTTGTAAACTTCACATATCTTGATCTCTCTGTCATCTCCTGGTAACCACTTGAAAGTGTGAAGTGTGCCAGCAAAAACACTGCTTTATATTTTCTCTATTCCTTAGCACATGTTAGCAACAGTGATGAAAAGAGAACACTGATTTGGATCAGCTTTTGGGTTGACACAAAATGGTGCCTCTTATGCTGAGATAGTCACAGGAACTTTATGTTTCCTATTTTCATTTTCATATTAGGGACCTGTATTTTTGTTCCTAGATAGGACAGTGATTAACTTTATTGAAGTCAATGAACTGGGACAATTCCTACGCAGGTTCAAAAGTGCAGATGTGATTATCAGACTTCAAAGGCAGTTCTGGAGAAGTTTTAGGTTGATAAATTCCCTAGGTGTCAATGTGACTATTTAAAAAGATTTACAAGGCATCTATTACAAGGGAGTAGGCACAGACATAGACAATGGTGTATTGCTCAGTGATAATTGTATCATTTCACATTTCAAGGAAACTTTTATTTTGTTGTATATTAATAAATTCGATTTATGTGTTAGGCTTAAATGCATTATTTCCCATTTAGTAATTCAGTAAAAATAATCTACCAATGCCAACACATTTAAACCTTTTTATTAATAATTTTTCCTTCTCAAATACGAAACAAACTGGTAGTAGTGGTTATTATTACCCTAATTATGCATGTATGTATGTTTGTTTCTACAGCAAGTGGTGCTTGTTCCCTGTGGAGTGATGCTGCAGAGCTTTATTTTGCTCTGACGTACTGAAATGGAGCATCCATCCAAAACCTATGCTTGAATGATTCAGTGTTTTATTAATTGTACACAGATGAGGAACTTACACCCTGATGTTCCTTTTTTTTTTTTTTTAACTGCCTTTTTTTTATTCTAGAGCTGCACAGAGACAACACATATAAATAGTCCCAAAGCCATTAACTTTCTCATCAGTGCTATTTTTGTCAGTGGCTTCTGATTATTGCTGGTTCCATTATGAAAATATTTGCATGTATTTCCCAGAGGGTTTACATACTCTAGAAGGCAATATGCAGTTCTAGTGTTACCTTGTGAATATGGCTAAACATGACACCTAAAGGTAAAGTGTGTTTTTGGTTTTTTTTCTCAATTTTACACAGACACACACATCCACACACCCCCGCACCCTCTGCAGGACTGCTGCATGTTAGTGCTTTCTCAGATGAGAAATGGGAAAAGAATGCTTTCTATGTGGGTGAACCCACTGTCTGACAGTCACATCCTTTGCTTCCTGCAGATTTGGAAGAGGGTCTGCTCCCAGAAACACAGGTAGGAGAGCAGAGCTCTGATTCTCAGTGTGGATGGTCTCCTGCAGAGGTTGATTTTTGTGCAATTTTTCCTTTTATGATGGAGCACAGGAAAATAAAAAATTTGGTTTGAACATTCAGTTGGCTGTTCAGGAAAGATCCATTAACAGGGCATTTTGCTTTAGATTTTTATTTGCCTAGAGATTTTTTACAAGATATGACTAGGTAGTTTGTATGTTATACACAGAATTTCATCTTAACAAAATAAACAACATTAATGACCTATTTAGCTTTTACAATGGAAAACACTGTTGTTGGTGGGCTGTCAGAGGTTTCTAGTATAACTTATGAGCTGGGTTTAAGTACCTGAAAGTTAAAAAAAACGCTTTGTGAAATATGTCAGTCGTTTTGTTTTATGGCCCCTTTTCATTTTCATGAGTCCAGGCAATACTGAGTTGTGAGCAGTGTTTAAAGGCTGCTGGTGACATCGAGCTTTGCACAAGACTGATCCCAGTGCTGCCTGCCCTGAGCAAGGTTCCAGCACTTCCCTCTGACACATGTTGGAGAGAAGCACAGGTGGAGGATGTAACTCAGAAACTGAAGTTGTGTTTCGTTGTAATTCAGTAGTTAGTGATTACCCCATGAGACCGATGATATCATGAGTGTGCCACACCTTCTGGTTCCAAGTGGGTGGCCCCCTTGGTGTGCTTCTGGGGCTACCCTTGGGAATGGCTTTCTGCATAAGCGACTTTTCCAGCTGAGAAGGAGCTAGGGGTGGAAAGGGGAAATCTGTGGTGAGTGACTGGCTCAGGCTCAAACTCGGTGTTTGTTTTAGACAGCTATGGTGGTAATTGTTGCTTACAAGCCTTGGAAGAAAAAAAAAGTATGAAGTATGATATGAAAGCTGCATCATACAGGAAACAACTGAGTTTTTCCAGGAGAATACAACCAGCTTATTATTTAAAGTAAGATAAATGTGTAATACACATAGCAGACATTTTTTCCCCCTGTTCATTCAGTCATTCTCTTCTTCCCATCCTTTTTCCTCAAAACAACTAGGGGAGGAGGGAAGGCAGTTCTTGTGAAATGCACTCATGCTTGCTACCAAGCTTGATTTTCCAACCTCTCTCTTCTCCTGGGGATTATGGAGTAGGGAAATGCAGATTTGACCGTTGGGCAGTTTTCTGTAAGGAATTACTAGTTCATGCCATCACTTTGCTTGGAGGACTCCACAATGCCACAATTGGAAAATGCATCTAGAAGGGTACAGTTATTCATGTTTCTGGTTCTTTGGTCTACAGTAAACAAAATTGAGTGTGCAACAAATGGTGACATTCACTTTAAAAGTCACTACCTACTAAGTGTATAAACACTGTCAATATAGTAGGATGTAGAAGAAACCATGCTTTTCTAACTACAGAGACACACATTTCACAGGCATGCTTATTTCCTTCTTTTTGAGGGTTGAAAGTCATTAAAATTACTTGGGATAGTGTTCTCAGGTTAGTGATTTGTTACTGATTATACTCTTTAAGTAATCTGTTGCTGTAAAAACCTACTTCCCTGGTCACATTGATAAGGTGTCTATTTAATCTAAATTTTAAAATTATTACAACCAGTTCAGGTTTTAGAAAGAGTATACTCATCACCTACAACGGTGAAGGAGGCTGGAACTAGCAAATTTTGGTGCTGTACAGGCTGCCTTCTGCAAGACAGATTGCAGTTGCAAGGTCTGAGATCAAACTCTTGAAGGTCTTCTGAAAATTGTACGATTTACGCACCATGTAAGTTGTTAATGCTGTCCATGTGGTCTCTGCTAATGTCAAGTTTCATAAGCATTTCCATTGTAATTCTTAAATTTAAAAAAAAAAAGAAAAAGAAGTGCATTTGATCGTTTAAGCATGGCTTCATGGGGGGAAGTGCTGCTTGAAGGGTTTCTTCTTGAAGGACCTGCAGCAGAGATTGTGGGTTTGTGGCAGTTGTGGCTTGGTGACAGCCCAGTGTGTGCTCCTGAACATGTTCTCTCTTCTGCTGCATGTCCTGCTAGATGGGCATAAGTGATATCCTGTGTGTCCATTGGGAAGCCTGAGCTATGTAGTGCAGGTCCTCCTCCTGTGAAACCTCAGAGCTAGGTAGTGCACGTTCTAAACCATTTAGTTTTAATTTGATCTGTTGGGTTTTTTTCCACCTGGAGGAAGAAGAAGAATTACTTCAATATCTGTTAATTCTTGCCTTGAAACCTACCCATTTCAGGCTTTTTGTTGTTTCTGTAGGTCTGCATTGGCCCTACTTTCCTATATACAGGCATTGTGGGCATGGAACGAATGCATTGTGATCATCTGGCTTATGCAAATATTTATTAAAAAGGCAGCTGTTTGGTAATTGTGTAATGTACTGCAGATGAACAGTAAGCAAGGCAGAGAGGTAAATACATAAATACGTCTAAATATCTGTCTAAGTAATTGAATACCAAGATTCTGTAAGAGATTTTGGCCCTTTTTCTCTTAAGGTTTTGTTTGTTTGTTTGTTTGGGGCGGGGGTTGTTGTTGTTGTGGTTTTTGTTGGGGTTTTTTTTGTTGTTGTTGTTTTGGGGTTGTTTTTTTCCCCCTTGGGTAATTTAAAAGGTTTCCAGCTGTTTCACTGTTCAGAGCTTCTACTCATTTATTTGTAGAAATCTGCTTATATTTAAAGTCTGATTGCTTGGTAAGATGTAATGACATAAAAACTTACCTAAAACTGACTTTTTACTGTCTGTCAAGTCACTATCATTTAGTCATTAGCTTGTCTTACAAATAATTCATTCATGATAACATATGCTGTATACAGCAATATGTTAATTCCTATATAATTTGCATTAGCATATATAAAAGAAGGCAAGATGCAGATTAAAATGGAAGATTCCAAACAAGTATTACAATCTGTTTTGACACAAGGTAGTAACTGCATTATCAAGAGTGGTGTGGCAGTACTGATTGAGCTTATCCAACATTACTTTCCCATTTGCCAGCGAAATTTGGGGTCACTCTACCTTCTGTGTGCTGCAGAGAAAATTGTAGAATGTTAAAACAGATCAAGCCAGTGGAGTGCTAAGTCTGTGAAAATGGTGGTAATATATAGCTGATACTTTCTTAATGGTGAGAGGAAAATTGCCAAGCTTCTAGGAAGCTTACATCATGGCTTACATTTTGGCTGCCTCAGTTGAATAAATTCATGAATGATCAGAATTTTTCTCTAATGTACTTTTGTTGTCCTCTTTGATCATGAATTCAGTATCTTGCACAGCCAAAGTTTTGGATTTATGAGTCTATAGAAGTTAATAATTGCCATTAATGAATTCCATTAAAGGTCTTTTTTTTTCCTAAAATATGTTGAATGTCATTCTCCCCTGCTTCCATGGCAACTATATTAAGTCTTTTAAACCTTTGCTTCAGCCAGTGGTTACACTTTCAATTAACAAAATGAGAACTCTGGCAATCCTGCAGGAGCACTAATTTAACTGGTTCTTGTGTGAAGCTACCTCTAAAGAGCTGGAACATTGTAAATGCCTTTACTGTGCTTCTAAGTGGTTTCTCCTCTCTCAAAAATGTAAAGGCTTTTTGACTTGTGGTTGGTTGGTTTGTTTGTTCATTTGTTTTTTGTTTGTAGGGTTTGGTATTTATGGTATGCCCTCTTTAACTCTTTGCTTCCTTTTTCTCTTCCAAATCAGCATCTTTTTTTCCATATTTTCCTAGTTTGATTCCAAATGCCAGTTGTGATTCATCCTGTTCACAAGCTGCAGCCTGGAACCCAGATCTAGGCTTACCTGCTGTTGTGATTAATGAACATTCATCAGGGGTAACACAATCAACTGGGATGCACGTCAGGTGAAGATGAAGAAGAGGGGGATCCTCTCTGTCTTTTCAAATTGCATTGCAAACAAATTGAGATAAAATACTCTAAGCCAATTTTTGCAGCCTTATGTGTTAGGTGAATTTATGTGATACACTAACGTCCATCAATTTGTGTTGCTGAGAAGAAACAAAAGTACGTTTGAAAGGTAATTTTAGGAACTTGATCAGCTGTCTGTCTGTTTTTACTGGCAGCTGGAAGGTTGAAGATGAAATTAATTCTGTTCAAACATTAGTGTATATTATGGTGGGACAAAACCATGGGGTATCAGCTGATTTCTTTTTAAGAAGGGCTCCACTGGGCTTACCTTTCCTCTCATGACTGATATTAAGCAAGGATTGATGAAATACTTATGGCAACATTGTTCTGGGATTTTGCAGGCTGAAGGTCATCTTACACTAAAGACTACATGCATTATGATTTTTACAGCTGAGCTTTGTCTGCATGGTTCTTCCAGCTAAGAATTTAAGCTCATTATTTTGTAGTAAGATTGTTTGCTTTCTGACACTGTAACCTGATTTACAATGTGTGCTATTAGTAATCTGTTCCTTCTTAATGAATATAATCAGGCTGAAAACACATGAAACACAATTGACAAATGCTGTGTATTGATTTTAAGCCTGGCCTGATTGACATACTAGAAGAATAGCCAATTTGCCAATAATAGGCTGTTTGTCTAGCAAAATAAATGTTAAATCTTGACAACTATTTGAAATTGCATTAAGGGGTCACTGCTCTAAGTGCCTCTTAAAGAAGATCACTTACAAAAATCTATGCATCCCCTTATCACTCATATGCACATCCCCAAACATGTAAAGGAACTGCTACAAGACATGGAATGAGAGCAAGTATAGAAAAAGTGTATGTTCATCTTGGGAACAGGAATTATCACTGAGTTCTGACATCATCCTTTTGGACATACTTACTTCACTTCCACTACCCAAAATTCACTTTCACTACCCAAATTTGTTTGATACAAAAAAAAAATCTAATTAACTGCTGAATTTTATTGTATGCTTGGAGGTTCATATATCTACAATGTATTAGAAAGTCACTGTGGGAAATATGTTGTGCATAGTGGTCCTTGTTTGGATTATTTCTTACTTGTCATAGAAAGTCCTGCTTGCAGTTCACAGGACAGGACATTTGAATAGTTTTAAACCAGTCACTCAGTGAAAGTGTGATACTCTCCCTTTTTTGTGTGGTTTTTAGTTTCAAGAATTGATGAGATCAGTTTGTCTTGAGTAGCATTGGCCACCCAAGTGAGCAAAGTTGCAATTATTTTCTGGTCTGCTTTTATACTGAACCTATTTGTAGATTGCATTTCTTCATCACTTTAAGCTTCATCTGTAAAGTTGCCTTTTTTCCCTATGTTTATCTATAGGTGCTTTATTTTTCTTCTTTTTTTCTTAGTAACCTGTTATTGCCTACTGCTGGCAGCTCTTTTAAGTGCACTTTGAGGTAACTGAAAAACACACAACTGCTTAGCACAACTTCAGCATATTCCCTTTGAAATACATTTAAACTGTTTACTCACACTTTGAGTTTTGTGTATGTTTAAGCTTGGCATTAAGCAGCCTTTCCTTTAAGCCATCAAGTGAGAGGGAAGCATGCTGCTATTAGATTTGCAACTTCACATATGTTCAGAGTAAAACTGGATGGGGGACTGCAATGGTGATTAGTTCAGCAGCTTTCTCTGGACCACAGGCATCATTCCCAGTGTCCTGGCTGGCTTCCAGCTCAAGCAGTTGTGGTCTGCTCAGCTACTTGTTTCCACTGGATCCAATATTTGAGTCCACTTTGCTTTTTATGCTGTTATTGTGTTATTCCCCAGTGCAAGCTAAACTGTTTTTTCCCTTAGTTGGCAGCTGAGTGGATATGAAGTAATCACTATGAATAAATGTGTTTATAGTAGACTTGTTAAGTGTCTGAGGTTCCTTGCCAGTCAGGTTATTTGTAATGTATTATGTGTATATGCATTATTTCCCTTTGTGGGTTAATACAGGAGTGTGAATATTTACAGGCATAGCCCATAATATTTAACGATGCATTTTTCTGAATATACTAGTATTTTAAGAAGTATTAGAAATAACCGGGCTATTTTGACACTGTGCCTTCACTGATGTAGGCAGAAAGATTTGTGTGCCTTTTAGGGTTTTTTATTGAGTTAGAAGAAACCTATGTGTATGCTCAGTCAGTCAGCTGAGAGCTCTGGTGTCACCTTGCTCTTTAAATGACATGTTGCATTCTTCACTGATTATAAATTGGACTGTTGCTGCTGGAGTGGAGAGAGATTTGTACACATGTTTTTTTGGTCTTACTTTTTTTGTAATTGGGAAAGTGCTAAGCCAACAATTTTCAATAGATCAGCATGTAGAGACAGTGGGCTTTTTTTCATGTTGCAGTTTTTAGGAAGAGTTTGTTAAATAAAACTGCTTACATTTGCTCTGTATTCCTCTCTGCTTCACCCAAACAACTTTCTGATTGCAAAGCACTGATGGACAAGTAGGTTGCATATTGGTGTTCTCTTTTCTCCCTGGGTTCTCCCCTTGCTCCTCATCCTCTGTGCCTCTCAGGGCAGCAAGGCAGGCTTGCTTACACAGGCAGCTGTATAACCTCACTGCAGCGACCAAAACACTTGGAATAAGTTTCTAAAAATAAGGAAACTCTTGATAGTTATGAAGTGGGAGTTTATCATCAATTCTTTCTATATTACTAGAATTTGGAAATGATTCTTTTATTATTTAAGTTATCAACAAATTGAAATTTGCAAGAACTAATATGTCTGTTAAAATTAACAATGTTGATATTACAAGAAGATAATAATATGGTATTGTAATAAATGATGCACACCTGGGGTAGATCCTGGCAAACAAATATGCCTTCAAAGTACATACAATAGTACATATTTCACAGATCACCTGTGTGATATGCAGAATGATTTGCACGTTTTTCATAACTTTATTTGGTGGATTTTAAAAGTCTGTAAATACGTGTGTAGTGATAAAGGGGTTGCAGAGCTGCAGCAAGACATCTGCTCCCAGCAGATGGCAGGATATCCCAGTTTATCCCACCCAGCAACATAGTGGGTGCAGCCCAGGCTGCCTTCTGTCCATTTATACTTTTGATACAGTCCCTGATTTAATGTTTTGAATCTTTAATTATTTAATTAAAGATTTAATATCTCCAATTTGAGCAGGTGCCTTTAAGGCCATGGAGTATCCCTGTTTGTTGCTTCTATGAAACTTTTATGAAGAGTGACCTTGGCAATATTCTGAGTCACAGCCCTTTGTACCAGGTTGAGGTGAGGCTTTTGGGAGCAGATGGTGCCCAGGTTCCTTCAGTGGAGGAGGGGTGCTCTGTGCAGGTGGGTGATCACAGACTTACCAGGGCCGCCTGGGCTGTGCCAGGTTGCAGAGGATGGTTGTGAGGTGAAAGAGATCATGGTTCTCCAGATGCTGCTGAGACTTGCAGAGAGCTGAAGGTCACACCATGTGGCAAGGCTGTGTCCATGCCCAGCGCTGGGCAGATAGTGCTAGTTAAAGGAAACCCATTTTTCCTATGATGATTTAAGCAACTGGCTGAGCTCAAGGTGAAAATTCAGGGAGGGAGCGCGTTTTTTTAGAAAGAGCGCTGTGTAAAAGGTGAGGATTGGTTGGCTATTTTAGCCTGCTGCTGGGATTTAAGGCAAACAACCCTTCATCTGCTCCAGAGCCAATTATGTTAATGGTCTCATAGATCTAAAAGCCATGGCTGTGTGTCAGGCATGGGCCTCTCCCACAGAATGTGTGTGTGCAGATGAAAGGACGCCTGACATACGGGATGTGCCTGCCACAGATTAAAGTCCTGCGCTTTCTGTTGCGTTTCTGCTGTGATCACTCAGCAAATATTAGTAACATTTTGATGAATATTAGTAACACTTTAATGAAGTAGCAGAGAACTGAATTGCAGTGATATTGATAGTAGTTGTTTCAAGTTGAAATCAAAAGAGAATAAAATAAAGAGTAGGGAATACTACAATTTAAGCCTTCCAAAAGAGACTATAGCTTATGAACTGCAGGATTTTGGTGTTTAAGAAAACAGAGATTGTTTAAGTTAATAGTTTAGATGATTATACTCATGTCTCTTCTATGTCTTGTGGTATTAACCAATAGTTTTAGAAAAATCTCCCAGGTCTCAGGACACCTTAGTATCTTTATGGCTATCCCTGTTACCTACATTCTTCAGAAGGCACTAACATCAATAGATGGTGCTAACATAAGGCCAAGACTCATGTAAAACAATTTCATAACAGGCAAATAATTCAATTTATATCTGTCTATCAATACAGACAATGCATTTGAAAGTAACTGAACGTGTTTGAGTGCAGAGTGTTGTATTTTCAGATTTTATGTTTTCAGTGAGATGGTTTTATTATCAGAACTGTGGTGGAGGGTGAGCAGTGGTGGAGGGTGCTCTCTGTGCTGTGCTCATGTTACCTGCAGCTGAGGGAAGAAGAAATGGAAGTCAGTCAGACAGAAAAGCTGAAATAACCTTGTTTTAGGCCCACCTACATCTCTAGTTGTGTTACTCAGTAGCATCTGAATTAGCCTCGTTAGAAATGAAACTCATCTTGATCTAGGAAGTGAAATTTATCTTGTGGAACTACTCAGCTGGCAGAAATCTACCTTTAAAGCGAAAATTGAATAGCCCTTTCTACTTTTGATGGCTTTTTTTATCCTTTGTATTGTTCCGTTCCTCAGCACTCCTCAGTTCTGGTGGCACTGATTTTTACTTAGCATTCTCTAAATATTAAACCACAAAAAATTAATGAAGTGGAGAGGTAGCTGTGAGTGGGAGCAACCTTTGCAGCCCTTTTGTTTCATCTCTGTTGAGGTGCACATGTCAACAGCTGTCAGCAATATTGCTTATTTCTCCTACAGCAATGTGATGGATTGATATGTGTACCAAAATATGTTATAAATTGAAATAAAATATGCATTTTTTTATAATTTATCAGCATTATGATGGCACCAAAAAGCCAGTCTTATGAATAATACAGAGATCTGCAGCGGGCATTATGTACTGTAGGTAATAAATGCAACATCTCTCCTAGCCTACCAGGAGAGTTGTAAAGCAGAACGCATTAGTTCTGCTATGTGATAATAAATCACTTTAGTTTGTCAGAAGGCTCTGGCTAACTTTTACTCCAGAGGTATGAAAGAGAGCAGTGCCATACGGCTCTGGATGGTTTCTGAAGTGTTTAGGCTGGCTCTGAATCTCCTGGGTAATGTTTAGAGTGAGCGATACGGTTAGATAACAAGTGGCAGTATTTCTCAGGTATCGATGTTGTGATGGCTCCCGTTGTTTTATTGCCTAGAGTGGCTGATTTTGTCCTAATTGGAACTGTAGCTCTTCTCTGATGTTTTGTGTCTCTATTTGCAACATGGTCTCTGTGTCTCTCTGAAGAGTGTGTGAGAATGCTGAGTGACAGCCTGCTCTGCTCCTTGGGCATCTTTTGGAGGGGGCAAATGTCAATTACCCTTTTCTTTTCATTTTATATGCCTAAACATTGTTGTAGGCACTCATAGCAAAAAGCTAAATTTCCCTATGCTTACATCCATATCAGCTGATCATTTCTGCAAACAGCCCAGATGATGGCAACACAGAGTAGTAGAAGCAGACCTGGGTTGATTATGCAAGATTAGAGGTAAAACTACTTGTGTAAACTTCACTAAAATATGTGAGTTATCTTCAGCTCATTAATTTCAGTTTAGTTTTCAGAGTATTGTTTTTCTGGTGTTCTTAGGAAAGATAGTCTTTGTAATCCATGCTTTCATAATTTGCACTATTCATTATTTAGATTTAAAATGATGGAGTCTTACACTTTTTAGCAAAGAAATAACAACAGAAAATATACCAAAATGTTATTAAAAAGTTTTTTCAGTTGAACAAAATATGCTACAGTGTGTTTATAGCATGTTATAAGGTATTATAAAAAAAATCTAAACTGCCTAGTTTGTGGAAGGTGACTGTAACCTCTGCTATTTTGTATGCTTCCTACTTGAAGAAACATTTATGAATTACTGGCTGTTATTTTTTTGTTGTATTTACAAAGACTTAATGGACTTTATTGTCCCAAGTGATTAGAAAACCAGTCCTGTATTTATGGTTATACCTTACAATATTTGTGAAGGGGTTGGTAAGATGCGAATTTTGAGACACCTCAAATAAGAGTTCCCATTGCATAGGAGCAGCCCACAGCTGCTGCAGATGCTCATCTGCCACTGGCACTCTGACCACAACCTCCTTTCCCTTCTCTTGTCATCAGCCAGAGGAAGCAAGAGCTTCCATCTGCAAAGAGCAATGTGCTCCAGCAATGGCAGTGCTGTGTTTCCAGAGTTACCTGTTCCATTCTTCCTCATCCTTGCATGGGTCCTTTCATGAAATGTGATTCTCCATCACACAGTTTGCTTTGAAGACCTTGGTATAAAGCCCAGAGTAAACTGGTTTTTTACCCATCACTGCTGCTGCTGTGTGCCTAGGATGCTGCTGGGAAGGCAGTGGCACCTGGTTACCTGCGTGGTGGTCAGTGCCACTTCACAGGGACCCAGCTGTTTGTTTGGCCCTGTGAGTGCTGCCACACACAAACGATCACTGCTCAGTTGTCCATGGAGACAACAGAGTTTCTGCATGGGCTGCACAGAGCATCAGTTCATTCTTCTGTCTATGGAAAGGCGGGAGGAGCAGGAAGCTCCCTGTGTTTACATGGAGACTTTGTGACTCCTTTTGCATTGCCCCTGGTACTCCAGATGTTTCTCTGATCCAGGATACCACACTGTTCTTGGAGTACTCCTCAGTGCCAGTGGCCTCTGAGTCCATAGGAGCATCTTGGCTTTGAACTCCTTGGAGAGCAGCAGTGTTTTCTGTGGGTTGTTACAGTTGAACACACCATTCTGTACTCTAACTGTCGACTGAAATTACATTGCCTCAGCTAAAGTTTTCCCTGGCAGATTTTGCAGCTCTTGAATTACATCCATTCAGAATAATTGTTCTGTGCTTTCAGGGCTCTGAATGGGGTAATTAGTCTCGTATTTATGGTAACCGATCTGTACCTTCCATCTTCAAATAATGTAGTGACTTTTTTACTCTTTTACAGAAAGTATTGTGTACTTTAAAGAATGACAATATCTTAAAAAATATTCTTCTGCAAATTACTCAATGTTGTGACTAATATTCTTTCTCTTGCTAAGAAATAAAGTAATAATGAGCAGTTCCATTACTGTATTTAACAAACAGCAGTGTGCCTTGTCTCACAGAAAAGCAAACATAATAAGGTACCTTTTGGGCTTTGTTTAATTTTAAATCAGCAGTGTGCTATGACTCTTACTTTGCCTTTCACCCTTATAAGTTCTGGTAGTGTGTTCTTATTCCTGTGCTTTTCTCACCTTGACCACAGTCAGTGGCTGTTACCATAGTCCTGCATTGCAATTTTATTTGGGGAGTCAAATGCCTAAACTGAAGCTCTTATTTCAATGTGGTCAGTGTAATTTTCAGAGGAGACTCTTACAGAATCAATGAAATGTTGTAGCCTGTCTTGTCTGATACTGGAAATTAAGAATTTGCAGAACCAGCTTTGTTACTTCTTGTTGTGTGTAGCTTTCTCTGAAAATACAGAGAAGCTAATGTGCTGAAAAATTGAATGGCATTGCAAAATTTAATGATTATGTCAATATCTGTCAATCATAATTTCCTTGTACCTGGGGGGATATCTCTAAAGCCTCTAGACCCTCTGAACAATCATTTGTTTCACTTTGATTTATTCTCATTCCAAACACTAATTTCCTTGTTGACTGGATCTGGGAATTGATGCAAGCAAGCTATATTTGGTTTGGTTCAAAGAACTGGGGACCATGTCCCTGTCTCTTCCATGTAGAAGTCTGGTGTGCACGATCCACTGCGCAGAGCTGCTTGTTGACAGAGCCCCTGTGTCTGATGGCAATACTGAGTTCCTGCCTACACCAGCTGGTTCACTGCATGATCACAGCATCACTGAGCCTGCTTTGAAGCATTCATTAACTTCCTTAGAAACTTTGGCCACAATATTTTGCTTGACAGTTTCTAATTTTACTCTTTGGGATAACTTTTTATACTTTCTCTATCATTAACACATTTTGAAGTCTTTGGTTGTGGCTGTGGGCTTTTGGTGAAACAATAATTGATCTTTTAAGTCAAGCTGACTTTATCATAACACATCACAAAGTGTAAGAACTGCTTCATCCCTGCCTGAAAGAAGTTGCTTTAGAAATTACAGTAGAATCTGACACAGACTATTTGATCTCATGGCTGAATGTGCTTTCAACAAAATGTGATGTAGAGTCTCTCCTTTGATCTCATTTGTCCTCTTCAAGCACGTTTCTGGAGTGTTTAATGTAAGGAATTCATTTTGTACAGAATAATGCAGTGCTGTAGAAATGAAGTCAGTAACATAAGTTTTAATGCTGAAGACTGAAGCTGCAGAGCATTATCACACATGAACAGCTTTATCACAGACAGACCTGTTCTTACAGGTGATTTGAGAAGCTGCTATTGAGAATAAAACACCCAGAATCTTCAAATCAGAGTTTGAGGAGTTTGGCACTTGAATGCATTTCAGCTTTTCTTTGTCAGACCATAAATTCTCTACTTGCTACACATAGTCTTCACGGGTGTGAGAAGGAAGGAATAAGCACAAATAAAACCGGGGTCTTTCTGTATATCTTACTAAGACATCAAGTGTATTTGCTGTCACTGATGAGATTTTTGATTCCAGGAACTGCATTAATGCATTAGCTTACAGAAGCTCCCCTGAAAGCAGAAGAAATAACACCTCCTCAAATTTAAGAGTATAATAGTGAATCATGATGTGCCTGTTTGAAAGTCGAGGGGGGAGGGTTCAAAGCAAGGTATCCAAATACATACAGAGCTTCTATGTCCTGCTGTAAGTGGGGGAAATAACCACAGTTTTACTCACTAAAGGTTTCTGTTCATGCTATGTGAGTAAGGGGGGGGAGAAAAGAGACATCAGTCAGGAAGGGGTCTGGAGACAAGGTGCTAAATTAGATGGTATGAGATGAAAGAGAACAGGTCTTTGTCAAAGTGAGGAAGAAAGAAGGTACATGAGCAGGTACATAAAGCCAGTAGGTATTAATGAGAAACAACAGAGAATCAAGGAAGGTGCAGAGCCAGAACTCAGGCTGAGCTCCATTACACCAGGGGTTGCTGTAGTCTCCAGCTCAGTGTTGAAGGCAGGTTCACACACACAGAGCTTTCTTCATAGGATCCCTAGCCAACAAAACTCACTCACTCTTAGCAAAAACAAGTTACTACAGGCAGAAATAAAATGCACAAATAGAAAGAAAACTCCCCCCATGGCCAGCGATGCAGAACAGAGACAACCTCTGGATCAGCAGCTCCCTGTCTTGGGAAGGACATGGAACAGGAGTTAGAGGCCTTTGCAATAACAAGGAGTCATTTTGATATTTTCAGAGACTGACAGCAATTTCAGAGACACAGCCTGAACTTCTTGATTTCAAGAAGGTTTCTGCTAGCAGCTAGGTGTACCAGCTTACCAGACTTGAATTTGGGTTCTCTGCTCTTTTTCCTCTGTTTTATGCTGTAGCTGAGTTTCATTCCTCCGTGATGCAACACAGTCTGACATAATTCCTTGATGATGATGTCATGTCTGGATTTCTGGAGGTGGTCATGCTTCCCATCTTGTGCACCATGATGTGGAAGCACTCCTCATGGCTTTCTTCCCACTTGGGGTTCTAGGAGAAGTTTCCTTTCCACATGCCTGTAACTTGGAAAAAGTTTAGTATTTAAACTCAGTTTCAAAGTAATTTAATGGAAATTACTTTATCTACAGAGATTATTGGAAATGATTTCAGAATAATTTCAGAGCACAACAAAAAGGATGAATAGAGAACCTCAAAGCTACAAAATCTACCTAGCAACTTACCTTTCTCAGCTTAGATGTAAATCTGGGCTCTGACAATGACAAATGCCCGCTTCTGACTTCCTGTTATTTATTTTCCTTTGGTCAAAGTTATTTGTTTCATGACCTGCTAGCCCCCTTCCTGCCTTGGAATTTTGCCCTTAAGCTTTCCATACAAATTACCTGATATGATTATTTCCATAATAAAAAGTACCCAAAACTGTAAAACACACGTGCAAAAATAAAGATACATATGACATGCCCAACAGTGCTCTAGCACTTACTTTGTGCTGGAGTAGACTGAGAGAAATAATGTATTGTGTGAGTACAATAAATATTTCCTAATCCCTAAGCACTTCTAAATCTTCAGCAGGATCTGGGAATCAGGGAAAGATTCTATATAGCAATATATTATGAGTCAAACTTTTAATATAGAAAGTTGGTGGACTGTTCCCCAAACTACATGTACAGATATAAGACTTCATTGGGAGCTGTTCCTTCAATGGGATTTGCAAATAGGTATTTAAAAGTTTATCCTCTTTCATGTGCGGGTTTCCTAATACTTCAACACAGGTTCTTTCATCTGCAAGCCAACTGATAGTTTATAGCCCACAAAAGGTTTGTCCTAGGTGGTAATGACAGTAGAGAAAAATCAGATCCAAGACAGTTTTAGAAATTCTTGTTTGTTACAATATTTTGACTGCAAATTCTGAATATGAAAAAATACATACTTAGTTTTTTACAAGGTTACATTTTTCTCTGCTGTTAGTTTACTATCTCCTTTTCTAGCTAACGTATCCAAATTATTTGTGAAAGAGTGTGAATTAAATCACTACACAACCAGAGTACATATATATGGATTTCTCTCTGAAGTCAGTTGTATCATCTGATGATTTATTGCTGATAGGTGAAAGGAGGTTGACCTACAGGTGAAAACCTTGAAGTCTATTTTGGGTTTAGGTTTTCTCGATTCCTGGGCAAATGGAGGTTTTTTTGGAAAAGACATAATAATAACAGTATCTTTATATGTTCACTGCTATAACTCATTCTTCACACGTTGCTTCCTGTTTCCTGTAATGAACCATTAATTACCCCAGTTCTCTTTCAAATACATGCGTTTAAAATTTCTTCCATTTCTTTTGGTAAAACTATTTTTCAAGTCTTCAGAATTACTTCAAGATTCATAAATGTATCATATCACAAAAAAGCTTGCCCTGTAGCTTTATGTAATTTCTGCAGCCAGATGTATTCTTCCTTTTTCCCCCTAGTTCCAGTTTCTCTGTATTCTCTTGCTGTGAGTTCTCCAAACTGTTTTTCAAAGGCAGCACTGCCTTTGTGAAAATACAATGACCCAACAGTCACAGCTGGAATTGTCTGTAAGTAGGGGGTAGCAGGAGTTTCTTAAAGCTTTTTTTAATGTGAGACACTTAAAAATGGAGTAACATTGTTTAAATATATTTTGTATTTTGATAATAGAATTTTCTTAGGCTAAAAAGGCCAGAGTATTATGACCTAAATTTCTGTGTAAGTATATTTAAAAAGTCTGTGCCCAAGAGATTCATTCTTTGTAGTTAAAATCTGCAGTGTGGGGATTTTAAAATGAATGGCAGAAAGCACGGTTACAAAAAAGGACAATTTTCCATTTAAGATGTGTGACAAGTAGAGACTAGACTAATTTCCTATAGCCATCAAAATATATCATTTAACTATGGTTTATATTAGAGAAATGGGCTGTTCTATATAGTGCCTTTTCATTTAAGATGTTTTTATATTTTCATGTGGAAAAAAATACCATACTGTATTGCTAACTCTAGGTGTAAGAGCATTGATTTTAAATCATTTAGTCCTATCTGGTCTTGGTTCCAGTGCGGACATAGGCTCCTGGAAGGGTTCAACTTGCTGTTATGTTTCAACTTCTCTGTTTTCCTATTATCCAAGCCTTTCTATTATTCAAGCTCTTGTGACATTTCAGTATTGCCACGCCTGCAGATGTTGAAGTTGTGCTCATAATGGCATGAGTTCAAAATTAGAGACTTAATTCTGTAACAAAAAATCTCTCCTAACAGTGCTCAGCATGGACAGTGAGCTGTCAATTGGTGAATCCATTCCCAATGCCCATATGAAAAATATGAATATTTCTACTTAGCCTGGTCCATTGCAACCAGTTAATTTCAAATGGTTTAATTCTGCAAGGTAGCCAGAGCCTTAAGAGTCCACCTTCTCTGTGCAGAGATGGGGACACATTCTTTGTATTGAAGGACCTTGGGAGGAGAAGCTTTGCACACCCAAGTTTCAGCTCCAAAGGGCTAAACCAAATAACCACTGAGATGATTTCTGAGAATGTAAAGAATAAAAAAGCATGCATAGTTTGGAAGGTCATGATCTCTGGCATTTTTATTTTTTTTATTTTTAAACTACAGCTATTAGCAGTATTTATCTGGTAGTTATTCTGTTGGATTTGCAACTCAGCTGTGCATAAGGTCAGCAGTTTTCATTGTTAAAGACCATTTAGGAGCTCTTATTTATTGATATCTTGCATAATTTATGTTTTCTGTCTCCAGATAGGAATACATTGTGTAGGAGATAGTATAGGTTTCTAATGACATACTGAGTGGGGAAGCTGTGAAGAACAATGGGTTGATATTATATTAGCAAATGTAATGGCTGGATGTGTGTCTTCCTTTAATCGTTGAGATGTTTGTTGTGACCCACCACTGACCTCTTTAAGAACAATTTCTTTTTCATATACATACATTTGGTTGGAATAATACCTTTCCTAGGTAATTATGCCTCATGTAGATAGTATCTTTGCCAGGCAGATGGCTGAATTGTGACTTGACTCACTAGTTTCCAAAACCAGCAATCAGATTCTAGTGAAGCTTTAGAATTAAAATGATTCTCTAACTGGAATAGGAGCTCTATGAAACATTTAATTAAAATAAAAATCTGTTATACACCCTTTGTGATATGCAGTATTTCTTTGCCTTGGAGAAACACCAAGAGACTTCTAGTTTTCACAATGATCATTATGATTTCTTTGAAAATGACCCCCTAGAAAGATTTGTTTAGCCAGGTCCTGTATTAAGAACATGAGGGGGTGGGAGAGGAAGTCATTAAAAAAAAAAGTCCAGAACCTATTAGGAGTCCCCATGAGCTCATACCTAATATCAGAAGGTATTTCCAGTAGTCAAAAAACTACTGACCAAATAATGACCCTTTTCCCCTAAGATCAAAAGGCAATCATATTCACAGTGAGAGAGAAAACACAGGATGCTGAACATGGATTTACAGTGGTTTAACTGATCCTGTTTATGTAAACAGGTAAAAACTTGTATGTGGGGAAAACCTTCCTAAACTGGAACATTTTACTTCATATTTGGAGTAGTTTGCCTTTCCATCTGCTCATGTTTAATTTGAAAACTGGTCCCTGGGTGCATTGAGAAATCGTTACATGATTATGTGCCTTCAGCTTATACTTGCAGTTTCACTGATGCTGATGTTAAGCAGATAAAATTAACACTTTTATTTTTCCCTGTGTGTGCTGCTGCTTGGCAGGAGTGGATATTTTCAGGGTTATGCACTATGCAAATGCCTTTGCACCAAATAGTTCACAACTAAAGGAGAGTTGCTCCTGTTTTCATGAAAAGTAGGATCTCTTTGCAACTCACTGACTGCTTGTGATGGTTGACCATGGCTGGATGCCAGGCAGCCACCAAAAGCAATGTTGTCACTCCCTTCTGCAACTGGGCTGGGGAGAGAAAATACAATGAAAGGCTGATGAGTTGAGATAAGGACAAGGAGACATTAATCCTTGAATACTGTCACAGGAACAGACTTGACTTGGGGAAAATAACTGAATTTATTGCCAATCAAAATCAGAGCAGGATAATGAGAAGTAAAAGAAATCTTAAAAGCACCTTCCCATCACCTCTTCCTGTCTCCCAGGCTCTACCTCCTCCCATCCAGTGGGACAGAGAGACAAGGAATGGAGGTTACAGTCAGTTATGACATGCTTTTTCTGCTGCTGCTTCTACCTCAGGGAAAGGAAACCTCTCCAGCATGGGATCCCTCCCACAGGAGACAGTCCTCCAGGAACTTGTCCAGTGAGCCCCTCCCAAGGGCTCCAGTTCATCATGAACTGTTCCAATGTGAGTCCTTTTCTACAGGTCCTTCAGGAACAGCCTGCTCCAACGTGGGTTCCCTATAGGCTCACAAGTCCTAAACCTGCTCCAGCATGGGCTTCTCTCTCCATGGAGCCACAGGTACTGCCAGGAGCTTGCTCCAGTGCAGGCTTCCCACAGGTCAGCCTCCTTCAGGCATCCACCTGCTCTGCTGTGGACTCCTCCACTGACTGCAGGTAGATCTCCTGTGGATCTCCAAGGGCTGCAAGGGTGCAGCTGCCTCACCATGGTCTGCACCATGGGCTGCAAGGGAATCTCAGCTCTGAAGCCTCCTTCCCCTCCTTCTGCACTGACCCTGGCCTCTGAAGAATTGCTCCTCTCATTTACTCTCACTCCTCTCTTCTCTGGTCAAAATCACTTCTATGCAACAACTTTTTTTTAAAATCTGTTATCCCAGAGGTACAACTGCCGTGGCTCATTGGCTCAGCCTTGGCCAGTGGCAGATCTGTCTTGGAGCCTCCTGGTATTGGCTCTGCTGGACAGAGAGGAAGCTTGTAGGGGTTTTTCCATAGAAGCCATCTCTGTAAGCCCCTGCTCCAAAATCTGACCATGCAAACCCAATACATACTATAAGGTGTATAGTGAAAGACAGTGCAGTTTCAATTTTTCTCTTCTTCAGTTCTTTCCGCACTTCTTTCAATTTATATTTGTGCTTACACCAGTTTCTTATTAGTATTAAAACCGTCACAGTAGTAAAACTACCGTGGTGTATAAATTACTGTATATTAGCGTAGTTTAAATCAAAATGTGAGCAACCTCCAAATTTTGTCCTTGTTTAGCTGAACTGTTTTAAAACTTCACAGTCAGTTAAGTCATACCTCTTGGTTAAATTGGCATTACATTACATATATAAGAATATTAATACCTTCTCGCAATTTCTTCATAAAACATTAAAGCAGTCAGGATGGTAAGTGTGAAGAGAATGCAGAAGAAAAGTGCAATTATCTTCTCCTGTGAATTTTTTCACAAAGTAAATCTGACCTTGTGGATTGACCCACATCTTTATTCTGCAAATTCTCTCTGGTAACCTAGAGCAAAGGTGGCTGGGGATACTGGGTATGGGAAGCAAATTGTCTCAGGATCACATCAGCCTTTTGAAGATTACCAGGTTGTTTGACATTGTTTTGTGTGTCACTTCACTTGCAGATTCAATATGCTCACTGAGTTTAATCTGAAATTCAGAATTCCTCCTGTCCATGGAATTGTTTGTCACTCTTTCTCTGGAATGTGGCTGTGGATTACTCTGAATTCAGATTTGTGACTTAATGGAAAATTTGCCCATTTTAAAGGTTTGCCTTTTAAGGGTTTGACTGTATGCTTGTCTGTAGTGCTTATCACATGAGATTTTCAAATACTGTAAAGACATGGTGCATTGCAGAGAATGATCAAAATTACCTGGGTAATTATTCCTTCATATCTTACAGTTAATGAATTAACGTCACACCTGTCAGTACAGTTGCAGGAAACCCTTAATTTCTTAATCACAGTTTGTTTTCTGTATAATTAATATTGTTTGCCACTCTTTTACTACATTCTCTACTAAGACAGCAGACAGCTGAGTGTTGCCAGGTCTCGACTTCTGGTCTCACCATGCTATCACATCAAATGAAAGCGTTCAAACTCTATATTAATTAAAGCAGCTGAAGCTTGAATTGAGCTCAACTCCTGCAAATACCCTGCTAAGTACTTAAGTCAATCTAGAGATTGCTTGGTAAGTCTAATTATACTCCTAGGAATATATGGGACTGAAAGGTCATCTCCTGTTGACTATAGCTATAGACAAAGTGACATCATGAATCTTTAACAGATCTAGTTTATCTTTTGGAGGTATTATCAAGTATGATATGATGTTGGATCAGGCCAAGTCATATGCCAAGTTTAACAAAAAAATCAAAGAAAGTGAAGATTTCATTATATGGTCAATGCAAATACTTAAGTGTACCTGTGAGTATGGTAGAGGACTCAGCTGAATTTTAAGTACATAACTTATTAAGTTGCATTTTACTCTTTATGAAAGTAATTTTATTTGATAGGGACCATGGAATGTAATTTTGAAATACTATGGGATGTATTTAATATGTAAATCCAAAATTTCCCTGTCTGCTTATATCGTTGAAGGAGGTGCTGGGACTCATGTATGCAGCAGAACTGCATCGGGCCACTTGAGTAGCTGTGTTTAAAATGTTAACCTGATTGGTTTTCCAACAGCCAGCCCATGAAATTTTATGACAAAACCACTTAAAACATTGAAATGGAATGAGCTGCACTTTTAAAACACAAAATATTTCTTTTTTACTCTGGTAAGGAAGGAAGTCAGGATTTTTTTTGCTATGAGCTTGTTTTCAGAATACAGAGTATGTGCTTTGATGGGTGAAGCATGTGGGTGCAGAGATGTGCTCATAAAAACCATGTTGAAGGCAGGACCTAGTTGAGCTGCATGTATGAACCACATTACTCTGTGTGCTATAATCTCTCCAGCAAAACTCAGTATGACTTCAAATCTGAAAACAGTGGCCTGTAATAATATTGATATGACTGAAAACAGAAGCAGGGTAAGAAAGGGACAAAAGCTGATTAGTTGGATGAAAACTTTCTCAATTTTACACATGGATTTAAAGCATTTTTCGTGGGGAAAAAGAAAATAAACTTCAAATGTGTGTCATAAAATCTCCAGAGAATTACTCCTTAAAATCACCTTCTAAATTATGTTGCATCATATTTCACTGAAGGTAACAATCAGCTAGAGGTTTATTGATTTATTGTCCAATTTCAGCTAAGTCAGAAAATAGTGGGATACTGTGGCAGCTGTCATAAATGTATGAAGTCCTTTCCCTCAGTTCCTTGTTTTTCAGTATGTATCAATATTCCATTGTAAGACTACCCTGACAGGAAAAAGCCATCTCCCCCCTTTCCTGTAAAGAAGAATATTCCTCTGGCAGATGAGCAGCTCTTCACGTGTGGCTAGCACAAGGTCAGTTTTCCAAGCTGTTTGTTCAGAGTATAGTTTTATCCATCACAGAACAGATAAACACCCTAATGTTCTACTGTCAACATATTTATTATGTGAATGCAAGAAGAACATAGATATTGTCATCTGAAAAAAACCCCACAGTGCAACACATGAATGTTGTGCCATAAGCTTTGACATAAATTTTACGGAAGAGTTCCTTCTAGAAGCCTGAATCTGATACCCATAAAATGAAAGTCTTTTTTTTGAGTGTATGGTGAATAGAGAAATGCTGCAAGCTTCATTTAATTTCCTTGCTGACTTTGTACTTATTCTCTCTTGAAGAATTTTTGTGTATTTTCTTTGATTCTGCAGTTAAGTCTATTCATCACCTCTTAATGCAAACCCACAACTGGCTGTCTTCCAACCAGTTTTAACAAATTACCACTCTGGCTTCTGGTATTCTCTTGTGCCTAAACAGTGACCCTCTGCAGCTAAAATGGAATACTGAATTAGCAGTAATTTGAAGATGCACACATAAATGGAGCTTCTATTATCTTGATTGGTTTTTACTGGCTTGTGGAAGGAAAGATAAATAAATAAGGATGATGATGATGATGCATACCCAATGTAAATTAAAGCCTGGTCAAAGACCAGCCATAGATAAATGAAAGTTCTTACTTTTGCGAGATATTAGGTTATGAAATCCCTAAAGAATCCTCAAGATTTATTCTCATTCAAGTCTCTGTTCTATAGGATGAGACTCATGACTGTCCTTAACAGATACTAAGGAGTCTGGAAAACCTCCTGCGTTGATATTTTCCCAATCTCAATTGACTGAAAAGCACTGGAAAGGGTTGTTATTATAGCTGTGGGTTTGTGTTTTGGTTGTTTTGGGTTTTTTTCCCCCAGTCCATTCTCACAGAGCAGATTAGGATGATTGCACCTTGCTCTATTCTCAGTGAACACAGAAAACAACTAATGGTCACCTGGCTGTAACCATTTCCCGTACTGGAAGGCTATTATTGTCTCTCTTGTTCTTCTGGTAAAATGTTATCACCCCAGGCTTTTTGTCCTGTTGGTGTCTAGTCAATTTCTCACAATATATTTATGTGCATGTGCATTGTCCAGTCTTCATTTTTTAAAGTTGTTTTTAAAATTGCAAAAATTTTTTCAAGGCAATGACATCTACACATACAAACGATTTTCATCTAAGCCATTCATGAAAATGGCAGATTTTCCAGGACCTGAGACAAGTCATTGCAGATCTTCTTTATACCTTTTCTCAGCTTGATGGAGAAGAGCTGATAAATCCTTTAAATTGAGTGCAATTCAATCTTGACCATATTTCTTCTTCTTCTGGGAATGCCATGTGTGACAGCATCAACAGCCTCAGTGGTAAGGCTATATCACATCTACTGCCTGTTCCTTATCCACTACAGCAGTTGGTTTGTCAGGGAAGGAAATGAGATTGGCCTGACTGATTTCTTCTTGGAAAACCCAAATTGTATGTTCCGTATCACATTATTATCCCTAAGGTCTTTAAAAATTGATTTTTTAATAATTTGTTTTGCTGTCTTTCTAGTTATTGAAAGTAGAGGACTGTTTTTCACTCCTTTCTGACTGCTATTTCCATTTTTAAGGACAGCTTCTGTGCTTGATCTCTTGCCTCCAAATTCTTCATTGTCTCTAAATTCTCAATGAACTTCAATTGGTTCATTATACACTGCGCAGTGGCCACCACCAGGCCTGGGCAACCTGAGAACATCTGACTTACTAACGTTATTTGACTTATTTTTCCCCCTGGTAATATGAAGTCTATACAGCTGTGTTGATTTTCTTTTCCCCCTTTGTATCAGTAATCCGCTACTTTGAAGGTGGGATGTGGGGGTGTATTTTAAAAAAAATTGTATTAGAGCCCACTGAGGATGTTTGACTCAGATGCACTGTGAATTGCTACTGTGATAAAACGAAAATTGACTATAAATCAAGATTTCAAACAAGTTTAGGTTTTTTTGAGGCATGATTTCTTTTGCATGTCTTCACAAGCCAAACTGAGGCTTTATAGTTTTGAAACGTGTTTAAACCAGGCTCTATGTAAAGTCTCTAAAGCAACAGCCATCTCTGCCGGAGCACTGTAGTTGAGGTAAACACAAAATGATCTCCAGAGATGTCTATGTGTCCCCAGAGACTACCTGTGAAGTCTAGATTAATATGTTTGGGTACTTTAATGGTAAAGGTTGCACTGGAGGAGTGAAGGTGTTCAGCACAGGTGTCTAATGACATGATGGTACATCTGCGATGCCTGTTCATTTCTTTACATGTCAAAGAACTTTAAAACTAGGTAAGATTTCTGTGAGCCCCACTGTGATTGTATTAGTGAAGCCAGTATGGCCAGAACTCTGGGACATTTATTTTTTGAATACTACACATAACTTCACTACATATATCGTTACAAGGCACAACTTTGGCCTATGTCAATTAGCATTTTCTCAAACCATCTCATTCATGAAGTAGGGCTTGGTCCCAGGAGGCATTGGTGAATGAAGCCACTGTTTGGGAAATGGAGTGCATTTTTTGGATCTGAGCTGAGCCATCCATGCTCTTTACAATGAGGAGGAGATTTGTGTCTGGGTTTTTTGGGTTGGTTTTAGTTGTGTTTGGGGTTCTGGGGGCACGTGCATATGTCACAATAGGACACAAAAGAAAGACGTTTGACTTGTCAGCAGGTAGAGGAAAATCAGAAGGTTTTATTATCTAATTCTTGACACCCTTTATAAGGTGTTTTGATACAGACTAACAGGATTGGTGAATAGGAAGGACACCTCCCCAGTCCTGTTGGTTAAACTAAAGAAATGACAAAACACCATCTGCCAAAGGTAGTTTTGAGAACCTGGGGTTGTTTTCCCGAATTTGTTTTGAGAGTGCCTTTTTTGTTGACAGCGTGTCCCTTGGGAAAGTTCAGCAGCTGCCTAGCAGGCAAAAGTCTCTCAGAAAATCATGTCCGCATGTGTGGGGGGCTTTTTGTTGTCTTGGTTGGTTTAGTTTTGTTTGTTTGGGGTGGGTTTTTTTGTAATGTGTTTCGGATATAGGCAGTGAAGTTGGGTCTTAGATCTGACTACTGTTCATGCGCTTTTGTAAATGCTGCCCTTTTGTCACATTTTACAACTAAAAAGTACCTTTTTGGTATAAATTATATCCTTATGATGTAGAATGTCTGGTCAGCTTTGTGAAATATCTCTTTAAAAAACTTGGTCTAATAGCATGGAGCACGGTCACTTATTAATCATTAGTTATGTTGATATTGTTACTAAGAAGTAGTATAAAGTAGAAAAATACATTAAAGATGTTTATTACTTTGCTTTTCTCCACAGAAAATCAGTTTAAAGCTTTATGTTAAATGAGAAAACAGAATGAGAATAAAAGAGGCATCAGCAACATTTAATGTAGCACAGAAGACCAGTGGTCAGTGAAACCTTGTATTAACTTGCTCTTTTTAAGGGTATCTATTCAATCTTTACCAAGCCTTCCAGCCTTGCAGAGAAGCATTGGGCTGGAAGGGAATGTTGCTCCATTTGAAACAGCTATCTACAGAGTGTAAGTACATTATAACTGCATTGATAGTTCCATTATCACAGCATGAGTCTATCAGACTCAGTGAGGTTGCTAAGTAATCAGTCAATTGCAGGTCTTTCTTAAGTAGGGCTCTGGAAAATAAAAGGAATTCTATATGGAAAAGTATTGCTCTTGGTGTTTATTTCCAGTGGTGGAACTTATTTTAGTAAAATATTGGCATATTTTATTCAAAGATGGAACTGTATGGCAAATCCACATCTACAATACTGATGCTTTAATGTGAGGCTCTGCCATACTGAATAGCAGTAATCCACAAGGTTGCTTCGAGATGCAAAAGAAAAATGGATAAGAAGAAAATAGAGATGCAAATCTGATAGGCATGAGGGAATGATATCTATCACATTTGAAACAGGTCATCTGTAGCAATAAACTGCTAGTTTCAAAACTGATACCCTTACAGATATAATGATGGTTCAGAAAATAACCACCATATCAAACAGGAGTCAGATTGTCCATTACTGCAGCAGCGGGATCACCTTTACAATTGCCTGTTGCAAGGTGTCATTAAAAAAATTAGTTGAATCACTGGGCTATCTCAACACTGATGCCAACATGTGAAAAATACAATCTGGAGCAATTTTATTTCTCCTGAAGTATTTCTGCTCTTAATATCACCAGTTATTTGCTGTTTGGAAACTTGGGTATCAAACCTGTCTGGTAAATCTTAATTTCATAAGATTTTAATAGGAATTTTGAAGTATTCTTTTGTGAAGAACTTGATCATTGAATCTTAAGGCAACAGAAAAATGCAGTAAATCTGTTAGTCCTACTTTTGCTAACCTTAATTTAATCTTAAAAAGTACAATGTAGACGGATAGAGCTAGCCAAATGTGAGGAAAAATAATCAGGAGTTAAAAGAATTGAGAAAGAAAAATCTTAGAGGGATATTATATAGAATATCTAATAGAACATCTTAAAATAATGTTAGCTTTTTATTTGGTTATATGTGCTCATCTGCAAGAGCCTAAGACTTGCTAGCAGAGACTACTTATGGAACAAGGGGATCCAAGAAGTGAGGGTTTCTGTGGCCTTGGTCTGCTGAGATACTCGGAGCCTACTCACTTAATGGACTGTTCAAGCTACACTAATATCTATTTATATTGCATTTTTACAATGGGTATTCACCAAGTGAGCTTGATCATTGTAGATTCTCTCCACAATGAGGAGATGGAGATCAACTTTTCCAGAAGATGTGTTAGAGGAGCCAAGTTTATCCTTCTCATTGGCCTTTTTAGGGCGACTCGGGAGACACATCCTCCTGTGTCACAGCAGAATTGCTGAGGCAGGTTCCTTCTCCATTACAGCACTAAGTGCTTGGTGGTGTTTGAGTCTGAGTGAACAGGAAGCTGTATTTGCCATTTCAGAAATTATGGGTATTCCTAGATTGCATTATGGGAACAGCTGGTTTGGGGATTGACCTGTTTTTCCTACGTTTCTATAGCATTTGAGTGTGGACATCAGGAGCAGAACTGTATCTCAGAGTTTGGATTCAGAACTGCAGTTTTGCAACAGCTGGTAGTGAAGACTCAGTCTTGAATGTTCTTGGTGCATCTTGCTCAGGACAGAGACGTGTATGAACAGCTCTGCCTTTTTTTCTCTGACTACACGTGACCTTCCTGTAACCCTGCTGCTGTATCCTTAAGAGATAAAAGTTCCAGGAGATACAACTGCAGCACACTATGAAATTGAGGGTGCCAGATACCTGTTTTCTTTCAGGAAGTGCCTCAGGAATCCAAGGTACTTCTGAATCCTGAGCTGCTTCCCATTGTCCAAGCACAGACTTGTGAAGAACAGGAGTGTGGGTTGTGAAAGAGCTTTTTTGAATGGACAGCATCTGTGTTTCTGCATTTCTTAACTCTGTCTGTGGATCTTATGGCATGTGCTGGAACCTGCAAAGAGAACAGAGATTTAATAAAAACCAGTAGTGTGATTCTTCCAAGTATCTTTGAAAGGATATTAAGGGGCCTCATATTGTTAGACAAACACCAAATTAATCATGGTACTAAACTAGAAGTAAAGCCCAAATAAAATTTGCTACATTTTTTCATAATTAAAAAAAAAAAATCAGTGTGCAGAATTCTTAGTTTTAGCTTCTCTTTACACTTGTGGTCTAATTTAATAGTGTATATCTATTTTTAATGCAGCTCTACAGCAATGTTTACTGCCTTAAAAAGAAAGGAGAAATGTGAAATTAAAAACCACTGAAGGAATTCATAAAGATAAATGCTGCAATATGGTAGAATTTTCAAGGGAGGTGAGTATAAGGATCAACCTTTAAATCCATTTAGGGTTCAGGAGAAGTATACATGTCAGACAATATTGTTATTACTTCTTCATAAAATTTGGCAGAAACCCTGATGCATGTTTCTTGTATAAAAACACTTCACTGGCCTGCAGTTCAGATTATTTGGCTGCTGAAAAATAAGGAGTTCAAATACTTTACATTCTCTTTATTTTATTTGCATCTTTCCTTAGATTCAAGCTGTGCACTTGTGAAAAGAGGAGTTGAAGGGAATGTTGCCACTTTTGAATTCATTAATAAATAATGATGCATTGATATTTTATGAATAATCTCTTCCAGCAAATTTTTGGTACAGTATAGAGGAATTGCATACTCAAGTGTTTTAGTCTTAGACAACAAGTTCAGTTGCTTCCACTTAAAAGGACTTAAGGATTTGTTGTTCTAAGATTTTTTTTTTATTTTTTTTATTTTTTTTATTTTTTTTGTGGCAGATACTGGAAGTTCTAATAGTTTACAGCCATACATTAAAAAAGTGAACAAATTGTACTGCAACTTTCTGTTCCTGTTCAACAGATGTTTTATACTGTTTTGATATCAAATAAGCATCAAACCTAGAAGAGGTTTTATTCCTTGATATTGCCTATGGTAAAAATGGCCTCAGAATGTCAGTCCTTGACCTTGTGGACTCAAATACTTTGAATGTAAATATGTGTATTATTTCCTTGTAGAATGTAATTTTGAACTCTGTCTGTCCTTGTTCTTGCACATGTATTTTATCACAAGAGATTCCTGTACTAGAAAAATTATTTTTCCTACTTTTATGGCCATAACAGTGAAATAAGCCAACTGACATTTGCATTTCTCATTTCTTGCATTGTGAAGTTTTGATCCACCCTGCAGGCATCTGCCCTTTGGATTGGGTGAAAGACATTTCAAGATTCAGTTGCTAAAAGTAGACTTGTAAAACTCTTGCAATCAAACATGGAGGCTTCAATTCCATGTCCAGAAGACAGGAAATTTCCCAATTTATTGTTGATTTTTCTAATTGTATTGAAAACGCAACTGAACACAATAGCATAGAAGACATTAAAATATGCTGTTTATTTTAAAGTGGAACACTAAAAATTACAAATTCACCCTCATTCATCAAAAAGTCTCAAAAATTCTTGTGGCTGTATTGCTAATACTGGATGAGTGTTCTGAGGAATTTTGCATTAATTAAAATCCAGGTCAATGAAAAGAATAGTAAATGAGTTGGGGAAGGTAGGCCTGGGAATTTTATTTTATCTCTGGAACCTGTTTTGTAGAAATTGTGAAACCTGAGAGTTTAATGAACATTCACACTTCATTTGTTATTTAAGTCACTGCCCAAAATACCCAAGTTGTTACTAATTATGACAATATGCACTTGTGGAGTGTGTATTTAAACCATGTGCAATGTTCTTTACTCCATGTTTTAACACTGGGATAAGACCAGATGTAGTAATGACTTACCAGTGATACTCTGTTCTCCTGGAAGACCTCTTTAACCCATCTAGTGCTGTCTCCTAGCAGAGGTGGGGGGTAAATTTAGGAAGTCCATGTGATAGTCCTTATTTCATTTCTGCGTGAATGGGTAACTGTAAACCTGTATAAAACAATGACAATGTTATGCCAAATCCATTCAGAAATTAGTTTTTGCTAAAATTATTCCAAATTTACTACCATGAGTGGTTGTCCTGTAAAAGGTATATGGTAAATGCATTTGCCAGGGATTATCAACTATACAGGATCTAGAGTAGATCACCTACTCCCTGAGCCATTGTTTCCACTAAATGGTTGTAAAATATAAGAAACTGTGTTCATGGTGTCATCTTACATATATTAGGAAACAAAATACATGAACATAAAGTATACTGTGTTTAGACTGCATGTATGTAAATCATCATGGGTAGAGGTTTTTCATTTTGAAGGCTTAGTAATTTAACCTACAGGAAGCAGAGGTGGAACCTTAAATTCAATGGGAATTCCAGTTCTTTAAAAGATTTCTTTACTGCCTCTGGAGCAAAGAGCAACCTAGTTCTATTTTTAGATTTACCTATAGTAAGGATAGAAACTACTCTGTATGTAACCATCTAGTGGATTGTTACCATGAGTGTGTTTAGTAAAAGACATGTAAAATCATGTAAAAAGAGATTAAAGGTATGGTCAGAAATCTTAGCTGAAAGGCATTTTTAGCACTGCATGGGTTCATTTCCTTTACTGTTGCTATCTTGCAGGTACTTAGCATTTATAGACATCATACCCTTGTAATTGAACTTGCATGAATCATTTATTTACTACGCTGCACTTACGGGTAATATATGTCAAGGGAATTCATTTTTTATTATAGCTGATGGAGCCATTATGATGTCATAATATATACAAGGATAGAGATACAGCTTGGACAGAACTTCTTTCTCTTACATCTGTGAAACTCAACACTGTCTATATTTGTATTTTTGAAGAGATTTGGTGGTGTAGTATTCTTCTAACCCTTCACAGCAGCTTTTTGGTCAGGATAAAGAAGTAAGTTATCCTAGATATGGCAGTGGTAGTATCTGCATTTAATTTGTATGAAAAAGAAAAAAATATCCTTGACAAAATCTGGAAATTTGCTGAGGAAGATTAACATATGCTCTTTTCCTTCAGGAGTTTAAATAAGAGCAAGTATCTTTTGAGGTTCAATTCTAAGAACTAACAGTGAGGAAAAATATATAAACATATGAATTATGTTTGTTAGAATAACTGAACTGAATTACCTGATTTGAAGTCTAACATTTTGATTTCATTGAAGAGATCACAAAATATCTCAGTTCTCTACACGTTTCCAAGCTGGCTGCTCTGCCAGGTCTCAAACAGAGTAAGTGAAACTGTACACAATGCCTATTGAAGCCTTCCCCAGGAGAGATTCTGAATTTTTGGGATCTTCATGTCTCAGAAACTTCAGTCCTGAGTGAAGGAGATGAGCAAGTTTCTCTGTGCAGAGAGAAAAACAAAAAGTCATTTTCTATAGGCAAAAAACAGCCTGGTGATCAAGTTTAATGAAATGGAAAATGTTCAACAGATCACCTCTATACTTTCACCTCCTGTGCTACTATCAAGTAAAAACCATGATGCATAATTAGAAAGCAGTGGACAGTTGAGAAAATAAACAGCTTTTCCATCCTGTACCTTTAGCTAAAATAGTTCAAATAGAATTTTTTGGTTGTAGTGAGCATGGCTTTTATTTTAAAGCAGAATGCTAAAATGGGAACAACTTGTTTTTATAAGGAAGGATAGAGAAAATCTTTAGAGATAAAACCCCGCTTTTGCATACGCAGTGTCTTCTGATGCTCCTTGTGGTCCAAGAGGAATGGGCACATTCAGGGGGAATAAAGGGTTTGGTGCCCAAGAGTAGTATCTTTATGTTAGCTGAATCTTTGAAGAAACATTTCCATAAGAACAGTACATACATCTCTAAGAATGCTTTTGAGAAGCTTATTTTTGAGTTGTGGCTACTCTGTCCAGAATAGCCCAGTGCTATTTGAGTTGCTTAGTCAGATGTATCCTTTCAGCACTGAAACTAAACTTCCAGAAAAAGCCCTGTTTTCTTTGGTCTTCTAGAGAATGGTATTTCACAGGTTAGGATTTGCTCACCCAAATTTAAAAACATTCTTTCTAGACTAGCATAAAAGAAAATCTAAATAGGAACTCTTGTAAATAATATGATTTGAATAATTCTAGCTTTGAGCTCCATCTCTTTTTAGAGGAAAGATTGCTGCTCTGTTATTTAGTAGTCTATATTTCAGTAAAATTTGAAGCTTACTAGGAACAAGCCTGCAATTTAAAACATAAAGGGGAAGTCTATATCTACATTCCCAAGAATTAATGATGTTCATATCAGTGTACAGGTGTCTGTGCTGTGCACTACTACAGAAATATAATATCTAGTTCTGTGTGCATATAGTGCATCTTGATGTTTGTTTCTAGTCTGTAGTTGTCTAATATCTGTTTTTATGAAACCTATCAGGTTTTCTACTGAACTGTAGCAAAAGAATTAAAAGCTCTTTATATGTGTTTAACAGAGTTTTTTGGAGCAAGTCTGATAGTGAATCTGAACATTGTTTACAATGATTATGTTACATTCCAAAAATGCATCTTCTCAGTAACAATAGTAGATTTTGAAGCAGAAATTGAGTCAGACAACCCTTTCGGGAAGTGTTGATGAAAATAACAGTTTGATAAAATTCTGTGTATCTGGA
Source organism: Pycnonotus jocosus (assembly GCA_013400435.1). Classification (NCBI taxonomy): domain Eukaryota; kingdom Metazoa; phylum Chordata; class Aves; order Passeriformes; family Pycnonotidae; genus Pycnonotus; species Pycnonotus jocosus. Next base: position 153,111 of record VWYP01002938.1, on the reverse strand, counting down.
GAGAGTCTAATAAGAAAGAAATGTCTGACTTCTTAGATTTGGAGTACACTCTTAGGCCTTTCACTTATTTATTACATATATTACAAGAACTTGACCCCAATAAATATGTAGAAATAAAAGAAATATTTTAGTGCTATTTTAAAAGTGAAAAATCTAAAAAAATCCTTCAGCTCTGTTTTTTTTTTTTAGGTAATATGTTAGTTAGCCTACTAGGTATGCTAATAATTTATGAGAAGGGGATTAACACATCATCTTCTCAGATGATGTCAAGTAAGTAATTACTTGATTTCACTAACAATCAAATCAGGTCCATAAGATACTTTATAACCATTATTTATTTCTAAGTTCAGGTTTGGTGATTTTTCACTTTTATTTATGGCAGCTAACTATACTAAAAGTTCACTGACAATGTGTCTAAAGGAAAAATAAAAGCCATTTTTTCCCCAGAGGAAGGCTAAACCTCTTCTAAAATTTAAACCAGATCAATCAGGTGGTTCATCAATAAATATATGCCATCTTCTGCAGTGCTGCATGTGACCTGCAACTTCAGAAAGCATGAGCTCACTCTGAGGTAGACAAAACACATTTGAGTTATGTTCTCTTTTTAAAAGCAAAGATTGCTTCTAATTTATTGAGGCAAGACGTAATTAATTCTCAGATTCAATATAGAGACCCAAAGAATTAGATTCCATTTTTAGATCCCCAAATAAGGCTTAAAACTAGAAACTGAGGAATGAAGGGTTTTTGTAAACAAAATCAGACATATTCAAAAGTTCATGGAAAGATGTGTCTGCAGATGGTCTCTAACTATCATGTTAACAAAAATTTTCAAAAAATAAAACCATAAAAGAATATCTCATTTTTTCCCACCCTCTAGGGGGAAAGCAGGAGCATAATTTTTCTTTCTCGTCCTTCCTTTCAGTCTTATGGGGAACTACAGTCTTCTAGGTGATGACACCACCAAACTGTTTCCACATAGCTGAACATCTTGATTGCAAAACAGTGCAGCTCTTATAACTGGAAACTTCACATTTCTCTTTCCATTTGTCTTGTCTTTTTGCATACATCAGTGCCATTGCATACCGGGTTCCTGTGATGGTTTGTTTTATCAGCTTAGTGGCACAGGTTGTAGCACAGGAGCTCTAAATCTCCAGACTAAAGGTAATTCTCTCCTCCTACTGCCATCATTTTCTGTAAGGTAAAAATATACAGAACTAAGAAGCAAAGTCAACTAGCAGATCTATGATAAGCTTGCAATTCTAATTTCACTTTTATAAGCTCAGAAAAGCATACTTCAGACTTTTCTGGAGACTTTTCTTGCACAGCAACACCTTCCTAACTCTACATTTTCTTTGCACAACACTAACTGCATGTTTTCTGTGTCATTCATACATTTTGATGGAACAACTGGATGAGGGACAATACAGAGCTAAGGCCAGACTGGAAAATCAAGGTCAGTAATTCAGAGAAGTAATTTGCAGCATTTCTAGAACACCTTATAACAGAAAATTGTCTTCTGTATATGGAACCAGATTGTTTGGCTGAGATCAAAGCCCCTTTTTGCCTCTTCTTTTGGCATCCTTCTTGTTGATGTGAAGTGTGGGGATAACAATGTGCCCACAAATTTTTCTCTTAAATGGATAACTGACTGGTTGGCAGCTGTACATGCTAAATATGCAATCTGGATAGTTTAACATGATTCTGAATTGAGCTTTCTGTGTAGAAACTGAAGTTTCATCAGACTTGTGCATGTTAAATGTATATAGAATCTCCTTGCTCTCCTCCATTTTTAATTAACCATCCACTTGTTTTTAGCAGTCAATTTTCTGTGTAGTTTATTGCAGTAAATTATATTGGCAGTCATTGTTTTGTTGTGCAATAAGCTATTGCTAATTGGCATTTCCCCTTTAATAGACTCTGTTAAGAATTATGTTAAAATAATTGCTGCCAGAAAGCACAGTACAGAACTCTTAATTACTGGCTAACAGTTCTGTCCTTCAGATCCTTCCTCGAAGCTATGCTTTCATAGAGCATGTGCTTTTAATTTGCATTCAGCTCCATAAGACTCAGGAGAATCTATTGTCTATCAAAGCCAAACTCGTAATAATGAAGGATTTGTCACAGCAGATCAGACACCAGGTCTCTGTAGTCTCATGCCATGCCTCTGGCAGTGGCTATTTCTTGATATTTTAAAAGAAGGTAAATCTCTTCCCAAAAGGCTAATGCATCTTACCCCTTTGTGTGACACTGCACATTTCTTTCTACACCTTGTTATTCATTGTCTCATACCCCGAAGCATAAGATTTGATTATCCTTATTGTCTTACCTGACATAGCTACAAATGTTATTATCAGTCATAAAATTACACAGTTCTTTTTAAAAACGTAACTATGGTTTTTATATCGATGACCTGATCTGACAGCCAGTTCCATTGACTATGTAAGAGAAATGTTTTTCTATATTTCTTCTGCATTTGCTGTTCTTTCATTTAAAACTCCTTTTATTTTATGTAATAGAGAAAAGAGTGGAACCTAATCAGATTTTAGTATATCCTATCTAATTATGAGTATCTGCACAAAATTTCTTCTAAGTATCATATAATTTTGGCTGCTATAAAACTCTGAAATTTGTTCATTGCTTTATTGCCTTCCATTTATTGGTTCAGCCTTAGAACCAGTTGGTTGTTTTGCTGCGATTTTTTTTTTGGTCCTGAACACATTAATGAACATTCAGATGTACCCAGGGTATAATCTGAGGCCTACGTTTTTGGATTTTATATCCCTCATTTTCCCTCGTGGTGTGAAGAAGTTTAGTAAAAGAAAAAGAATACATAGTAGGTGTTCTGAAGAATTTTGCTTTTAAATTATTGACTGTGGAATAATTATTATAAGCTAAAAGAAAAAGAACCCATAGTAGGTGTTCTGAAGAATTTTGCTTTTAAATTATTGACTGTGGAATAATTATTTTAAGCTAAAATTGAAGGTCTTTCAGTCTTTTCAACATATCTTTAGAGTTTGAGTAATCAGGATGTGATACATTATAGGAATGATATAGACTGTTTATGGACTTTATTTTTAATTTGCATCACCTTGTATTTGTTTAAGCTAAATTTAGTCAGTCATTGTGATAGATGGCTTCTCAGATATTTCCTAGAAAAAGTGTAGTTTCATATAGTGAGGGAAATTGAATAATTGCATGCTATATAGTACATGCGAAAAAAACCCCTTGCCCAGTTATCATCTGAGGTGGAAAGGACCCACAAAGTTCGTTGAGTTCAACTCCTGGCCCTGCACAAGACAACCCCAAGAGTGATACCATGTTCATAAGAATATTATTCAAACTCTTCCTGAACTCTGCCAGGCTGGTGCTGTGACCACTCTCCAGGGGAGCCTGTTCCAGTGCCCAACCACCCTCTGGATGAGAAACTTTTTCCTAATGTTCAATCTAAACCTCTCCTGACACAACTTCAGGCTGTTCCCTCAGGTCCTGTCACCAGAGAGGAGATCAGTGCCCCCTCACTTGCTCTTGTGAGGAAGTTGTAAGCAACTATGAGGTCTCTCCTCGGTCTTCTCTTCTCCCAACTGAATAAGCCAGGTGACCTCAGTTGCTCCTCATACGACTTCCCTTCTAGAACCTTCACCAGCTTCATGGCCCTCCTTTGGACACACTCTAATAGATTTACATCTTTCTTGTATTATGGAACCCAAAACTGCCCCCAGCACTCTAGGTGAGGCTGCCCCAGTCCAGAGCTGGACAATCCCCTCCCTTGCCCAGCTGTGATGCTGTGCCTGATGCACCCCAGGACAGGGCTGGCCTTCCTGGCTGCCAGAGCACTTCTGACTCATGTTCAACCAGGACCCTCAGAGCTCTTTCTGCAATGCTGCTTTCCAGCATCTCATTGCCCAGTCTTACACCCAGGGTTGCCTTGTCCCAGGTGCAGATCTGGTACTTGTCCTTGTTGAACTTCATATGGTTGGAGATTGCCCAGCCCTCTAATTTGTTGATGTCTCTCTGCTGGTTCTCTGTGCTTTCACTTTTCTGTTTCAAAAAATTGTTTCATGGTCCTGTAGTGTATACTGAGCTGTGTTTCCTCATATTTATTTTTTCCTAATGAATTTTCATTTTACCACTTCTAGTATCATTGAAAGTTTCTTATAGTATCATCTAGGTTCTTTAGCTACCTGAAGATTGTAAAACTTTCCAGAATTTCTGGTAAAAAAACCCCCAGTAAACTCAAGTAGTTCAGTCCCATTTCCAAGTCATTAATAAATAGTGCTCATCTCAACCCCAGGAGCATTCACTCCTACATTTTCTTCATTTTGAGGGGCAGCCACTTGCCATTACTCATTGTTGCCTATCACTTAACAGTTTTTCAATCCATTCTGTGACTCTGTCCCTTGCCCCACAGTTATTTATTTTCCTTAAAAGGCTCTAATGGAGGGAGTTTATGAAAAGCTCGTTGGAAACTCAGGAAAATTAAGTGCCTTGGGTCATTTAATCAGCTGTTTCAGCAACTGTCTCCAAAAGAGCACAGGAAGCCGATCTTTTTTTGTCGTTGGTTCTGAGGGCGGTCTGAAGGAAGCTCAGGTCATACCTGAGCGAATCTTCCCCCGGGGGCAGGTGTCCGGCGTGTCCCCGGCCGCGGGGCACCGGCGCTGTCCGCGGTGCTGAACGGGCGCTCCGCCGTGCCCGGCCAGGAAACCGCGTGTCCCCTGGGCCTGCAGGCGGGGCCGTGGTCACGCGTGGCGTCCTGCGCTCCTGCTCAGCGCTTCCTCCGTCCTTCCTGCAGAGAAAGACCAATCCAGGCTGGGTTAGCAACAGAGTGCTACTTGAAGTTCAGCAAATGTGCCCATCAGCAGCAATGAACATACGGATGAGGTGAGGTTGAGATGAAAGCTGTTACCGGAGTTATGGAAATAATCAGTCCTGGCCATCCAAATACTGAACATAGAATAATTGTGCCTTGGATCAGATCCTGGCTCCCAGAAATCCAAGAAAGAATATTTAAGTTCTTAATTTTAAAATATGGCATTGGATTTTATTTTTTTTTTTAAATCATCTTGATAGAAGTCTTTCTAAATGCAGGTGAATTGATTATTTGGTGATATTTTTCTATGTAAAAGGCCAGCATCATTGCTGTCTTATCTTTGAATAGGTCTTTCTGCCCAAACTGATGGCTGGAACAATAGAGATGGTTTTGGAGCAGGAACTTCTCTCAGAATCCAGGTCTTATCGCAGTTTTAACTGCCAAAGGCTGCTATTCATACTGTCATTCACTGATGCTACATAATAGATGGTGTCCGTCTTGCACACCATAGATAACTCACCAGATTAGGAGCTGGATTTAATTCCACACACTCAAATGACCCCAAAACCACCCAACCTCTCCAAACAGAACAAAAAAAGCAACAACAGCAGAAGATAACTGATAATTTAGATTGTCTGAATATGTGACTTTCTTTTTTGCATCAATTGTCATTGGGAATGTTGGCATACCCACTTTTAATTAAGGCTGTTAAATACTGTTTCTCCGTAAAATTCATGACAATATAATCTTGTCTATCATTTTCCCACAAGCAAGAACTGAACATGACCACAATCTGCGTGCACTCACACAGTGATTATTTTATACTGAGAAATAATTACTCCTGATTTTATTCCTTTCATATGTGTGAAACATGGCATAAATTAACAAAATCTATGTATGTGTTCATTACAAACATTGCATGGTGTATAGCGGTTTATGATTTTTCATGAGTAGGCTGGTAGAAATAGTCTGAAGGTGGTGTCAAGAGTACCACATGCTTTATGGTATAATGACAGAGGAAGTTATACTGACAATAATAACTGCCATTTGATCAGCATCTCACTTAAATGAATAAGAGGCTCTTATTGTTTATACCTTTAAATAAATAATAAATCATATTTCCTTTGATTTTTTTTAATGTAAAAGGATTGAAACAACATGTAAGGAGAGAAAGTCCTTCAGTATGTGACTCAGAGCTTCTCCTCTGAGTCATTGGTATTTATTTAATTTTTTGTTTTCATCAGGAGCCAAATTGCAAAAGAGCTTCAGGGACACCATTTTGTAAAGCCAAGGAGACAAAATCTTCCTAATACTTTTCCTTGTCCTGGGAATTGAAGTCTGGGGTAAGAGGTTGCATGTAGTTCTCCATCCAGCTGGGCAGAAGAAGAGGGGCTGTTGTCATATGTAGGCTTTATTTCCTGCACCTGCCTCAATCCACTAGCTAGTAGAAGAAAAGGGAAATACACTGCAGTCTCTATTTAGTTGCAATAAATGACTTCCTTCCGCTGTCACGGTAATGGAAAGAATTCTGTGTTTGAATCACAGTTCCTTCCTAGGACTCATCCAGGACTGATGCTATAGGCTTTTTATTGTACATCTTGTGTAAAAGAGGCTTAAGTTCTCCATTAATTCATTTTGTAGCTAAAGGATCTACTCTTTCCAGCAAAGAAATAGTGTATATGTACATCATCTAACTAAAGCCTTAATACTGTGTGCACATAAAAATTATCAGGAATGGGTTTTATGTGACATGCAAGTGGTAAAGGGGCATTTTGGGTAAAAATTAGATAATTCTTAATTGATCTTGTCAAGTTATTGTTCCACAGCTAAATAATACAAGTAAATGTCTTTCTTCTCTGTGTTCAATTTAACCGTTGTTTAATTTAACCATGATGGTGTTGTCCTGCGTGGTTGGAATGTTGTGTGACCATTCCTATACACATAAATATATAATTTTTGTTCTGATAAATGCACATGAGTTTAAATGAAAGTGCAGTGGCAATTGGTTCCAGTATCTCTTTCCCACAGGAATACAAAACTCAGCCTTTCCCAGGGGAAACATCCTCTTAAGCCTGTTGGGGGAGGATGGCTGCAGTTCATCCTTTCTTTGCTGAAAAACAAAGAGGAGTTTTCTTTGTATGCTACTCTGGGCAGCCATGGCTCCCTCTCAGCCCTTCTGTTGCTTTGTCAAAGGCAGATGGAATTCTGTTTTCTGTTTCAGGCTACTTTTAAGTACTATTTCCTAGAGTCATATTCTAGGATGTTTTTTCCAAAAATATCACATTGTAGTATTTCCGCAAAACTGTCCTGATCAGGAACACAACATCACAGTTTGTTTCCTCCTGATGTTTTCCCAGTCTCATAGTGGCTTAGAGACCGGGTTGTGCCAGTGCAGGGCTTGTCTGACAAAAGAGGATAGTATGGCCCTAAACTTGCCTTGAATTCACAGGTTTTAACTTTGGGGTGTTTATTTGGTAGGGCTTTTTAGTGGGGTTTTGGGTTGTTGTTTTTGGGTTGTGGTGTTTTGGGGGAATTTTTGTTTGTTAGTTGTTTGTTTTGAGGTTTTTTGCTTGTTTCATTTTGGTTTTGTTGGGTTTTGGGTTTTTTTAGTTTGGTTTGGTTTTGGTTTGTTGTTTTGTTTTGTGTGTGTGTTATCTGAGACCTGTGCCTTACAGTGACTTGTGGATAACAGTGTATGCAGTACAAGATGGGTGAAGTCTGTAGAATAGGTATTTAGACTGTATTGCAGCATACCTTTCACCTTTGAGAGCCCACAGTTTGATCTAAGAGGCATTCTAGATGTCTGTAAGGCACTCTTACACTGCTGAATGCAGCAAAATATTTAGCAGAGTAATAACATACATGGGCAGCAGTGAGAAGGTGACAAGAGTGCTTTGGTAATGACCCACAAAACTTTGCTTATCTGACTTGGGAAGGGATAAAATATCTTCATTACTTCAGTGATAAAATATCTTCATTACTTCAGTGCAGCCATGTCAAGTTGGGAGGGCTGAAGAAAGTAGTCTGGGTGTATTGTGGTGGAGCATGCAATCTATGCAAAGTTCAGTGAGCCTTTTAGTTGTAAGTGGCACATTCATTTTTACCTTTGTAATAAAGGTCTTTCTTCAACCTTTTCTTAATTGTTTTTTATTTTTTGGTTTCTTCTTTAGGCTTCTCTGTCACTTCTAAACTCTCCCTGATAAATCTGTTTATACAGGTAGTTCATTCTTTCCAGAGGTGACAGTTCAGGGAGTTGCCCAGTGTTCCCACTAATTGTTCCAGTTGGTTGTCAACTAGATGCATTTTTTGATTGACAATGATTTTTAAATTTTTTAATATAAAAAATTGTATTTGCTCTTCTGTTTTTTTGAAAACAATGGTCATTTCTTATAATGTAATCAGTAAATATCCTTGTTAAAGAAGTGTGACTGGATGTGTTTCTCAAGTGTAACTGCATTTAGTCTAAAATTATTAAAATACATGTTTCTTTCTCTTTCCTTAATGTGATCAGCAAGCGAAAGGAAGAGAATAAAACTCCCTCTTCTGGATATTAAACTGCTTCCTATTATTCTTTGTTTTTATACAAACTAAAGTTATAACTAGATGATTAACTGTATGGTTAAAAAATCTACCGCAGAGAAGGTACAACAACTTGAAGAAAATTAAAAGGGCCATTCAACCAGGAATCTTACAATCAACTTAACTAACTAGGAGACATTATTATTCAAAATAAATACTTCTAAGATGAAAAAAATATATATAGAAGGAAAGAATATATATACACACACACGCATACATGCCAAGGGTAGTCTCCCTAGGTTCTTCCTTGCTTTAAAGATGGAAGTTGCATTAAAATAAAAATCCAATTCAGAGTATTATCTCCCCAGCTGCCTGTACAGACCATTGGGTTGGCCTGGGAATTTTCTCATTACATGTACTGAAACAGTTAGTCAGTGATTGATGCTGTATTAATTCACAGCACAGACCCTTTGCCTTTGTTACCGAACATTAGACAAATTAGTTCTTACAAATTCATGTCCCACCCCCACTGCATCCAAGCTCCCCACTCTGGCTGGTTAGTATTGCTAATAACCTTCATTCAGAGCAAACTGAAGCTTTAGGAAGGAGGAGTTTGCTAAGGGAAGGGGCAGAAAACGGGTAACAGCCACTGGGATTTAGCAATACAGTCATTTGCTGGCAGAACTCGGTAATGACAAATGATCTTTTCATTGTCAGACCCCCCAAATTAATTTTCCCTCCCACTTCTCATGAGGCCACATTCATCACACAAATTGTGTTAAATGTACTTTTGACAGGACAGAGAAAGATGAGTAGTAAAATAATTTGATTCTAGTAGCTTCTTATCTGGGGAAGTTAACCAATGGGATGTAAAGGTAAATATTCCTGTAAATGTTCCTGAGATAAATCTGCATTAAGATTTTTCACAACATTTGGGCAGAGGGTTAAGGACAGACGAATGAGTGAGAAGCAGTGGAAGGAAGATGGAGTCATACCTTTAGCTGTTTCCACTGACCTCAGTGTTAAGCCCTGCTTTGTACAAAGGGCACAGAAGCTGAAATAGATGTGCACAATTTATGTTTGTAATATTCTGTATAGAATAAAATTGGGGTTTTTTAAATTCTCTTCTTTGAAATTAATTTGTCAGAGATGGTTTTCAAGTATGCTTTTATAACTCCCCATTAAGTTTTTGCTGTACACTGTCTCTTTTTGGCGATTTAAAAAGATGTAGGAAATTATGTTGTATGGAGGAGAGCCAAGAGATTTGTCAAGGTCAGCAGAAGCACTAGAGCACAAGGAGGCAGGGGAATCCCAGCACAATATAGTTTTCCACAATATTCTGCTTATGGCTGGATTAAGTCATATTAATTGAGCATAAAAGAAAAGTGTTTAGTGCTTAGAATGTGACTGGAATTGATGTAAAGATTCTTCTGCAGCAAAGTGCAGGAAGTGTGCTCACTGCAAACTTTTCTCTAGTATTTTCAGTATATGACTGGCTGTCTGTATTTTATTAGTTTTTGTTTAAAATTAACTGAGCTGAGAGCAGTAGCTGTCTGGTCACAGATCATATTCAGGCATGATACCTTACTGTTAGATGAGGTTCTGATCAAATCTGAGACTCTTCATTTCCACCAGCACTGGCTTTTATTAAAGACATCCAAAATGCCTTTCATATTGCATTTGCACTTCCTTGATTCACATGGTCCAACACCTATAAATATTCCCTGGAAGTATTCATGACCAGGTAGGATGGAACTTCAAGCAACTTGATCTGGTGGAAGATGTCTCTGCCCATCTCAGGGCATTGGAAAGATGTCATCTTTGAGGTCCCTTCCAGCCTAAATTCCAATTCTGTGGTGTTTTTAGTATTTTTCAGTTTGCCTCCTGATCTGCTGCTGACATCCAGCATAATGGTGCTACTTGTTATTCTCCTTTTTGCTAGGGTCTTATGCTGATTGCACTTGAGCTGTGCAGAATTTCAGGTAGGGTGCAAATGTGATTTAGATATACAGATGCACTTTTCTTCAGGGAAATACAGCTCCCAGGTTGCACTGCTTCACTCATCTCTCACCAGTTTTGCTCCTATATTTAGATAGGAGCAAAATTCCACTTGGAGTTCTTTGGTGTTTTATATAACATGTTGGAGGTAACATGCTTTCATAATTCATATACATGCGCACACACACCCACACACACATATACCTGATTGTTGACATAATTCATACTTCAGTTCACTTCACAATGGTTATTATTGACACTTATAGTCAGGTTCTGTGTTTCTGGTAAATCTTACATATTTTTCTTCAATAATGGAATCTGTGTTGCAAGAGAGGTGGAAAAGTGTGGAGTAGAAATGTTCTTGTGCAGGTTGTCTTTTAATCACTCGATTGCTTAAAAACCAAAACCTTTGAACTCTCATAGCTTCCACTTTTTGTTCAGGGATATTTGGAAGGACTGCATTTTTTATGAAGAGCATTGTATTTAATGTACATTTTTGAAAGTATGCACATTATATGTATTCAGATAGAGATCAAAAAGATTTTTTGTTCACTCTATTTTCCTTCAGAGTTCTAGGAAGAAAAATCTGTTTCATTGTCATAGAAAAACAAGTATTTCAGCATTACTTCTGTATTGCATTTTTCTTTCGCTGGTGACAACTAGATAATACCATATTAGTGAATGCAAAACATATGTTTACCTTTATGCATAGCCACAATATTAGACAATAAAGGTGGAAGTCAAGGGAATGGAAATGAAAATAGCTTCCAGGGAAAATTAATAAAGGGATGGCAGAGCAGAATTAAAGTGAGTTGCTTTAAAGGTCATTGCCCATCTTCTTTCCAGAAAAGAAATGTGTGTTGGGGTTTTTCAAGGTAGGAGGGGGCATTCTGATGTCTGTCTTGAAGTTCTCCTGTTTACCTTTTAGTATAATTAGGCAGACCAGATTGGCATTTAGTCTTATTCTGACAACAGTAAATTAGGCTTAACTCTTTAATTACAATGAGAAGGAAATCACCTTTCTGATATCCTTCAATTAGCTGAAACAGCTGTTAAGTTATAATTAAAATTTCACATGGATCATTTGAGGTTTTGGGATGTTTCCATTTAATATAGAAAAAACATTTACATATATGCATTTGCTTTTCAACAACCTTTTCTAATCTGTCAGTGCTATAGTATGAATACTGATGCTATATTAAACAATATATTTCTGGCTTTATGAATAGACAGCTGGTGCTAGGAAAATTAAAAAAGGGATATAGAAGAAGGTGAACAGAAAATATCAAAGCTCGAAGGTGCACTGGAGCTATCTCAAAAGTAAACTTTTTTTTCTCATCTTCTTTCTCATTTCTTATTTCTCATGCACTTTGAGATTCTAATATTATCTTTAAAACACGAAACATGTTCTGGAAACATGTTCTGGAGATAAGCAGTAACCTCGACACATGCCCAATTCTATATACAACCTCTTGTACCTTTTAAGGACCCAGACTTGTAGATATTTTGATTGAAATAATCTGTCATGAAGTAGTTCATATATTAAGGAGAATTATATTTTGATCTTAAACAACAAAAAAGTCTTAAAATACTATGGTTTACTCAATGGATAAAAGTTTTCTTTTGTGGTACCTCTTGCTTCTGTCTGCATCTAGGTGCTCAGCTGGTGATGAGGACCTCAGCAGCATGCAGAGATGGGTTATATCAACAGTGGCAAGCACTGGTAAAACCTTACAGCAAAATATATTGGTTGTTTGGAAGTAAGTTACCCAGAAACTGAATTGAGCTGCTCAACACACTAAGATAAGAAGAAGTTTCCATACAATTTGTTATTTCTTAATTACTTAGAACAGTAAGTTCAGAGAACGTCGCAGGAAGAGAAGTTTGCCAAGTATGAGAAAAATAGCTCTTGTGATCCTCTTTTTTTTCTTTACAGTCTCACTGGTTTATCATGGACCTAAATGGATTGCAGGAGCACAGCTGCCTCACCATGGTCTTCACTGTGGGCTGCAGGGGGAACTCTGCTCCAGTATCTGGTGTTTCCCTTCCACCTCCTTCTGCACTGACCTTGGTGTCTGCAGGACTGATTCTCTCATATAATCTAACTCCTTGCTCTGGCTGCAAAATGCAGGGCATTTCAGGACAGGACTTTTCCCCCCCTTCTTAAGTGTTACCCACAGTACCATAAAGAGTATCTGATGGCCCTGGCCAGTGGTGAGTCTCTCTTGGAGGTGGCTGGCACTGCCTCTGTCAGACATCGGGAAAGCTGCTGGCAGCTTCAAACAGAAGCCACCCCTGTAGCCCCCCAGTATCAAAACTTTGCCACACAAACCCAATATTTGGCTCTACAAGGTCTTCACTAAGTCAGCAATCACCATCTGTTTTCTAAAGAATAGGGCTGTTTTTATTATTTCATATCTAATATTGGTTTTTTATATTGGTCTTTATATGTTGTTAATCTAACTTCTCCTCTTTTCATCAAATCATTCAAGAATTAAAGCTAGGGTTTTTTTCTCTTGTAGGTATGTGAATTGGGGATGGGAGGGTTTAACTAAATGGTTTTGCCTTTTTACTCCTGGATGGAAGCAAACTTTTTTTTATGTGGCTTGAGCCTAGTTATTAGGAATAGGGAAAGTTTAGTGGTCTGGCAATATGTGCAGTAGCTTGCAGAATTCAGCTTTGTTGTGCACATTTTCCAGGTAAAAGTACAGGCAAGTCTTAAAGAATGAGATTACCAGAACATTTATTCTTCTAGTCAATCTCATCTCCTTGTTTTTCTTTGTTTGTTTCTTCCTCTTTCTGCAGCTAGTGCTGAGATTAGTTCTGTCTTAATTTTCTTTGAACAGTTATTCTACCGTGGGTAGCTTTTTATTATAACACACTAAAATATATTGGTGGTTTAGGCCAAGTCACATATCATCAAGAAATCCCACTTTACCATAGATGAGAAAATTTCTGATGTCTTGCTTCTAGAAATTGTGCACTGTGGTTTCAAATTAATATTTTAGCAATTTTGTAATTTCCAAACCTTCAAATCAATGGCTTTTTAACCTTCAAATTTTTTATATTTTTCAATATGGTGGTCTTTCTGTGTCTCTGTTTTACTTCTATTTGCATTATAGTTTTGTTGTCTTCTTGAGAGTGCCACATTTAGCTAACAGGATTTTCTGTTGCTGTTAGGTTTAGTTTTCTAAAACTGTTATTTCTGTTGTTTTAGGAGTGTCTTTTTCTTCAAACACATTATCAGGATACATATATTTCAAGGTTGCATATGTTAGATTTTCTTAAATTCCTGGATTTATGGGAGCTCTGCAGAGGGGTACATAAAAGTGGGTACAAAGGATGAGTTGGTGTAGCTGTAGCACAATTTTCAGGACTGTAGAGGAAGCGTGTTAATAGTTTTCAATGGCATTTTCACGTTATGGGAGGAGGGTTTTTTCCCAGTTTGAAGTATATCTGCCACCTTAACTGATATGAATTCTCACTGTATGTTTTTTTACCCTGTGTGGTCTGACTTAATTGTTTCAGAACTATTGAAAGATGCAGAAAAAAATGGCAATTTGTCATTTGGTGTGGCTGCTTTTATAAGGTCTTCCAATTTATTTTCAAATTTGGGTATAGGCTACAGTGTACTCAAGTAGAGGAAGAAAGCATGATTTGGATCTAAGTGCAAGCATCAATCTTCAAAGGGAAAGTTTCTTTGGTACAGTTGGGAAGAGCTCATACCTGAATTTTAAGTGGGTGCATTGTTATGCAGTTTCCAGCTGTTATTATTTGGGAAGGGGGAAAAAACCCAAGAGTAAGGTCTGAGAGAACAAATATTTATTCAATGAGGCATGTGGGCTTCACATACAGCTTTTTGTTTCATTTATCTGTAGCTCAGTAAGTTTAGATACAGGCAGACCCAGCAGGTGCAGTAAAACTTTTCCTTGGATTTTCTTTTTTTCTCCTCTGAGAGTAATGACATTTTACATCAGCTGCAAAGATTGCATTGTTCACTTTAGAAATATCTGCTTTCTTAGGTATTCCTTAGCTCTGAGTTGATTTATGTTTTGTAATTTTAAAGTTTTGTAATTTTTGCTGTATTAAGCAGTAGATTTTTATGTCACCTGGATGCTTCTCCAAAGCTTGCACCATGGAAGAGGATGTTTCTGTCATTCTGTCTAAATCAACTTAAGAGAGCAGTGTCATTACAGATGTGCAGGCTGGTGTGTAGGCAAAACCTCCTATTACCCTTGACTGCTTAACAGAAAGAAACAAGGGGCTCATTTCCTATAGAGAGAGACTGAGCTTTGTGGTCCCAGATTTGGATTTTTGATGTTGGTGCATGAAACAATACTTTGATACTTGTACATATCAGTTTTAGGGTGGTGTAACACCATTATGATGAATGACATTAAGATGGACTAGCACAATGGAAGGTCAAATGTGCTGTATTTTGTCTTATTTAGGAAAAACATGGGTATTTAAAAACACATTTATCATTGTAATTCAGGAGCATGCACCGAGACTTTGTCGTATGTCCAAAGCAGAAGATAGTTGAAAATGGTCTGTGTATATATTGTGTGATTAAAGATTTTTAAAGAGACTTTGATTGTATCTCAGTAAAGATACGAGTGTAAAACTGCATATCTTCATTTTCCAGTCCCTACATTGCATTGATTAGCAATACCATTTGCAATGTGTCACACAAACTGATGCAGCTAAATTGACAGAAAGGACAAAACAACATTAGCTAGTGTCTTGCTGTATACCACCAGACAAGCTTTTATATTTCTTATATCCAAAGGTTTAAAATATTTTAATAGAACCCTGGATTGTAATAAAATTTCAGAGCCAGATGTAAGTAATTATGTCTTATATTTATGTTAAGTTGTCGAAAATGCTAATAAAACATGTTTGTGGCTTTTCCCTTTAATGAATCTAACAATAAAACAAAATAATTGCCCAAGTTTCCACTAGCTTTAAAGCCTTAAAAGAGGAGGTTCATCAGTGTCTTGATATCAAGCTTGTTTGTTGTGAATTATGGCCATTTTCTGCAATGAAATTGGTTTGCTGGAAGAAATGGATTTGCAAGCCTGGTTTTATTAGTGTGACTAAATATTGTGGAACCAAAACAAGGAAATTCTTGCATACTGTCACAATTTGTGTCCATATGGATCATAAACTCCTCTATACATATTTCACTCATAGACTTCAAGTGGCATTATCTCATCACAGAGGGGGGAGCAAGGATTGCACTTAAATTTAGAAATTGTCCTCGTTACTGAATGTCAGATAAAGGCAAAGCCTTTAAAAAGGAGTCTCCCTGATTTACTACCTTTAATGTGCACAGGAAGGGATGTGCAAAGCACATCATTAGTGTGACAGGGTGAAAGGGGCAACATGTTTCTTCTGTTACAATGGAAAGAGGATGAATCTGGCACAGCTCTGATGTCAGAACCTCCATCACCTTTCTCACAGATGATGTAGATTTTAATTGTACTCTAGGCTGATTCACATCGCACCAGCTCCTACGTGACATTGAGATAGATGAAGCCATTTGTTGGCATTATCAGAGCCAGCTGTGTGCTTGGCTGCAGCTACAGTAGGCATTATATCTCATGCATAATCCTCTCATTGAGAGAGGATCACAAGCATCTGAACCATATGGCAAATAATTTTATTATGATCAAAAAAAGGACTCTTGAAGCTAGTTAAATAGAAGAGTCCTTGAAATTCAATCAGAGGAGGTTTTTATTTTCATGTAGCATTATCATCTTAAATTAATTTTTAGCTCTGTCATCATCTGTGAAATACAAGAATGTTATTTTTCCCCAAAAGTAAGAAATTAATGTTGTGATTACAAGAAACAGCAAGCAGACTTGCATAGCTTGATTTTTTGATGTTTGAAGAGTGCCTTGCAGATGTTAATGCCTTTTTTCACTAATTACACACTTGTTTCACTCTGAAGCCCAAACAAGAAGTCGGAAGTGCCTGAAATTAAAAAAGCTGGGGAAGGGGAGAGAATTGTGCACATTAAGCTATGGGGGTGCTGTGTTGATGTCTTAATGCCTCAGTTCCTGAGTGCTGTTACCATTTCCTAGGGATGAAAACATACTGCTATAGTAAAAACCCATAAGCCATTGNAAAAAAGGGGGAAAAAAAAGAAGTGATAAGGAAGAAGACAGAAGCTTCAGCTTCAGCTCTGCAAAGTTACTTCTGGGAAGCTGGGGTGGGGGAGGGGGCAGAATATGGGCATCAGAGACAACAGCAGCCAAACTTTTTAGCCTGGGAATGGGTGATAACAACTCTCAGCAGGATGAGGGTACTGCTCAGAGGCCTGCTCCTTTTTCCTTTTGCGTATACAAGGAAAACTCTTGCTGATATCTTTGGAGATGCTTGGGCATGCCAACATCATACCAAGAGGCAGCCAGAGCAGGTATTGGCTCAGTACAGAGGTGGGTGGCTGCTGGAGGATGCTGTGTTAAAAGGGAAGGCAGTGTCTGCCGTTTCAGAGCTTCAAAGGCAGAAAGCAATAACGCCAATCACACTGCATGTGAATAGACTGTCTGTGTGCTGGAAAAGATGTGTGCTATTGAGGACTTGGCCCTGGGGACATGAGCATTTCTGTGGGCCACCTGGTAATAACATGCATGGCCTATCAGCAACTTTCATACTGCAAACTTAGAGAACATAAATAAAGGTTCACCAGAGCCAAATAGCAACAGCTGCCTTATCTGGAGGATACCTTTTTTATTTGGTACTTTATTGACAAATAATAAAGCCTTTAATTGAGCTGCGGGAGGAATATTACCATGTAATTTACAGAACCTTTAATTTTCTAGTGCTGCATGCCTGAAACAGATTGTGGTTGTTATTGCAGCCTCCTGAGTTAAGCAGAGGTCCTGGCTGAACTGCTGAAATACTGTGAATTGTGCATCTTTATTCTTGCATTTAGAAAGTGTCTGTGTGTGCCTTGGGGGAAGAAGAGGAACAGTGGGAGGAATCCCTGATTCTTCTTGGATAAAGTAGTGATTAAGAATTTGTGACTTCAGTTACTAAAATAAGAGTCAGCAAAAAGCCCCCAGCCAGGCTATTGCTCTGGTGGCTGTTCCTGCAAACTGCCCATCACTCTCAGCAGGATGGGAAGCAGAGCTGTGCCCGTGGAGCAGGCTAACAGGGAAGAATTGCCTTTGCTGCAGCAGCTGCTGAACTGAGACTTTCTGGATCATGAATGTATGTAAATATGTCCAACTGTTTGCCCTTCACACATCTTTGGCAAGTTTGGTGTAAAAAATACTGCACTGCTCCATTAGTTTGCTTGCCTATTACCACAGCAGATGCTATTAAAAGCACTGAGATGTGTTTCTAGGTGAGCCTCCCGGTCTGAAATAGGATAAAGAAATAAAGGCTAGAGAGCATCTTGAAATGAATATAAAGCAAGCTTTGGCAGTAGGGCATGCCTTAAAGTCCACTGCAAAGACACGGGGTTGTTAGCTCTTCAATTGATTAAGCAAAGCAGAAAACCGTTGTGGCTTCTGCATATTTGTTCCTTTCTGAAGTCTTTCTCCATCAGAGTAACAGCTATTTTGGAGAGTTTGTACAGGTTTGGTTCCTGACTGTATCTACTGAGTGACTAAAATGGCTGCATTTGGATGCCAAGCTATACTTCATAGGGATTTCACTGGCAATGAAGGTTATGTATAAATAATGGATGAAGAAGGGTGACAGGACCTGAACACTTGTGGCTTGACAGACTCTCTTGTGATGTATTACAATTAGATATGCCTCAGTGTCACTTCATTTATTCAACTAGTAAGGGTGCGTAACTCTTAGATTTATTTGAAGGTGGATTTATTAAGAGCCTTAGTCATGTCCTCTTGAAGTTCAGAATTGATTTTTAAACATCCTTATCAGCTTTCTAAATCACTTTGCTCTTAACAAGTATGTGATTTTTTTCTCATCTTTTTTAAGTCCTTGGGATTTTATTAGCACACATAATAGAGGACTTTGTTTATTTTTTAAAATCATTTACTTTGCTCAAGGTAAGTACTTGCAAGACAAGAGACCACTTTGTATATTAGCAGGTCAACAGATCAATTTGGCCTTTGGGAAGAAGTTGTCTGGGTTGTTTGTACAGGAAGCTGGTAGATAATAAGCCCCAGCCACTACTAAATGATATTACCTAGAATTGGAACATCTAGTGAATAGGAAATAAGACGAGCAAAGATTTTGTGTGCCTTTTGGTTTTTTGAATAGGGGTAATTAAAAAGCCTGTGATGGAAAGATGCAGAAAAAAATGCTGCAGGATATGTGAGAGATCAAATCTGCCTTCGTTGCAAATGGAGCCTCTCAGACTGTTCAGGTTAAAGCACAAAAGGGATTAGTGTTACAGTCACTGTAACTTTCCAAACTACCATAATGCTTTTACCCTTTTTTTTTTGTTCCAGATGTGTTTCTCTCTGTCATAAACACAGTTACAGAACAATTTACAACACATACCAGCAGTGTGCTCAGCCTTTCTGGGCTCCTGTGGCAGGACCTTTTTTTTCTTTGAAATCATTGTTTATAAAACAAACTATTTTTCTGGTTTTGAGTATTTCTTAGCAAAGGGGGTAGGTGTAGGACGGCAGGTGGCCACAGAACCCAGCAGAAGCTACAATCCTCCAGATAATCAACACTGTCTCCCCCGCTGCCTCCCTCCCCAGCTCTTGCCAACCAACAAACATGTTACTCATTTCATAGCAACCTCCTCGTTCTTCAGATAGGAACTTAACATGGTTTGGGGATAAATTACAGTCATAGCAAAGCTGATCCAAGCCAACAAGGTTTCAGAGCGTTTCCTCTGTCTTGTAATAGCGGATGATAATTGATGGATGACCGGTGTGCAGGACCCTGACAGGCTGGTTGGCTGCCCTTTGCACTCTGCCAGTTCAAGCCTTACAAGTGTGAAATAGCCAATTACTGGAATACCTATTGAAAGTAATAGGCCAATGAGCAAATGGCTACTGTGGGATGTGGTGGCGGTGTAGGTGGAAGAACGCCAAGATAAAGTTCTGCTCTGAGCAGCTGCTCCCACCACAGCTTGGTAATGCTATTGGATGGCCAAATGATGAGAGAAAGGTATTTCCCCATTTGAACTGCAAGTGTCCTGCCTTGTATTGACTTAAAGTTTATGATGCATGATACCGTCTTGTTACCCAGATCCTAATTTGCAGAAATAAATCCTCCTTTTAAAAGGTAGTTAAATAGGTAATAGGGATAGTCACGGCCATGGATTTTGTGAAAAAGCATTAAATACAATTTTTGCTTGGAATGAAAAGTCATATAGTGTGCAGAGTGTTAATACTTGCCAGCCATTTGCTATTGACAGAACAATTTATCTTGATAAAGGACAGTGAAAAATTCCAATCTATTCACTGGCATCACATTATCAGCAGTAATATATGACTGCATCTAAATATAAAGTTCAGATCTGATACAGCTGAGGTGTTTCTGGTAATTTTCCCGTAAATATATTGTGTACTGGACAATGAAAAAATGTCATTTTTGCCCTGTAATTGGATCACCTATTTTATGTGAGATTTAAAGTTTTACTGTGTTTAATGGAATAGACCATAATATTTCCTTTTTGAGTAACCTGTTTCTTTTTATAAGACTTTAGGAATATAATGGATATCACTAGATTTGACAGAGCAGAACTAGCAGACAAAGAAAGATAGAAGGTTAAGTATTAGTCTGGTGAAAAGAAGATTCTGTGACCATACAAACTTGTCACAGGGGAAAAAAATTTATCTGAAAATATTATTGTGAAATTGTCTGCTGTCAGTCGTTAGCATAATGTGGATAGTATGTCTTCTTTCTGCCAGCATAGGAATGCTTATGGGTATTTTTTAGGCACGTACTTCTTGACTTTCTTAGCAAAAATATGTTACTCTTAATTTTAAATTATAATAAGAACCTGTCTTATTTATTTCAAAATATATTTGAAGTAGAAAGAAAAGTAGCAAGTAGCTTTGGAGGAAGAATTTCAACAGTGGTTGGCAAATTCTTTTATCCTTGTTTCTGTAACTGAAAAGCAACCATTGGGTAAACACCAGAAGTGTAAATGAAGCCAATGCCAGTGCTCTGTATAATCCATGGGGTTTTTTCAGTTCCCAGTCACTTGTTTGGTGCTGAAAAGAGAAATGACAAATGGCATTTTGCTCTTTTCCTTTGAGTCTTCTATTAACAATTACCAAGTCCATTTTAGATGGAAAGAATAGAAGATTGATTCATTTCATACTCAACAGAGATGAGAAACAAAAATAAGATTATTGTTTAAATCAGGGCAAAGTTTACAAAAAAAGAATGAGGTAAAGGCACAGGCATTTTTATCATGATTGCTTTATTACCTTTTAAAATGTGGTGATTTTTACTTTATACTTAAATCTCTGAAGGGAAAACTATTATCCGTTTGTATTTTTCACATTTTATTTTCTTCTGGATGTATCTGGTTGTAAAACTGAGTGTATCTGATGTGTAGTGCTCTGCATGAGAAAGAGAGCCTCTCTGTTTATCTCCTGGAAGGGCAGTAGATATAGCTCACCTTGTAAAGATTTCCACCAGAGGCATTGGCATTGTCCTGAGACTTAAAAAAATTATTAGGCACGTGCTGGGCAACAAAACAAAGTTCCTAATGACTGAAGCGGTGAAAAAGCTCTCTAAGGAAGGACAAATCTGAAGAATTAATTTCCATTTTAAGGAATAAGATGTGTTCAGAAGTTTCTACTAAGTTTTAATTTGTGGAGTCCTCTGCAAGGCTAAAGATTTTGTATGCTTTTAGCAGACTAGGGACAGTTAGCCCTATCATGGTTCCTGGGAGAGTGGGAAAATGTGATTATTTTCTCTTTCCTCATTTTCTTCAATCCAACAACTTTCTTCTAATATTTTACTTTCCAACTACTTGATTGCCCCGAGAGGAGAAACAGTCTGGTGTTATACCCCAGACCATTTGTCCTTCCCCAGTTACTGTGTCTGCTGAACATTGTTTTATTGAGCAAGGCTAATATCCCCAAATTGCAGCAATCCTTCTCCCATTCCCTTGCTTATTAACTCCTCTCTGTTGTTCCTCTGAAGAGGAGGAGCAGAGGTATCACAGTTCCCTGACTGCACATCCAGTGGTGGATAGAGGCTCACCTTGGAATTGTTGCCTACCCAGCCATGAGAGAAGGGCTTGCTGTCCCTGTGGGCATCTTTTCCTCAGCAACTGAAGCCTGGCTCTCAGCAGGAGGAGCTTCATGTTCTCTGGCAGACAGGTAGTTGGAGTACACGGAGGGTTTAAGGGCCTTTGCTGTACACCTTCCAGCTTCTCCGTTTGTTAAATCTGTGTGGGAGTTCAGTGTTATAGTCAGGACAAGCAAGGAAAGGAATAAAGGCTGCTCCATGTTAGCAGTCCTGTTAAGAGCAGAGAGGGAAGATCTCAAGAATTCTTCCAGCTGCTTGGGATCTTTTTCCATTTGGGATCATATAATTAGGGGTTTTTTTCTTTTTTTTTTTTTTTTAGCTTTCTGACACAGGCAAGAAAAATGGGCTCTATATCCCTCAAATGAATGTCCAGGTATGACAAAACACAGGTAGTTCCTTTTTTCCAGGTAAAACTTCCAGCTGCCATCAAAGAAAAGACTTTTATGTCTGTCAGAGAGTGAGTTCTGTGAGAAATTTTATCTGAGGAAATCATGAAGAACAGACAAATGCTGCAGCCAGTGCAAAGAAAAATGTTGAAGAATTCCCTTGGAATTTTTGACTGGAGAATGGTGGACACTGAAGCTATTAGACATGGAAAATGTGGAATATCCCAAGCTGTGCATTTAGGTTCCTTTAAAGATTTAGTCCTAAATTAGTACTGGTAGTCATGTGCTGGTTTCTTCTCTTGTATTTATAGTGTTTTCTTTCTTCCATTTCTTAGGTTTTTATTTATTTCATCCAATTTTGACTTGGCAGTGTCAGACAATTTTATTGAAAAGATAAAAATATCACAAAAGGTGGAATCAGATAGGTTATCATCATGTCCTTTTTCCTTCATCTTTCACCAAAAACTGTCCATTTATTTTTGTAACCTGTGAAACTGCAGTATTGCAGTGGAGTTTAGGCAGAGTGATACAGAACTTCCCAGTAGTTCTTACTGGCACAACACTGGCGTTGCAAAGTGAGGGATGAGACTTCTCATTTTCAACACATGAACTGACAACACACATTTTCCACTTATTTCGTAGGTTTTCCATTGAGCATGTTCCATTTTATGCATATTCCACCTGATCTCTCAGCTTCCCCCTGCCTTCTGTTTGTGTAGCACCACACTGACAATATTGAGACACAACCTGTTATGTGTGAAGTATTATGCTGATGGTTACAAACAAGCACGCTCCAAGCTGTGGTGAAACGGTCACCTGCTGCCCCTGATGCCTAGTGTGTCACATTTTACAGGAACACAGCATGGGATGGCTCTTTTTTCTGCCCCATAAAGGTGCTTCTTTGAAAGGAAGCCTGGAGAGGGCAATATGGTGCCTGCCAGGGCCAAGCTCACTCAGGGGCTGGGCCATGGTGGTGGCTATGGGGCAAGCTCTCTGCTGTAAGGCTGGCACTGACTCACAGTCTTGCTGGAAAGTGCTCCATCAGGACAGCATGTTTTCAAGGCATGTGTGTGTCACGTGTGGTTTGCCCCTTGTAGACCTTATAAGGCCAGCGCCTCTTGACTTCAGGCGTCTGGCTTTGAGGCTGTAATATAGCCTTGGTCAAAGGCAGTTCAGCAAGGATATCATACAATCACATCATTATGTAGATTGGAAAGACCTCTAAGATCATTGAGTCCAGTCATTAACCCAGCACTGCCAAGCCCATCACTAAACCGTGTCCCAAAGTGCCACATCTACACACCTTTTAAATACCTCCAGGGGTGGTGAACTCAGCAGCCTGTTCCAGTGCTTGACCACCCTTTTAATGAAGAATTTTTTCTTATATTCAGTCTAAACCTCTCTTGATGCAACTTGAGGCCATTTCCTCTTGTCCTGTCACTTGCTGCTTGGGAAAACAGACTGACCCCACCTTGCTACAACCTCATTTCAGGTAGCTGTAGAGAGTGGTAAGGTTTCCCCTCCTTTTCTTAAGGCTTAACAAACCCAGTTCCCCCAGCTGCTCCTAACAGGATTTGTGAGAGTCCAAGTAGGAGTGCAAGAGGCTTTACTTGGCTTGACCAGAGATCAAGAGGCACTCTCTAGGGCAGGTGGCTGCTTTTGCTGCTGAGGAGGAAACCAGCTGTACCACCAGACTCTTTTGCATCTATTCTGTCTGCAGCCTGAAGAGCCTTTGTGACTTTGGGAGGAAACAAGTTGCTTTCTGATACAGAAACAAATCTAAATTGGGATGCTTATAACACTGATTTGGATTGCTCTTCTCTTTCAATGATCCATCCAATAAGTTCACTAATAAAAGATGTTCATGATTTGTGGCTTTGAGGCAATATTCTATTCAAACCTACTTTAGCTGTCTGCTAGGCTGGTTTAAACAAAACTACCAAACACAAGACAAGGAATAAAAATAAACCCCAACATTTTGAATTGCTTTATGGTAAGTAATGATAGCATGTTGAAATAAATTATTATTTCTCATTTCAATTTTTAGCAGTGGATTTCTTGTGCTGAGATAATTTTCAGCTACTGTGTGTTGGTTGGTGGAATCAATTGAATAGAAAAAGGAGTAATCATTTGGGATGATCAGCTACTGCTAGACTTCTACCTGCCTTCTTTTATTTTTTAAGCTACCAAGCCCTTAGGAATCCAATTGGAGCCAGGGAGGGGCGGGGGAAGTACCTTAAAAAACTCTTAATGCTAGTGAATTTTACAATCTCGTTTCAGATATTATGTAATGAAGTACTTGAGTGCATGAGTAACAAAGCAGTGGAGATATTTGAATGGAGAATATAAGGATTTAGTCCTAGCTAAATAAGAAGCTACTTAAATGTCTTGCTTGATTTAAATATGTGTAGATTGAGGGAAAAATGCAAACTATATCTATATCTTGCCTTTCACCCTGGTGGCTTACAATCTTCCTTTCAGTCTGTGTGGGTGAACTGATCACTGTAGCTGTTCCAGGGGTTTTGGTTTTAGTATTTTAAGGCGACAGAGGAAGGTCATCTCCTCCATTAAAAAATAAGAAGAAAGTTTTCAGTGTTTGAAATTGAAAGATACTGGTTTATTAGAAAAGAAGTGAATATTATGCTGTGAATGTGCACCGATCACTAATGGTGACAAATATGGATTTTTACACTCCTACATACCAAGCAAATTTGCTGATCTCACTCTAACTTTATTTTTAATGCAATACTCATTTTTAACGTTTGTGTCAGAAGCATCTCACTCAGTTTTTTGCACTTGGCTCCTTCTCTCAGCCATAATTAATTTTACTGTAGCCGCTTTTACTCTTATTTACCCTGTATTTTGCCTGTATTTTTCATTTCAATCAGTTTTCTTGCATACTTGTGTGTTTGTTTTTTCCCACTTCCTGGTCCCCAATGTAGTTCTGTCTGCTTTGATGTTTAAAGGGAATTTCATTCTTTTTCCCAATACAAATAAAGATGTCACTTTAAAAAAGTGCATAAAATCCCACAGTACTTACCACATTTATTACATTTCTTACTTTGTTTTCTTTTCATGTCTTTTTGCCCTCATCTGTTTTTTTCATTGCGTGGTGTTCAGACCAATTTCAGCATATTCCAAGCCTTTATGCTGGCACATCCTCAGATCCTGAGATGAGGCTCCCTTAGATAAGCAAGGATGACAAAACAATTAGGCTTTATGCTGTATATAGAATTAGAGCAGGTGTTCATCAGCTGTGCCTTGACTGACAGGCTGCTGTATCTTTGAATAGAAAGTCTGTTTCCACTTACAAATATTTGTTAATTTTTAATTAAATTCATTTCAAGCATTCTCTTGATACAGGATGATACAAGTTCTATTTTTTTGTGTGCATTCAGGTGTGTATCACCCCCTACTTCAGTACTCGACAACTGACATCTTCTAAGAAAAAAAGATACTCATCTATGGGCTTTTACAAAGAAAAATGAAACCTGAAAGAAATCCTTCCTTTTGCATGTGATGAAATATGCAAAGTGTTTTCATAAAAGATCTATCTAAATGTGGCAATTAACTTCAGAAATCTTTGCATGGAAAAAAGAGAGTTTTGTATTTTTTGAGCATCTCTAGATGAAATAAAGCTGGAGTCTGCATTCAGTAGCCTCAGCCTCAAAGTGGCCTTTTGAAAAAGGTAATGCCAACAAGCAGCTGACTGTGCTGTTAATGGGGTTGGTTTGACTGCCTTTGGGACTGAAATGACCTTTTCGGAAACTTTTAAGCAAGTACATGAGTGTCTTGTCTAACTCCAGCACTGTGTGTTTGTATGTTATAGTTACCTTTACCCTTAAAACTTGCTGGAAACAAGCAATCTTGCACATCTAGCCTGAGCAAGAAAGATGGTTCAAGAACTAATACAGATATTGGAGGTTTGGTTCTTTCCAAAGGGAGAAGAGAGGCTTGAAGCAGGTGTCAGACAAGGAGAAAAATTAATCTGTTGAGTGGTTAATCAGGACTTTTCTTTTAACAGAGCCCTTTATTTGGAAGCGTGGCAGATCATTAAAGTACAACAGAAGGTATTGAGTAATAAAGAATTTTAAAAATAAACAATTCAAAAATATTGAAGAAATCAAATAATTCAGCAGTTTGCACACCAATTACAGAGCAAGGGCAGTAAATGTGGAATAAATGAGTGACATTAAAAGCCCTCTTCATGGTCCAAAGTTAATTTGAATAACATTAATTTACAGTTGACAAATTATGTATTTTTAGCAGTAGTAATCCAACCATTTATTAAACTATAAAAGCACTGGAAATTAAGTATTACTGTCCAGCAGTGTTACTATGGTTAGTTACAGCAGGAATAGGTGTGAAATAACTTGTCTTACAATGTTAGAGAGAATGCAAATATTTGCTCTCCTAGGGAGGAAGGCAGGAGAGGCATGATGTTGCCATGTTGTCCTTGCCAGCTGCAGCATATTCTTTCTTTTATTTTACCTGCAGAGTCATTTTTCAGGGAAGAGAGAAAGGAATTTGGGGGGGACAGGGAAATAGAGTGGGTTCTCTGTCTTCTGCTTGCTGCTGACTGGAGCATAACAAAACTGCCAGTGCTGCTGACGCCCCTTCATCCCTCCAGTGCCAAAGAGGGGAGCCAGGAGCCCTCTCTGGACATCCTGTCTAGGTCTTCATTCAGCCAGCACTAAAAAGAGGTCAGAAACAAAGACTGAGTGGTTTGCTTCCCTTCCTCATGCTCCTGAACCAAATCATGTTGGCCTCTGACACATGGCATCCCCAGGCAGTGGAGGTACGGTCTTGACCAGGCATCACACACTGCTTTTCTTACACAAGCAATGGTGTCACCTCTTGCCCACTGCCTCTTGCTGTCATGTCACCCTGCATTCCTCGCAAATTCTACCTCCCTTTTGAAAATGAAGTTTTGGGAGCAGTCATGGAGTGAAACTTCCTGCATCCTGAGGAAAGGAGAGGTGAAGGGAAGGATTTGCAGACAGATGTCCCTTGTCCTTGCAGACAAATGTGAGCTTTTTGAAGGACCTTCTGTGCCAGATGCTGCTGGCCAAGTGGCAAGCTTGCATTGTCTGAGCTGGAAATATTGCTATGGGTCATCTCAGCAAAATACTTGGCCTGAGGACTGTGGTACTTGTCATAGCACTGAATCTGAGCCATAAAGTACATATGTTTTCTGACAGGTTCTCAAAAGTGTAGTATTTCTGTGGTGAGTAGTAAGCATCTTCCTCAGTGTCAGGTTTCTGAGGATTATCAGGTCAGGGCTTGGCTGAATGCACAAGGGATCCCTTGCCTAAGCATGGCTCACATCCCTCACATGCTTTAGCCTCTCTTCTGGCTGCTATGGCTGTGGGGAAGAGGCATTTATTTTGTTATCAATGAGTGTACCAGCAGGGATGACCATCCTCCTGCTTATTTAAGAAGACTCTTGTTCTCTGAGCTGCCTTTTTTGACCCCAAGCATAATTCCATAAATAGAAATAAAAATTCTGATGTCAGCCTTGGTAGTAAAGAAAGTTTTGTAGTGGGCATTTTTGTCTTCCCCTAGGAATTACCCATGGGCTTCATGAGCAGTTTAAAGTGACGGGAATCAGTATTTTAATTTCCATCCCTTTTATGCCAGTGCAGAAGCCTCTGTCTCTCATTAAAATTCTGTGCTTTCCTGCTGCATATTTCTTAGACCCCCCACCTGTTATGTCACCCAGACTTCTGATAGAAACTTATTTGGATAATGTCTGCAAGCAAAGAATTTTCCCCAAAAAGAATGAAGACGGAGACACTCTGTCAGGACCTGACAGGTGCAAATTTCTTAATGTATGAGAAGTATATGAAAATACAAATCATCATGGAGAGCCAGCCTGAAGCAGACTGAGAAGCTGTCATAAGCAATTTTCAAAAAGTGTGAGTTATTTGGTTCTCTTCCAGAAGGAACAACTCCACAGGCATAAATTTGTGAATGGTACTTGACAATTTTAACAATTCTTCCTCTCCCAGCACTGAGCATGTGACAGAGATGTGATAGGGACTGTGTGCTCCCCTCTCTTCCCCAGCTGTGGAGGAGCTGCTATGATATTCATGGGATGAATCCTGCTTTCCTGAATGTGAGCCATTCTGCCTTTTGCTTCCTCCTGAAGCAAATTTCAAGGAGCTGATTAATCTGACAGTTAGGCCATGCTGGAGCTTATTATTTGCCAAAAGAGGTGTCATAGCTTCTCTTATTTTCCATTTACCGAGAGCAATGGTAGAAAAAGAAATAGCAGATGCCTTGTGACAGACACCTTGGCTATTTTGTATGCTCCTTGGTTTTGTAGATTTTTACTTTGGGCATGTGGAAAGATCATTGCTAACTGGATGGGCCTATGCACTGGTGTGTGGAAATGGACTTTAGGAAGCATTGTGCATGACTGGCAAATCAGTTCTAATTGGATAAATGTCAAGGTCAAAACAAACAAGTGATGAAGATGAGAAAGCCCTGGAGTGGTATCTGTTTCAAATCATATTAAAGGCTGTTCAGTAGTAAAGTGCTTCAGGGGGACTATGTGAAATTAAAGAGCAATGAAGATGCTGCACAGTTTTAAAACTGAAGGATCTGTTTCCTCTACTGAAATTGAAAGCTGGTGCACAAGAAATATCTTGGTTGAGCTGGCAAAGTTTATTTCTCTCTTGCAGGTGAGCTAGAGCAGAGGGAGTTACAGATTTCTGACAGGCAGGAGGATTTCTGACAGGAGTTACAGATTTCTGACAGGTAGGAGGGCATGTGGCAAGGCCCTGCTCAGCCCTTTGCTCTGGGATACAGTGGAGTGCCACAGTGGCCTTGTGTGCCTCACTCCAATTGCAGTGATCTGCATACAATTAGCATTTACAATTAGCATGATGAACATCGTATCATAGTGATTATGGACACATATCTAATATTAAAAACTTGATACAACATTATATTTAAGTACAATCCAGGATCCTAAAGAAGTCCTATATAAGCATCTAGATTATTTTAAGTCTTTGTGAAACTTGCATATAGGCTACAAGAAGCATCCAAAGTTTTTTCTGATTCTTTTACATCCTCATTAATTTTGACTTATTATGGAGGCTGCCTTTAAACTACGAGTGTAGGTGAATATAAAAACGTACAATGAAGAGCCCAACAAACTCTCTTTGTCCATGTGATGTGCTTTGAATAAAGTTTTATTGCCACTTATGTCACTAAGTGCAGACTGTATGTTTTTCAATGTCAAATCTAAATACTGAATCATTGATGAGAGGGGACAAGAGCAAATGGTATTTGTTTCAGGTAGAATATCAATTGTTATTTTAGAGTATTGGAATGTTGTTTACTAGGTTACTATTGTATTTTTTAAGCAGCTAATTGTCATAATCTGATTTCAAAGTTATTGAGATGCTACGAAATGTTTAAATTTCAGGAGGAACTGGTCAAGTACTTCAGAAACTTAAAATGTGCTTCTGAACTTTTAAGAGCCTAAAAATCTTGAAAAAATTTGTCATCCTAGTACTCAGAGAGATTATGGGCTTTTTCTTACCTCTATTCTCCACGTTTTGTTTTGGATTCTGGAGAAGATCAGCTACTAAAAGTCGCAATATAAAAATAAAATTACTTAAGTATGAATAATATCAGCCAAGTAATGTCTCAGTGGTGGTTGGTGTTAA
This sequence comes from Pycnonotus jocosus, assembly GCA_013400435.1. Taxonomy (NCBI): domain Eukaryota; kingdom Metazoa; phylum Chordata; class Aves; order Passeriformes; family Pycnonotidae; genus Pycnonotus; species Pycnonotus jocosus. Next base: position 123,514 of record VWYP01002938.1, on the reverse strand, counting down.
GAGTAAACCATGATATGGCCTTTGGGACTTTTACAGACCAAGCAGAAGAGCTACTTTGTTGCAATGGTGGCAATTGTGTGCAAAGACTCCTCTTCGTCAGTTGAATTTAAATCAGTCATAAATCTGGTTTCTTGAGGTAGTGAAATAACCAGTTCAATCTTGACTTAATTGTTTTTAATTTATTTTTCTGAAGCCAGAGATCATTAATCATTTTGGTACCTGTGTCTCAATGAGGAAATGAGAAGAGTTTTCAGGCATCAAAAAAGCCTTTCAGGCTTTAGGATTTTGTTTAACATTATTTTTTTATCTTTACACAAAATATTGAAAATGAAATGTTAGCACTCTGTATGTTCTCAAGGACAGCTGAGGTGCCACAGGAGTAGAATGCATCAGTTGTTATGAAAGAATTAAATATTTTTAAGTGATACTGAGAAATGCAAATTCTTACACAACCACATAGTTATCCAGAATACAAGAATTAAAACAGGTGTAGGTGATCTGTTTTGAGGTATTTTTGCTTTATGTAATCTTGTGTCCTGATGCACTGAATGCCAGCTGCCCTGGGGATGCCTTCTGGACCAGCTGAGCAACTCCTTATCCATTTGTGAAGGACTAGCAGGGCTTGGTATTCTCGTGCAGCGTTTGCCATTGCACACTGTAATGAGCTTAGCTTCAAAAACTGTGCCTGATGACACAAATAAACTTGATTTTAAAAATCTTCATGTGAGCATCGCTGTGTGACATTGTAGAATGGTGATGGAAAGCTGCTCAGGAGAGTTGTGTTTGTGAGGTTGGTCTCTCCTCTTTCATGGTGATATTTGGCCTTTGTTAGTCAAAAGCTACTTGTTGAAAGTGTCATATGGAGAAAAGATTGCCAGGTCTTAATAGTTTAGATGTTATTATTATCATTCAAAGTAGTTTATATTTTCAAAACTAGCGGTAAGATGTTGCACCTATCTTGTTCCTGTTTTCACATATTTTTATGCCTAATCTAGTCACAAAGGAAAGCTCAAATGAGTGAAAATGACTGCTGATCCCACTGTATGTTTTGAAAGTAATTTCTACCACTGTAACAAGCCAGAATCAAAATGACTAATCAGTTATAAGCGAGTCCTCATTAACTTGCAGTAAATTATTTTCATTTGGCAGATAAAATAGTCACTTTTCCACCCTTAATTAGAATTTGGTCTAATAGGATTGACAAGTCAATCTGGGGGTGGAAATGCCCTTCTTAATTGCTTTTAAAATGGAGTAGTTTTTTTAACAGCAGATTGAATTTGCTATTTATGTTACAGGAAAATTCTGCCTTATGAGCAAATGTATTCTTTCTGTTTTTAAAGCTTGCTGGGATTGCCCATTACAAAATAAGGTTAACTAGGGTTATCTTTAAACAACTGTGTTTATACAGGATTGCACTGTACTAAGACTGTAATCAGGATTTTAAAATTGAAGTGTTTGAGGGAAGTAGCTTTTCACTTTCTTCATTCACTTTTCAGAGTATTAATCAAATGAGACCACTTTAAGGAACTTTCAGTGGTGCAAAAAAGGGCTATGCAAAAAAGGGGTAGCACCCATTTTCCCAGCTTAGCAGTGTAATTTTTTTCAACTTAACAGCTTCAAGAACATACTAAATCTCTCTTCTGAAACCCTTCTCTGTAATTTTTTCTCTACTAACTTGGCCAAGCGCTATCAAATTACCATTTTCTTTCACATCCTTGAAAATCTTACTTCTAAAAACTTAGCCAAGTAGGGATAATTAGTGTATATCCAGACATCTCCACTAACATTCTTTCTGCTTCCTTTGTCCCATGAATGGCCCCAAAATTTTGACAGAAGTAACATGCTCCCTTCTACATGACATCAAGGGGCAGATAGTACAGAGTGTTTGAGTATTTGGAGCAGTTTTCCATCAGGATACCCTGATGAGCATCTTGCCACTGTTGTAGTTAACTCTAGTGAAAAATGCTGGAGCCGATCCCCTGCTTTCTGGGACACTGACTGAGCTTGCTGCACTGGCTTCAGTTAAGGATACCAGTTAGGTCAACTTGTTACACTATGTTACATTTCAACGCTGTACTCTCTTATACTGTTTTTGTAGCATAAATCAATAAAGCAGCAATTGTTTCCCTGGAGATCCCACAAATAAGAAATACACTTATTTTAAGGTTTCACAGTTTTTCTCTTTTCCGGTTCTGTTTTTTTTACTTTAACCAGAGTTTGACTCTTCTGTTTTGGCAAACAGTGTATAAAGGCAGTACAAAACCCAAGATTAATGCCCTCATCACCCCCCTCCAAAATACTGGTCTTTTTTTTAAAAGGGACTTGCTTCCACCTTGAATTCTTTCAGATTTTTTTTGTTGTTGTTACATGAAAATTCATATGAGACAAGGAATTCTTGATAAAAATGGAAAGATTTAAGAGGTGGCTGCTTATGATAAGGTGGAGAACTCCTATCTTGTTCCTAGAAGTTCAGTGAAATTGACAGCTTATGTTTCTCTCTGTTACTCATCACTATACATCAATCCCAAAGTAGCCAAAACTTTTTGATTCTCACTCAGGAGAACATATGCAGTCCCCAAGCCCACTCCATCCTTGGCCTTTTTGCTCACACTCCCAACAGTGTTATTGAAAAAAGTGATGAGTTTTAATGATGCAAACACCTGCCCAGTAGGAACTGGCCTGAAACTGCCAGCTTGTTTCAGATAGAGCATTTAAACAGCTGTCTGACTGTAGTAAAGTTTAGTCACTACCAGCTGAGGTTGACGTTGAATTTATGTCCTGTAGGGGAAGTGCTTTGTATCCTTTACCTGTGCTTTGAACCATCTAGTCATTTAAATGTCTTCAGAAGAGGCATGTTTTGACAATTTAGTTGAAAAGAAAGAAGGGAAAAGGATTTTACAAAAAAAAACTTACCATTTTTTTTTCTATTGATAATTACATGCATTCAGTATTGATGTTGTATTTGCATGAGAAATTTGAGAAAACCCAGACGACATCAATTATGTCTATGGGCCAGGCAGATCCTCAGAATTACATCACAGTGGTACTCAGAGGCAGTGCATATTATGCCATTGGATGCATCCTTTTCAGCTCATTCTTCACATATTTGAATGTCTCTCTCTGTTTAAAAAGAAGAGTATGTTGATGTAGTGTCTTTGTTTTGTATGGATCCTGAATCTGCAATTTTGTAGCAGCTTTCCAGTCCCTACAGAGCATTTAACTTAGATTTGCCAGAAACCACAGAATGGTTTTGTAATGGGTATTATCTGTGCTCCTGGTCCCTGGAATGCCTTTTAGATGGGTTAATATCAGCAAAATTTTAGTGGGTAGTCAGGGAATTATATAGAAAACATGTAATTGGACTTCATGAGAAATTGTTGACTAATACCCTTCTGATGGTACCTTGGAATCATCTCTGGCTGAGTAATCTCTGTGAAGTGATTTGCATCACAGCCGAGTTAGCGTCAAGGGTATACTTTGGACAGAAGGCACACTTTAGAAATTAGGATCTCCTTTTTTTTTTTTCCATGTGAAAATACATTACATATGCTCTCTGTTTTTCTCAGGGACTATCACAAAGCCCTAAAACATTTACAGCTCTGGTTATGCTAGAAGGAGGGTATGAAAGGAGAGAAAATATGACAGTGGGGGCTGATGGCAGCATGAAGCTGCAGCTTTCCATGTGCTTTCAGTGCCTTGTTTATTGCTTTGTGCAGCACAGCCTAGATGAGGCTCATCAAGAGCCAACTCTAATTGAAGCTCTCCTATAAAAGTGCTGCTATGAGCAGATGTGGCTGTACCAGGAATATTTTTTTTAAAGCACTTGCAAGTATTTTAAGACCCAAAGTATTTCTAGACAGAAACAAAATAATTGGCACAGACTGAACATTTATGCTTCATTGCAGACACATATCTCAGTTTTCTCACTCCATAACTAGCCCTCAATTTCTCCTGGGAATCTGATCAGTACTTGCCCCCATTAATGCTGTGTGCTTTAAAGGTTTTTAGTTGTACTTTTCCATCTTGACAGAAACCACACCTTTTGGGTTAGATTTTTATTGGAGATTGGAAGAAAAAACCCTCTCATTTGTTAAGGATATTGGGAAATATCTGGGCACATTTTTAACTTACATTTTCGAAATGGGGCCTACTTCTGACTTTCCCAGGTATACTTTTCCAAGTTTTGCCAAAGTAGCTTGATGCCTGTTGAAAATGTAGGTAGATTTCACAAATCTTTTCCTACCCACCTATCACAACTCAAGCAATGGCAGCTGAGATGCTGCAGCATGGGAAGAAAGTACAGCAAAATTTACTGTGGTCTGAGACAGAGTGGAAAAGGGTGATAAATGTGTGTGGTGAAAAGTAGTTACCAGCCTGGGCAGCAAAGCCCAGGCACATGAACCTTCCTGGCTGCAGCTTTATGGTAGTTTGCTGCAACCAGCTGCAACCAAGAGCTTTTCATGATGTTCTTCAGTAATTCTCTCTCCTGTCATTGTCTTTCTGGGAAACTGACCAGTGAATTAAAAGGTGGGTGAGCCTGTTTAAGAAAAATAACTTGTTATTGCACGTAATTTTGGAAACAGCGAAATAGCTTTTTATGGGAGTTAGAAGCTCAAAAGAGAGGTATTTTCTGAAATGATCAGGAAGTTTAAGCAAATATGACAGCACTTGGAGAAGGTGGGTAGATGGGTTTTATTTTAAAGTGCTCAGGTATTGTTCTGCTAGTAGAAAAAGGGCTTAAAAAAAGCCCAAGCAAACAAAGAGTCATGGCTGGAAGGTGAAGAAATTATTTAACTTTAACTGTGCAAGGCAATGGCTGATTTGTAAGCATGATTCCTCCTAGGCTCTCAGTCCTGTGTCCTGATGCAGAACTTGTGTTTCCAGTGGATTCAGGTATGTCAGACTTAATAAGAGATAATAATTCTTAGGAGAATAGACATTATCTTAGACAAAAATGTCATGTCCCATCATGGGCAGGATGCTCTTCTGGAGGACTAAAGGCTGGCAGCAGTGCCATACCTTGGCTGATGTTGGAGCAACCAACTGGAGGCACAGGCTGGGGAGGCATTAAGGAGATGCTGGATAAAACCAGGGAGGATAAGGTAGGAAGCAAGGAGCTCTTTTGTAGCTGAATCCTGAGCAAAGACTTCTTTGTCATAAGCGCTGTCAAACAGCCTCGTTGCCACGGCAACGCTGGCTGGATAACCCATTTGGGAAAATACTTGTAGGCCCTAACACTCTATCATCTGTCATTCAATAATTTCATGTTGATAATAACTGGGAAATCAATGGCCATCCTCCGAGGCAGTTAGCTGGAGGGGTGAGCGCTCCGTGGCCAGCGCACGGCCTGAGCTGCTCTCGCTCACCGGGAGGATCGCGCTGGCTGAGGAGCACGGAGCTCACGCTCAGAGACTGAGGTTTGTGATCTGATCAAACTGGGCTGCTGACACCCATAAGACAGAGAAGAAAATGGCAGATAAAGCAGATCAAGTAGTGTGAGGAGACAAAGGGTTGGGTGGATTTAGCTTTTTGTGTTTTAAAATACCAAGGAAAGCTATATACTCAAGTTATCACAAGGGCCAGCGTGAACAAATTCTGTAACTTAAAGGCATTTTTTTTTCTTATCTTGGCTTTCTAATTAAACTGCTTATCATCATAAAGGCTGTGTTACCTTTATGTTACGTATTGAATATAAAGCAATCACGAAACAGTAATTAAAATTCTTAAACATGCACCCATTGACTTTACATACAATTAGTTTGCAGCAGTGTGCCATTCATTAATAACACAAGTTTTTTCAGAACTGAGACCTTGTTTGGCTTTGCAGGGAAAGATGTGTTTAGTAATTATTTTGGCAGTGTTTATCTGTTTTGAAAAAATGTGCTAATATGTATCTCTGGAAAGTAATTCTGTAAATAAAAAAATCTTAAATTGAAGCTTAGGGAGAGAGGGTAAGTCCTTGCTGATAGGAGTATTACAGACATGAATAAAAGGTAATTCTTATCACTCTGTTAACAGTATTTGAAGGATTCTCATTCTCATAATTCACAACAGGAGTTTCCTTTTCCTTTTAAAAATTCTTTTGGAGCACAAAGATAAGGTGGCTCCTTTCCAGCTGACTGTTTCAGCAGGTCCATGGTTCAATTAGCACAGCACAGGGCAGATGTATGCAGGGCCACAGGCTGAAGCTTTGGGTAGTTTGTGCTGGGGAATGTGGTGAATAATCAGGTCAATTTTTATGGGTTTCTGCAAAAAGTACATGCTTTTTGAAGGGAGATTTGTGGTTCATTTTGCAAATGTGGTACTTATGTGAAGTGATACCTTAGGTATTAGCATGGGAAATGAGAAGGCACACTGTCCTTCTTGCTTTGCACCCAGAGATTGAACTGTGAAGACTCAGGGTGGTGACTTCAAAGTCCTCATTATTTGGTACCCTACTATGGTTTCTTGAGGCAAGCACTTGCTCTCAGCTTTTGAGAACTTGTCTGATTACAGCACGTTCAGTTACAGGCTCAGTGTGTGTTCTCTGCAAAAACATTTTCAGTCGTTCAAGTCATCAGAAATACTTCCAGGTCCTAATTCCTGGCTCTGAGTTGTGCTAGTTAAGTCTCTAAAATAATACACTTGCTGTTTAAGTTTAGATTGGCTTGTATTCCAGTAATATGTCAGGTTTGGAAAAAAATTTCCTGGAATAGATCTGTTTGGGAGAAGAGACCTGTTTCTTTCATGGTCTCTCCAACATACTAGACTCAGAGAAGAAGATAGAGGTTCAGGAGGTTGCTGCTCACTTCCTATCTGATGAGAAACTAAGAGCTCAATTTTGGCAGAGAAGGAGTCAAGATTTCATTGTGAGGTACCTGATGAAGAAGGAATCCCTGAAGGAAGTAGATTTATGAAGATATAGGAATGAGATCCCACAAGAAGTTTGACATAGAAAAAAAAAAGAGAATATTTATGCCCAAGTTAAAGAGCTTCATAAAGAGCAGAAGAGAGATGCAAGAAGAAGAATGTTACATTCTTCTTTTTTAAAAAACTAAGTAAAGATGAATTATAAAAAAAAGAAGTTAAGAGAGTTAAGGTAAGGGCTATGAAAGCAGGGACAATGACAGGAAAGAGTGACAGATAAGCATTTAATGTCTGAGTCTCTTGTGGTGAAGGTGAACACCTTGAATAGGAAGTGATTAAGAATATGTTATCTCAGCAAAACTGCTCAAAATTGAAATATTCAATCAACAGCTGGCAGGATTGACAATAGCCAAGCTGTGATGTGGTTCAACCTTTCTTTGACTTCATATGGAAAAACAATCTAGTCTATGTGGAGAAGGCACTAAAGGAGTCAGCAATTGACCCACCATTGAATAGAACTGAGAAACTGTCCTTGAGAAAAGTACATCCAGATAACAAGCTAAGAAAGAGTAAGAGCAGATGGCTGGAGAGGAAACAAGTAGGTGCTTGAAGTGGTAGAAGTGACTTTTCACACCAGATTCACATGGGAATCCTTCTAGATGTCATTTTTGTATAAGAAGTAATCCTCTCCTCTATGTGACAAGATGACAAAGTCTTATTTCTTCGTGAGTGTGTCTGCTGGGTTCTCCAGTGTGGGCACTGCCAGGACAATGCTCCCACAGCCTCAGCAATTCCCTTCCCACCTGGGCATTTGAGAAGGGAAAGGCTAGCTTGTGTGGACAAAAGGACATGTTCAGCCATGCCACTAGTTGGCAACTTTTATTCAAATTATTAAAGAAATAGAGGGAGGCATCAAGAAAATTCATTTATTTGCCTTCCTGAAAGGAATTGGCAGCTTCTATGACTTCCCATGGGGATTCTCATATTTACTTTTTTAGACTTGAAGGAGTGTTAGAGATATGGATGCATATAATATTTATTGTTTAGGTCTTGTGCTTTCCCCCGGAATTTATCAGTAACTGCCATTTTCTGTCACCCTCTGGAAGACAGAAGGGAAAAGAATTTCAAGAGTGCCAAGGGAACACGAACTGTGACTATCTCTTCCATACTTAACGTGAGTGGATAAATACATGACATTAGTTTCCAGTGCTGGCACTCATTTCAGCTGTGTAAGTCCTTCTTCCCATTACCTCCTTCCCCTCCTCTCCTAATAGAAGAGGAAAGCCAGGAGGAAGTTGCAACATGAGATTCCCTGTGTGTTGCAAAGGATAAATACTGCCACCCCCGGTGCTGCTTTGATGAATCTGTGTTTAGTCAGAGGTTAGATCAGTAAAGCTTGCACTGGAGAGTGTGAAATGGCATTGATCAGACTGACTTCTGAAGCAGGGTGAAAGACAAAAAGAATCAATTAGATCCGTGGCCCTGGCATCCTGGTTTATTTTGCTGTGCACTGGGAAAGCAGGTGTGTAGCTATTGCTTGTTAAAATACCAAGCTGGCGCTGTCATGGGGAGCAGCCCCAGGGGCACCGAAGGCTGAGCCCAGGCTGCTCTGAAGGTTTTGGTGGGCTCTTCCATCTGCCAGCCACAGGGAGCCTGCAGAGGGCTCTCCCTCTCCCTCTCCCTCTCCCTCTCCCTCTCCCTCTCCCAGGAGGAACAGTGCTGGGGAAGTTTTGAAGCCAAGGATAAAGGGAAATAAAGTAGAGAAGAGCTGGAAAGGAGCAGGATGTGGCAGACAAAAGCAGTGCACAGCAGCAGGGACCTGTTTGGAGTCATGAATGGATGAATTGGGAGATAAGTGCAGAGCTGTGGCAAGGCACAGAATTTATGCAGGGTGTAGGAAAAAGGAAATATGGAGCAGAATATGCAAAATTAAAATCTCACCATACAGTAATGGAAGGAAAGGAAAAAATGTGATAAAACCGCATAGGTTTGTGTTGCTGGCTGGAAGCTGATATGAATTTTATATGTGTTCATTTCAGCTTATTGTAAGAGCTCCCCTCAAAGAGTTTTTCATTCAAGGTTGAATTTAATATCATACTGGTTTTGTTTCTTTGCAATGTATGTAAAAATTTCAAAATTGTTTTGTTATCCCAAACAGCTCATCCTCTGGTGTGTGTGCCATCACCTGCCTAGTGCTGGGCAACTCCCTCACTATGGGGTTTCCTGATACTTTTAATACTGGTGCTAAATATTGAAAATTATTTGTCATATTTCAGTGTTATGCGTTGCTAGATTTCTTCATTATTCACACATTATGAAATGGTGACAGCTTTACCTGATTTTATGAGGTACTTTGATACCTCTGTATGAAAAATTCTGTGTGAAACTTGACTTCTGTTGTTATGTAAGTAGTTTACTGCTAGGGTTTTTTTTGGTACAAATTAAATTTAATTATTTTTAAATCATCTCCTTTACTTGCATAGACTTGTTTGCTCTTCTTCTTGTACCTGAAGAAATAAAAAGTACTTTCAAACAGAAAATAGACCTTTATATAAATCTTCACCTACAGTACAGAGAGGGTTTAAACAAATCAGCTGAGGATGGCAGTTTTTCAAGATCTTTCCTTCTCATTCTTATTTTATCACTTAACTTGCCATTAGAATAACACATGTTCAGAAAAGCATCTAAATGGTTCATTTTTTCAGTTGAATTGTAACCTTTTGCAAAATGCTTATACAACAAACTCCAGTAGGCAGTAGAAAGATTACACAAGTGTCTTCCACAATCCTTCCTAAACATACAGAAACTTGAGCATTTCCCATGGTGATTTTGATCTGATCATAGCTGGATCTGCTGATAATCAATGTATGTATGTCATAACTTAAAAGAAAAATAGACACTCTATAATCACAGAAATTAGCAGCTAAATAAGAGGTTTTGATCATTTGATGCGTCCTCTGAGGTCGATGAGAACACAGCTTTGTTTATGAGTTTTGTTGAGAAAGCTGGGAGAAGCTAATCTAACTTGAATTTCTGGTGGATTTCTGGGAGAAGTAAGCACTGAAGCTGTCAGCTGGGTTGCTGCATAAGACTTGTAATTTTTTTGCAGCAAGGATGAACCTGTCCTGATGCAGGTTCTGAACACCTTGTGTCAAGAATGTATTCTCTCCAGTGTATTGGTCTCTGTGCAGGAGAGCACTTAGTGCATTGTCGTGTCTTGTTAACAGAAATAGCTGTAATGGATACTTTACTACATTCTCACTGGGGTGTACTCCATTTCTCTAAATGTATCCCTGATTTTCTGCTTTAGGAGTTCCAAACACAATTTTGGATGAGAAGTATGCTGAAATCACATCGGTTTGGAGTTTTCCCTACAATTTTAATTTCAACCAAAAGTGGGAATGTTTCTGAAAAAACCTTGGTTCTTACATGACAACCCATTTCTGAGGAATGTATAACATCCAAAATTTTCAGTGGCTAAAATTCTTGCATTTCCATTCAGATCTGTAGCTTGAGACAGGACTCTTGTTTCCCCTGAGCTGACAATGTTGCTGCTCACTGCACGAGTGTCCTAATTTATTTGACCATCACTATTGGGTCCCTAAAGCATTACAATAAATCCCTAACACATCTGCTGAAGGGACAAAAAACAACCTTGGGGCTTTTGCCTAGTCACTCCAGTGACAGGGTGAGGTCACTCTTGAAGGCAGTAACTTTTGAAGGAGACCACAGTGGGACAGAGAAATGTGTTATATGCAGATAATGTTTAACTGTGGAAAATTTTTTGTCTTTTGCTAGAAGTCATTGACTCAAAAAACTTGTGATTGCGGTTCTGGGGAAGGAATTACATTGCTTGCCATAGCAACCTTAACATCTCCTTACAGTATGTGTGTCAGTTGTGCTAGGGCTAATTTATCATGTAAAGTGTATGCTATGTATGTCACATTTTACTGTCTGTTCATTTGTTTTGATAATCAAGATCTTGACAGATTTGTCCCACATGGCAGGATTTATAGTGAGGATTTTCTTATCACTGAATTAAGTTGATACATATAATCCTAGTGGCCTGCACAAGAACTGAATAGAAATGAAACATATTCAGACTAGATGCAAACGTCTCACAGAAAAAGCACTCACCCTTTCCCAATCAGTTATTCTCCTTGATTTTTTTTTCATTTTTTCCCTTTCTTTCCCTGTGATTTGTTTCACATCTTTAAACTAGGAATCATAGAGAAGAAAATAGATATTGACTTTGAGAAGGTTAAACACTTCCTCTTCTATTAAAAGACCTTTCTGTTTTGCAAGATGCAAAGTTTAATTCTGTAAAAAACACAAGTGAGTTTTGAAAACGCACTACTTTTACCTCCAGTGTGAACACTCACATACATGCTGCCTGTAGATTGAAGTTTGATAAGTAAATTCCTTTTTCAGAGATGTTACTTCCTCCCCTGTAGTAAATGACAGCACTTCATTCTCCTCTCTGAAGATGAGTTGAAAATGTGGGGTCTGACTTCTTATGGAAAAATACAAACGTGAAGAGATTTAGCCACAGGAGTCACCTACCTGGCCTGAGGCCCCTTGTTTTCTTGTGAAATGAATGATTCAGTAGTACAGAAATTTGCTCTGGAGTATATGAGATAACATTTCTCCATTTTTATAGTGCAGCAGTCTGCTTAATCTGGGCAGGCAAGTTGGTAGGTGTAGGGGCACAGGGAATGTATGTGTCTGCCTGTGAGCATCTTTAAACTCTTACAAATATAAGTACAAGACATTCCTTACTGAAGGAGCTGAAAAAGATTGTACAAGTGGTCTTGAGCGTTTTGAACTAGAGAACTCCAAACAGTGCCTCCTAAAATATATATCCTGCAAAGGTATAATTTTATTTTAAGATTTTAAGAAATAGTATTTTTCGCTTCATTGTGTATCAGGGTACTGAGAGCACTGTTGGACAAAGCAGAGTGGACATTTCCTAGTAAGGAAAGTTGAGATATCTCAGAATGCTTTGGGTTGGAAGGGATCCTTAAAGATCATGCTTTTCCCAGCACTCATGCTGGAGAGAACATCAGTGGAGAATTACAAAGCAAAGATGCCTGGAACAGGTGATTTTTGTTTTGTTTTTCACCACATTTCTGTAGTCTAGACTCAGCTTTATTTTTATATATGACTGATATTGACTACCAAAATACATTGCAGAGCTCGGGGATGTATTTCAAGAAGGGCATATTTTGAAATCCAGAACTCAAGACGTCTGAGAGAGGATGTTTTCACTGTGTGAAAGTTTAATCGGGAAGGATTTTCATCCCAGATGAATTGCACTGGTGTTGCTACTATTTCATCAGTTGATACTTACTGTTGAGGAAGGGTGCTAAGTGGCTCTTCTTCAGAGCACAGTGAGGGTTTTTATCTGCTTCAGTCTTGGCAAAATGAATTAGACCATTGCCTCTACAATTCTGGCTTCCCACCTGAAGGTTTCTTTTAAGTGATCTTGATGTTTGTATTGTTTCATATGTTTTTTATGCTAAATACAAGTTAAGTGCTTCACTGTAATTTGCACCATTCTTTAACTGTAATGTGATCAAATTATTTTCCTCCACTTTATATTGTCCTTTGGCAATTTTAGGAAGCTATGTTCTGAGAGAGGTTTTAATGCCCCTATCCAGAGGGCTCAGATGATCCAGGAGTCCTGGCAAGCTGCAGTAAGGCTGAAGCATGGCACAGGAGTGGCGGGGGCTGAGCAGAGGCTGGGTGGCAGTGGTGTCCCTGTGGCCAGGCAGCAAGGGCTGGGTGGGCACCCGCCCCTGCAAACCACTGATGTGTGACAAATCTCCCCTCTGAAGCTGACAAGATCTTCATTTCGGCTTTTTATTCCAGGAAAAAGGAAAGGGGTTCTCACTAAGGATCTGAAATTTCATTCAGAGATAAAGCAGGATTTGCTATGCTAATTTCTTTTCCACAGGACATCAAAATAGAAGGAAAAGAGGCGTCGTTAATCGGATTTCATTTGTCTCCATCCATGTAGGTCTGCAGGATGTTTTTTATTTTTTTCTACATTTTTCTTCCTAACTCCTTATATCTGAGTTCAGACCTGACGTTTCTGTTTCTTGGTGGATGAATGCTGCAGGGATCTGGGGTTTGGCAGGGCATGCTGGCGAGGCTGGTGTGCTGCAAGGGCCCCGGGCACCCTGACACTGGTTGGGTGGCTGGCACAGGGCCGGGACCAGGCTTGTTCCCAGGCAGCCTGCTGGGTCAGCATCCAGCAGAAAGACCCCTGCACCTCCCTGACAGCTGCCACAGTAACCAAACACCAGCAATTGTCAGGGAAAGATGCATCTAATAACATTAATTTTCTTCTAGACCAGACGGCAAGGTAACTAAAGCCAGGTTGATTGGGCTTTGCTGGGACATTTACCTAATGATCTTCTGGAAAGCAGGTGCACTGGCAGTGATTTTAAACTTTAGAAAGCCCAAACAATGTACCAAGTAAACCTTTGATGCTGTGGGGATTTTAAAGAAGAGGAAGCTGTATTTGTTTAAAATCATTGAAAACCATTTGCTAATGACAACAGTATTAATGGTGCTTTTATGGTAGTTGGTTAGCGACTGTCAACAAACAGAGTTGGCTGTAGTTCACACTGTTATTTTAAATCAAACTACCAAGTCTAAACCAAACTGAGCTAGTCTGACTAGCTGACAGACATGGGAGTAGTGTGGGCAGTTCCTCCTGCAGGATTGTGTGGTGTACTCCAGCATCCATCATTCTATCAAGTGTGTGTTAGAAGCCAGGTTTGAGATTCGATCCCGTTCGCCACCCTAATATTGTCTTTGGGGGGATGAAGTCATGATTAGTTACAAACAAGCATCAAACTGCCCTCTGTCTAACTACTTCTTTAGAGACATAGGTCATTATTTTTTACCGAATTACTTTTTACTATAGTAATGTTAGCTTCTGACAGTTATATTACAACATCTTTATATTTTGGTGGAGGAGAAAAGCAGCTTCTTTTATGGCCTGACTCAATACAATTCTCCTTTTTAGCTTTGAAACCATGAAAACCCATTCAAGGCTATGAAAACTTCCCTAATCCTGGTGTGTTTTTCTAGGACACAGTTGGCCATTTATATGGGGCAAGACAGAATTATCTATTTTATTGCTGTATCCCTCAACAGTTTTTCCAGATTGTCACTTGTATGAGCTTTGGAAGTGAACAGTGGTGTGTCCATATTGGTAAATGTGTCTCTGTACTGGCTGTACCATATTCATGACAAACTGTTCTTCTCAGCATCTTCACTTTTGAAATATTCAGGTGTACCAAAACTACTCTTGTAGATTTATTGAACTAATGGCACTTTTACTCAAAGGGACTTTTAGCAAGGGACTTTCTCAAGTCATGAATAATTTTTCAATTTGTACTTCTATACTGATTAGCAATTTGAAACTTAAAACTTGTAACTGAGAAACCACACAAGACCTGTTAATTACATTTGAGTGCTGGATACTGCAAGGGTGGCCTCAGCAGAACTTGGATGGGTGTAACAGCCCTCCATAATACATTCTTTGAAAAGCTCTCTAAAGTCTTTAAAGGCTCATTGAATTGATGCCCTTGCAAGACTGGTGTTACTTATTTTATAAGAATGTGAAAAGAAGAGCTTTTCTAATGATGCAAGTATCAGAGGAAAGAATAGAGCCAAGGAGTTCCTCACCACTGCTCTTGTCCTCTGAACCAGTCGCTGCAGCTTCAGCAATTGAATTAATTTTATACTGTGAGTTCAGTTTCTCATTGAGGCTTTTCATTGATATTTGCCATTGTTTGATGTGGATCTGAACTTGGCATATCTCAGTTCCAAATGGTCTTTATTTCCCACACAGCTATAAAAAAAACTTAGATATAATCTTCAGCTGTTGGATTTTTTTTTTTTTGATTTTTTTTTTTTTATTTTGAAACAGATGTAGCTTGAAAAGCTTTGAAACTGATTAGGACAGTAATAAAATGTACTTTTATAGATGTGTTTGAAGTTCAAAGTCATTATGTGATCATTAATGCTGTTGGACTCTATGTTGTATTAGCAGCTAACATTAGCTAAAGAACTTTCAGTTAAAGAGATATTCTCGGTTTTTTGTGCAAGAACTAGTAAATTTAGAGCTTAAGAATTAAAATAGTAAAGGGATCATGTTGTCAATATTCGATTTCTGAAGAGGGAAATAATAAACATAGCAAGCTATCAGCAAGGGGATGCATGGAGGGAAATCTCAGAGCTGTTTTATCTCTCACAGCTCCCAGGAGCTGGTGAATTATGGGTTTCCTAGGCAGGTAGATGACTAGTGAACAGTTATCTGTTGTAAAGTTGTCCAATATCTTTTTGAACTCTTTTCTGATTTTTGCTTCCTTCGAGGTTCAGTAATGCATTCTCCTGTCAAATTTCTTGGAAAAAAATTCCAGGCTTCCTTTTGTTGTTTTAAATGTATCATCATCCTATTATTTCATTGTGTAATGTGGGAAGGAATGTGTTCTGTATAAGGAGAATATATATAAAGGTGGAAGATGCAGGGAAAGTGAACTATTTGTATTTCTCATTTGTGCTTCATAGCTCTTCCATTTTCTTTAAATGATGTAGAGGTGGAAAGACCAGGACTGCTGGCTGTATGGATAAAATATGGATATTTCTGGTGTTTGTGCAGTTTCAATAGTTCCTGCTCCATTGCTAGTCTTTTCCTCAGGCAATTCAAGGAAACTATCCACAACTCCAAATCTATTTTCTTAGTAGATATAATTACTTTAGAGACCATGACTCTGAATATTTTAGCAGTGTTCCCTAAGTGCATTATTTCACGTTTATTGACATGGGACTTCACATCTAAATTTATCTATAATCAGAGTTCTTTTCCAACAGCTTTGTTCATACACTTTAGGTTTGGAAATCTTGATTAATCCTTATTTCCTTTAAATCATTTCAAGCTTATTTATGAGTAATTCTACTCTGTGTACTCCATGGTGTTAAAACTCTCTAGTGCAGTTAAGAGCCATCAGCTTGATATTTAAACCATGATCATATGGTTTAAAAAAAGTGAAGCTGTGTGAGATGGTTTCCTTATAACAATATGATGAGATGAGATGAGATGAGATGAGATGAGATGAGATGAGATGAGATGAAGTCAAGAGAAAGTCAAGGTGCTTCTAGAAGGTGTTAACCAAGTCATGACACCAATCTTTATGTATTTCTAAGGCCTTAAAGTTCAGTATTGGGCATAATTTGGTTTTCTGCAACAGTTTCCTAATTATTGTGGCAGCAGTTTAAGGGTGATTAAGAAGACACCCACAGTAAAAACCATGGAGGAAAAATATCCTGGACAACACTTTGAGAAAGAAAAGAGAAAAAATGTTTCTGAGCAGTCTGAAGTTTAGCTAGTAGATGTGGTAAACAAACTGTACTTTTCCCAAAGAATGCTATCCAGCTCATTCGGATTTTATTGACAGATAAATGGGTTAGAATGGGAATTGTGGGGTTTTTTTTCCTGTATAGAACAAAAAGAACAAGTAGAACTTGCATTGTAAGCAGTCATGGCAGAGAGAATTCCTCATGTGCTTGCTTTCCATTTCCCTTTAGACAGGTATTTGCATTTTGGGCAAGGAATCCCATAAATCCCATAGGATCCCATAGATCCCATGTCAATTTAATCATGGATGGGAAAAACAATCAATAGATACGAATAGACTGGACTTGTGTAATATGATGTTATGAGTGCTCCCTGCCTTCCAGGAGGCATTTGAGCTCAATGGAAAATTCCACTTATGGAGCTCACTTGATTTACAGTCAGGCAGGCCTAAATAGTCTTCAGAGAAATTACAGTCCTCCTGGGAGATACAGAACATAGGAATCCCATGTTCTGCCTCTTCTCTTGCCACTTTCAATTATGCTGTGACTTTGACCAGTGCATGAAAACTTGGTAGCTGTGGTAAAGGATATGAGATTAAACAAATGTGCTTCCTAAATTTTTGTTCCAGAGAATATTGCATTTTGCCCATAGATACAAATTCTTAGTTTTTATGTTCATGCATTTTTAAGTATGCTCTGATGATTGTAGAAAACATAGAGCATTTTTACTTTGAGTAAGACTTTTATGTGTCTTGAAAGGATTGTGGTAAGATTTTCTAGTTTATGATATTTGCAAAAATCCATTTTATTGAAGCCTAAGCCCATTTCAATGACTTTGTGCTTCCATAGTTTGCACCTTCATTTAGCCTAAGGGTTAATATATATATTTTGTTATTTTAGAGTTCAAGCTGGCTAGCTTTTATGCAAATTCTGAGTCTTTGGGTTATATTTACTGAAGGTTTTAAAGTTTTCTCTGCAATCATGGGTCTGGAAGAGTCCTTGTTTTTCTAATATGCAAAGTGACTGATGCATAAGATCACCTGATTCCAGCAGCTGAGGCTTTATAACAAATATTAAATATCCCAACAGTCTAAAAGCTCTACCCAGATTATGTTAAACTTTATGAGTTCAAACCTTTGTTCAGAACAGTGGGGATATGCAAAAACTTTCTCCAGCTCCATTTTTCTTATGATACTTCTGTTTTACAGCTATGCAGTCCTTAGACTACAAATTGCATTGCCATCTGTTCTGTGAGCCAGATTTCTGGGAATTCCTCAAAATTTATGTAGTAAATGCTGTGGGATTGATACATCAGGAGGACAGTGTGAATTCAAGGGTTTGCAAAGAAAATTTGGAATACCACATATGCTTCGCTGAGTTTTACCACTGAGTTTGGACCAACAGCTGCACGATCCTCACTTAAAATGAATGTTGTATTTTACTATGTGTCATTTTGCTGTGTGATAAAGAAGACATAAAGGAGTGAATGGTCTTTAATTTGCAGGGTCATTGTCTTGAATTTTTTGCAATGATAAATTTTCAACCATAGGTGCTTATAATTAGACATTGCTGTATCTCAATGAGGTAACTATATACCAAATATAAGTCGTCTCCTAGACACCTATAATTAATTAGGGGACCTAAACAAGGCCACATTCTTTGAAAATGCTAAAAATTTTTGTTGTAACTCTCTTAAAATTAAACTCAATCCATTTATATTATTGATGGTTGGTTTGACTGTAAATTATGATTTTAGTTTTTATGGTAAGATTAAATTGTAGGCAATGATATGGAGAACTTCACAATTAAGAAAAGCATTGAATTCTTGAAATATCTTTAAATTACATATAAAATAAGTGACATGATTATGTTTTTGTACCTTTTTGATCCCTTTAGCTACAAAAAGTTATAGGGCAATAAAGATGAAGGAGAGGGAAAGAAAGAAAGAAAGAAAGAAACTGCTTTCTTACCAATGTCAAATTCAACTTGACCCAAGCACATCATGTATTTCTTTTTAGTTAATAGTTCCACCAAGTTTTGCCTTGAATGTTGTTTTATGCTGCACAAAACTTAGTATTTTGACCATGTGTAAGATCAAATTTGTGTATTTAGATGGAGCTTGGGAACCTGAGAGTACACCTTTCCTTCTCTAATGAATCTATTCAGCCCTTCACACTGTTCCCATTAGTGGCTGCAGAAGCAGAAGACAGAATCTTTTTACTCTATATGAGCAGAGGGCAGGCATTTGATAAATTAATGGAGGGGCTTATGGTTGTCACCAGAGAAGTAAACAAAAGAACCAAAGAAAGAACAAAATAAAATAGACACTGTAAGGGGGAAATGCTAAAAGCTTAACTGTAGCTTTCCGTTGCTTATTTTGTCAATTGGTTTCTGTTGTTGCTGTTTCTTGCATATAACTGGAATGCTGTAATAATATGTCCTTTTTTCCCTGATTTTTTAAGAACTAATTTTAAGAAACTATCAAAAATATAGCAGGGTAAATAATGTTTCCTTTCAAGGATGTAGTTTAGCTTTCAAACCGTGTGTTTGTCAGAGGAAGAAGTGGTGTCAGTGGAAGAAGAGAGCGCTTTCATCGAAAGATGGCTTGGTTGTCCTTGCATGACTGTTGTCTTGTTCATTGATCTGACTTTCTTAAGTTCAAAATTTACACATCTGAGAATACTTCTGCACCTCACAATATAGAAACCTTCAAAGATTGAGTTGATGTTTGCGGCATGGGTTTAAACCTCTCAGCATGAACAGCATTTCGTGTGAGTGTGGAGGAGTAGAAGAGAGGCTGATTCTTTCTAACAATGATGAACCTGCCTCCATGTTTCATCTTTGAAATCCTTGGGCTTTGGAGAAAATTCATAACCAAACCTGCCTGCTTGGGTTCTTCCACCAAATGAAAATTAATCTTACTGTTTCAGAACAGTGTTGGAAGCTGGTATGTGGAGAGCTTGCTCTGTTAATGGTCATTATTTGATTCCTCCTGACTCTGCACATTTATTAAAGGAGATGAAATCTAATTAAGATTTAGTCTCAACCTATTTGTTATTTACCTAGAGGTTCTAGCAAACTTTACTACTATGCAGAGTTTGCAGCAATGGTCCATTTTTTTCCTGTAGGATTCTCTGCTTGGCTCTTATTCTGTCTATTAGGTAAAATTAGGGCCCAGAAAATTGGATTATTATATCCCAAGGCACTGAACTGATAAGCAGCACGATTGTTGATCTGCTTGCTACCCAGTGTTGCTGGTGTTTGAGGTGCTGCTAGATGCAAAGCCAATTTCTTATCAATTAGTACTCATTAGAATAATTTCCTGTTATCGATTTTAAATGTTTGACAAAGCACTTTTAGGAAACTGCACCAAAAAAAAAAAAAAAAAAAAAGGTGGCTGTACATGATTTCTTAGTAAATGCAACTCTTTAGGGCCCAGTGTTAATGTTAACTAACTGGTATCATTGGTTTCCAAGTAATTATATCTGCTAATGTCTCCAAATTAAAGATATTTTGAAACAAGTACTTGATGAGTTGTTTGAAACAAGTTCTATACGAGCAAAGTTGCTGAGAAAGTAAAGATTGAGAAAAAAAGCAACTTTTGCTTTTTCTAGCCTGTTATGGTTAGGGCTTTTTTCTTGCATAACTATCATTGGATTACATGATGTATATTGCAGGAATTAATGTCAGCCTTGGTTTGTGTGATTTCCATTGGCCTTAATATTTAACATGTGGATTTAGTTTAATTTTAAATACATCTTTTCCTTTATACACACTTTGAGAATTGTGGCACTATTAAAATCTAATTTACAAATGGTAAAATTGCATATAATGACATGTTAAAATATAGCTTTGGTTCCTGGGAGTCTGAGGGTGTATCTGCTGAGTTTCTGAGAAATTTGGCCTATAATTGCTATTAATCTGTTATACATGCCAGAAAGAGTCTTGAATGTGAAACTATTTAATAAACAGTAAAATGTGTGTCTATATGTAAAAAGCACCAGGTCAGGCACACCTGCATTTCCATGTGTCCTATATATACGTGATGAATTGTTGTGGAATTATGCCTTTTATGAGTACAGTGGAATTTTGGCTAAATTTGGCAGTGTCAGAGTTGGAGCTATCAGTACAGCCATCTGGGTTAATTTTCTCTCCTTTAGTTTAAATTTTTAGCAGCATCAGCTCAGGTTTCACAAGCACTCTTCTAAAAGGCTTACAAATATTTTAAATGTCTTCTGTGATCCCTGTTGCAGAAGGTGGAGACCTGACATAAGACTTGACTTGTGCTTTTCCCACCTCCATTAATGAATTAGTCTCACAATCACTGTAAAAATTGCGACGAGTGTGGGTGAAATGCATGCAGCTTAGTCTCTCCAACCTTAATAAACAGAGTTGGTATTGACACAAGTGAATTTTGTTTAACCACAGTACATTTGCTTCTTAATTAGCGAATATTCATCTGTCATCAGCAGCAGCTATGACACCCCTCCCCGCTAACACGTTCTGTCATAAATAATCAATGAGACGCTATTAATATTCATGAGTGGGAATCTGTGTAGTCATGTGCACTGATGCAGAGACAGGGGGAGTGTTGCCATGAACTGAGTCGAAACTCTGTGTGTGTATACGTGAGTGTAAGATAGTTAGGGGAAGGGAGGAAGAGCATGCTGCTACGCACTGCCCTGCCTTGTGCTTCCAGCTAACAGTGGCGTGCCTGTGTGTCGGGGCTGGAGTGACTGATGAAAAACAGTAGACAAGTCTGGAGGGTGATTCCCCGTCAGTGCATTTGCCTTTCAGTGCTGGGGAAATTAGAGGCTTTGCTCTTGTGTTGCTTATTAGGATGGGCTGCAATCTGTGCACTTTTCAGAAGAGAGAGGAACACTACAAACTGCTCTATGAAGTTTCACAGGTGAGTGCAGAGGATATTACCAGCATCTCCAGAGTAAAAATGTGTGTGCTTTACAGACAGTAAGTAGAGATGCTTTTGTTTTGCTTTGCCTTTTTTCTTTCCTTTGCAAAATTGCTAGTGAAATTGTTTGGGGGGAGGTTGGTAATTATTAGTATTTTGTGTGCCTGTTGTTTTCTGCTCGTATGCCACTCCCCCTTCAGATGACTTCCTGTGGGATTCTTTTAACATTTTTGTGCATCTTCTGCCAAGATGTCAGTCATATAGCAGCAGTCTTGTTGAACCGTATTGGTGATGTTTTAAGGGAGTCCTTGGCTTGGGTAATAAGACTGATTTCAGAGAAATTGCACTGCTAACTCTGAAAGCCTTAGGTCTGTGATCTCAGGTATTTTTAAGTTAAGGAACAAAGTTTTTATGGCATGTCTGTGCTGGCTGAGAAGTATGTTAAATTTTGAGATTAATTAATTAAGGTTGAAATAATGCTGAAACATGCTGTCACCTTTAAACAGGTACTGAGTACAACAGGGTTCCACGGGTGAGGTGTGCTGCTTGTTCATTCATTGTGTGTGTGTTATTTCTGTACACTACTAGACAAAGATCATAATCCCATTTAGTTGTTTTGATGGGTCTTTCAGCATCCTAACGGTGCAGTGGATAACAGAGTAGCAGTCTGCTGCTGCTGTGTTCCCAGCTCCCTCAGAATAAGATGAGAAAAGACGAAACAAGTACTTCCCCATAATAGCCCATAATTTTTTGCTCAGATCCTATTGAATCAGTATTTGATTTGCAGCTTTTTGTTTGTTTTTTTCCTCTTGGCATAGCAGACTCACAGATACTAAAGTTTAGTGCCTTTCAGCATCTGTTCTTTCCCTCTCCATAATTTGTTCTGGCTTTGACACATTGCCATTGATAGAGGCTGAACACTGGCAGTTTTGGACTGCACTGCTGCTGACAGGCAGTGCAGGGGAGGAAAAACAGCTTAGAATGTTGGTGGTCTATTGGCACAGCAGCAGCTAAGTGCCCAGTGCCGACTGGTTCCCTCCGAGTTCCTCCTGACGTGATTCATTTCACAGTGGGCTAATTACAAAGTGGATTCTCTACACATGAAGCAGCCTCCTCAGTTGTGGTGTTAATGCACATTTTCATGGTAATGTGATCAGAGCCTCATTAGCCAGTTTCCAGAATGATCCTCTGCATTAATTAAATATAAAAATGACTCTTTTTATCACCATAGAGAGGAAGAAGAAGATTAACATTGTTAATTACTATTGGGGGCCATACCTCTGCATCATTTTTTTACCACAGAATCAGCAAGTGTATTCAATCCTAAATGAGTGTCTGTTTGCAGGTAATATGCCCCTTGCCTTTCCTGGTGAAGATGGTCTCTAGGTGGAACACTTCCCTTTAGTTCAATATTTAGTCGTAATCCCATCATCATTTTTTTCTTACAGCAATAGCACAGGGGAAAAGCATAGCAGCAGCACATTTCCCTCTCTTCCCTTTCCCTCTCCCCAGCTCTGGATTGCCAAACTGATCTGAAAGTGTAAAATGGAGTAGAGGAGGTCAATATCTGTATTTCTATGCCAGGGTATTAAGAAATGCAGGTTCTGCTGTGAAACAAATTAGACATTGCTTAAAGGGCTGCATTTGTGTATGGGGAAAAGACTGTGTCTGGTTTAGAGCAAATGCATTTTCAAATATTCCTTGCAGCAATGTTGGATGGTAATAAATGTGATTGAAATTATCAGTAAACACAAAGGTGGGATTTTTAAGAGATTCGAGAGAAATTCTTCCCTCTATCTGTTATCTTCTCTGCTATTGAGTTGGAGTGTCTGTGGATGTGAGCAACCAAGGTGCAAAATTAACTAATGCTTTCACTTTTTACTCTGGTGCTTGCCAGATAAAGTGTTATCTCTGGGAGGATCTCAGGGAGGTTCCTTGGGGAGTTGAAATGCAGTGAGCCTGGTGCTGCATCTTGTGCTGTTAGGGAAATGTCACTGATAAGGTGCAGAAGGAGAGCAGAGAAATGACTTAGTGTGCTCACTGCCAGATCCTGTGTTCATCTGTAAACTCATCCCTATCTTTGTTTCAGTGTGTGCAGGTCAGAGCCCAAAGGATACTGAGCATATTTTTAACCAGATGCTGCAGTAAAGATCAGGTAGTGTCTCACACCATAACTGCTTCTGTGTACAATTCTGATTTGCAGCTGGGATGGGGGGGAGCAGGAGTAGAATATGATAAATTAAATTAAATGCCAAGGCAGGCATTACTACTTGATTTGCAAATCCCTTTTTAACTCTCCAGTCCTGTAATTCCAATACCACAGGCTTGGCTCTTTCATCTACGTGATTTCTGGAGAGCTTGGGACAAGTTAGCCTGTCAGGGACATGAATTGACTGAGGATGAGCTGTGGCTCCCAAGCATATGTGGATCAGATAGATTAATTTATATTCATATGAAGAAGCAATCCTTAGCCTCATCTGCCACCTTTCCCATGCTGGGCTACCTGATACTGTGGGTGGTCTTTGCACTCATATACTTTAAAATATAGTAAACAAAGGAAAGCATATTTGCAGAGGAAAACCATGCAAATGCTTGCAGTGGGGCAGGTTTTCTGTGACTGTTTTTAGTGAGGTCAGATTCAGCATCACAGAGATTTTTGTTGTAGAGCTGCTGGAAAATGAAGACTTCATTAGAATATGTATAATTTCTCACTCTTTTCCCCATTCCTTTACTCCAGACTTTTCTTTTGCTGAGGTAGAAGTTCAGAGACCATGGGGGCCATCTCCAAAAGCATCATTTGCTTGTGTGACAAATATGTTTATTTAGATAACTGTGTTTTGCATGTGCAGATTTGGACCAAAATAAAAAGCCAAATAGTCATTTTTTAAGAATGAGAGCTTTTGAGATACCACTATGCATTGGTGAAGGACCTTTGTGCTTCTGAGTGCCTCTTCACCAGTCCTCAGCATGGCTCAGGTTTATTTCTTGGCTACACTGGGGGAAGGTATCAGGCATATTGCCCCCCTCAAGTTCTCTTATCCATATGCCTACCAGTGCAGAAATGAAAGATGTCTTCATTTGAAATTTATGGCCCTACATGCTACTTCATGGAGCACTTTAATATTATTTCCTGTGTGCTGTATAAGCAGGATTGAGCTAATGAGTGTGCATCCAGGAAGTCTATGTCAAGTCACTTAGAGAGGGTGGGATCTGGTGTTTGCTCATGTCCATTAAGAGCAGACCTCTGCCATTCTCAGCGGATTTTCTCTTCCACTGCAGGGGTTAAAGAAGCGAGTTAAAGTCATTTGTTAGCAGCACGGTGAAGACTCTTCCCATTTAGCAGAAAGGATAAGAGAAATATGGCTAGGATTGAAGGGAATCAGTACTAATCTTCAATAGCTTTGTTTGAGACTCAAGAAAATGCAAGTTTTCTTCAGAATATTGTGGCTGTCATACAACCAGTTCTATTTGCTTGAATTTTTGTTTTCAAAATGTGCAGCTAGCCCAGAGAAAAAGAGGGGAAAGCTGGAGAGAGAACACTGCTTTTAGAGGTAAACCAAAGAATGGTGCAAACTTCTTTTTTGAGTTACATGTTAAGAAGCTGGTCTAGCTCAGATGAGCATAGAATTGAAAGGGAGAAAGAAGAAAAGCCAGAAGGGAAAAGAGAGGCTATCTCAAAATGGCTCACAAAGTCAGTGGTGGAGCTGGGATTAAAACTAGAAGGTTGCACATTTATGTTTTATATTTGACCTGAGATAATAGTAGAGCTTGCTCGCAGCATTTTTGAATCCTCTGAAGACTGATTATGCTGTTTGCTTCTCATGTTGGTTTCCGTAATTACCAGAAGGCTCAAATTTTTACCAGTTTAGAGTTTTGGTTTTATGTTCATTTTGATATCCCTTGGGCCACTTGAAGTGCTAAGTTCCAGTGGTACATCTCTTCAAACTCAAAGCTGCCCACAAGAGAGACATCAAGCCTGCCCACTGAAACAGCAGAGGCACTTCTGCAAGTTTCAGGAGATGCTGCTTCTGGCTGGCATTGGAATATGGAAGACTGGGGGCCAAGCAATGTTCTTTAGCACTGGGACCTGCCTTCTCTGGTCTTGATGAAGTCTGAGCTTGTTCCAAAGATCAGCAGAGTAACTAGATGATGCAATACTGATTTTACCCTTGAACCAACCTTCAGTCACTAATATTCTCTTTTGGTACTTATGCTGTGTGAGGTATTTACATGACAACTCCTCAATGTGGTGGTTGCCATTAGCTCTCATTCTCTACTGTAGATACCTGTCACAACTCTTGTGTACCTTTGCTGTATATCAATGCCACCTCCAAATGCCCCTCATGAATTCCATCAGCTATAGGAAAGTACTAGCTTGTGTTACGTCAGCACAAGCAAATTTTTGGTTTATATCTAAGCTCTCCTTGTGTTAGAAATTCTGTAGCAGTACACTTTTACCTCTGGAGAATATGAAAAAAAACCCCTCTGAATGTAATTGTCTGGAAATCAGCTGAATTATCTGAGTTTAATTAAATCAGTAGCAAAAGTAGATCTGGTTTTATCTTACTGCATTCCCTTTCTTTTTCTTCTTGCTCCTCTAAATTTTCAAAACAAACAAGTCATAATCTCCTGATTCTTTTTTTTTTTTCTAAGTGGCTCTTCTGAATACTCATTTAGCTATTTAAAAAGTTTAAAAATAAAAATCAACAAACTAGCAGAGTACTGTTTCAGTTTAAATGAACAATTTTAGAGATCTGCTTTATGTAAGTCTGCTCAAAAATGCACTGTCTCATATTAGTAATGTATGATTAAAATGTAATCAAGTAAAGCTAGTCATACATTTCTAGCCATGTCCTAAAAACTTTCTTGGCATTTCCTTAAAGAACCTCTGCTGAACTGAAAAGACTGAAAAGTTATTTCAAAAATTTGACTTCTCTTATAAGTAAGAGACTATCTTTGTGGTTAGCAGGCACAGTTTTCCTTGTTCTTCTGTTTCCTTGATTATTTACTTCACACCAATAATTAAGCAGGATGAAACAATAGAAATTAAATCATAGAAATAATCCCGTTGCCATAATGTTTCTGCAGGCTCAGGAGGAGACAGCAGTGTCATGACATTGCTAACAACTTGTTCCTGGTAGAGGAGCTCACTTTCCCTCACTGGATGCTGTGCCACGGATCAGGGAGCACTGGCTGCCAGCACTAACTGTCCCCAGGGCCCAGGGCACACTCCCCAGCTCTGTGTTTTGAGTCACCACATGCCACTTGCTTAAAAGAGAAGAGACATCTTACATGGTATTGGAAGATGAGAGACATCCACATGGTGTTGGCAGCAGTGCATGGCCCTGAGGAGGAGGGATGGTTTGGCTCTGGACTGTCAGGGCTTGCCCAGAGACATCAGGCTCTTAGCACAGAGCTCTGTTTGGGTGTGAAGGCTCCCTGAGGAGTCCTGCAGGATTGGGATTTGGGTCTGGGTACACACAGGCTGCTTGAAATAACCAGCTCTGGCTGTCTGGTTGGATAGTGGCCGTAGAGAAGGCATCCATGTGTACAATGACACATGTAAGGAGCTTGTCATCTGGTTCTTTAAAAACCTAAACCTGTTAGCAGGAGGTTTTTGATCATTCTTTTGAACATGACCCCTGAATTACATGCCAAGTACCTAAGTTTTATTTTTGATCTCAAACCAACAAGTGATAAAACACTTAATTTTTTTCTGGTAAAATCAGGAAACTCTGAAGTGTTACCACTGACTTCATTGGGGCCAGGCTTTCATTTTCTGTCCTTGTTTACTGTCTTGTAAAAGGCATATAGTTCCTGTGCATACCTCAAGAGGAAAGATAAAGAAAGAGTCATCCTGAGATAAGAAAGCAGACAATAGTATGTGAGATAAGAATTCAGGAGATGGGTACAACACAGGCAGCTATAAAAAGCCATACTGAGATTATATCTGTAATCTGCAGGGATATTCTGTGATTCTATGATTCTATATGCAATGCCATGAAAATTTTTAAAAATAAGTGGTTCAGGTACTGAACAGCATGATTTTCTCTCTTATTTTACTGTTCATTCCTTCCATCTTGAATTTAACAATGTGGATTAAGGATTCTTCTGATGATCAGATTTTTATACATTTTTACAGAGCCATCCTTTCTTGAGGCTTGCTTCCTGATGTGATTTGGTGTGGATATAATCCTTAGGCCTATGGCAAAATGTATCTTTATGTGAGTTCTATACATCAGTGATGTGATGAAGCCAGTCTTGGTACCTTTGAGCATGCTGTCAAAAAAGAAGCATATTTTAGGAGTTCAATATTTTTGTTTTGTGGCTCATTGAAGAGGAAGGGCATTAAAATGTCAGCAAACACTCTACCATGTACATGGGGTTAACTGACAGTAGATAATTTCATCAGTTTTCTCTCAGGATCTGAGAGTTTAATGGAGATGTATACAGCAGGGCTTGGTGATTAACTAGCAGTTTTATAGATAACTAGTTTTCCACCCCTAGGGATTTGTTGAGGTCTTGTAAAAACAATTTTTTAAAAATACTGAAAAATTCTTGGATCTTTGGCTTTAAGACTATGTAGCTTCAGATTATGTTCGACCTGGTATTTTAGATGGCATGAGCTTTTTGTAATAGTATTTGCTTTTCTGTCAACCCTGTAACTTTGAACCCACTGGCTAATTTCAATCACAAAGGCTTTTCCAATCTTTTAGTTTAATGCAAAGTAGTTTGAGGGTACTCTTAAGCAGATTTTTTTCGAGTACAGGAATATTTCCAAGTTTGCTAACATCACCTCAAAATACCTAGACATGAAAGAATTAAAGAATTTCTATGCTGATTACTCTTGATGCACTTACTTTGTGGTTGCAGTGAAGATAGTTATTTTCTACTTTTTGTATAGTAAGCCTATCTGTTGCTTTACTTTGCTCAATAACTGTGAAATATTAGTCTGTTAAGAGAGGATATTAAATCAGCTACTGTTCAAAGGTTATCTATGATATTATTATAACAAATAGTGGGTCAGAAAGAGAATTTTAAAAATTCTTGTATGCCATTTCTAGGACTGGACCTAGAAATGGAATTGCAGTGTCTTTATATATATATAATTGCAAAGTCTCTTCTATAATTGTTTGTATTTTAGTTTAAAGTACTGATGTGGAGAGGCAGAGAACAGGGTGACTATTTGGCTAATAGGATGATGTAGACTTCCATGACTCTCACTCAGGTCTTTTTTTGTTTGAGGGAGTAAGGACATTTTATATATTCTTCTCTCAGGTGGAAAAAATGTTTATGTGTTTAACTGAAAAAAAAACAAGCCCTAATAATCAGCAAAGTGCAGCAAAACAAACTTTTTTTTTCATTGTCATCTGATTTTTTATGGTAATGGTTATTCTCTAGGGGTTTCGGCCACGACATTTGACCTCTAAAACAACGTAAGGATAGTGGAACAAGTAATCTTCCAAACTACCACATCACACATAGAATTCCTGTGCTTCAGGTATATTAATGTCAGAGTTGACCCTGAGAGGATTCAATCTGCAAAAAGTCTACAAGTATCTTTAATTTGTCAAGATAAAACTTAGTTTTTGGGTTCTTCACCCAGCTGGAGAATTCTTTCTTTTTCGTTTCATATCTTTCAGTATTGGGGAGAGGGGGAGTTGGTTTTGGGGTTTTTTTTCCCCTAGCTCCTGGAATCATAATGCTTTTTCATTAGTAGTAGTCTTCC
This sequence comes from Pycnonotus jocosus, assembly GCA_013400435.1. Classification (NCBI taxonomy): domain Eukaryota; kingdom Metazoa; phylum Chordata; class Aves; order Passeriformes; family Pycnonotidae; genus Pycnonotus; species Pycnonotus jocosus. The sequence continues at coordinate 94,658 of VWYP01002938.1, read as the reverse complement.
TCATGATCAGTGAGAAAAGCTTGTTAGTATCAATCAGGTTTAATAGTTCTGTTTATGAAATTTGAAAGGAATTGGGATGAACTTGAAAGATAATATTTAGAAACAGTCTTACTCTGGTTTGACATTCTTCTGCATATGTAGGGTTGGCAGCATTGCTTGAGAGGTGAGGCTGAAACCCAGCCACATGCTATTGGCAGCCTGAGGAGGAGGAGGGTATGGTTTGGCTCTGGACTGTCAGGGCTTGCCCAGAGACATCAGTGCCAGCAGGAGCCAGCCATGGCTGTTTCAGCACACCTCAGACCCAGGCTGTTTCTGGCCAGGATCTGCAGACATGCCTTCAGGGACCATCCTGCTTGCAAATGTCACTGCAGCTTCTGTGTGCATGAACACCAAACTGGCAAAGCTCCTGGGAAAGAGCCACAGACCTGGTACATGTTCAGTTGGAAATACCATGTGCTGCAGTGCCAGAACCTGTGTCCTGAGGACCACAGGGAGCATGGGATTGGAGAACTTGGCTAAATCCTTATGAGGACTGAACAATTAAAATAATCAGAGAAAAGATTTCTTTTTGGTTACCTGTAATGTAACAGAGCAATTGAGACTGACCTATGTTATATGTTTGATTGTATTTGTAACGTGCTTTTTGCATATTATAGTGATGAATTTGCAGGGAAAGCTGCTCGGGGAACAATCATTATTCAGGTCTTTGACTTCCCCATGGCTAGAATGTGAAATATTCAGATTCCTCATGATATCCGGGGTCATAGAAACTGCCAGCTCAAAATAAATTTTAATGAAAGAAAAGGTTGATTATTAGTTAAAGTTCAGCATTTGGAATGCATTCTCAGAAGTCAAGGTTGCTAAAAGTGGGGATGACATCTCTCATTGCAATAGTTTTTCACTTGAATTTGTCATGTCTACTGTTACAGTTGGGAAAGACAGAGACACATAAGTTTATAAATGAGGAATTCAGTAAGCGTGGGTGGTATCTACATTGTTTCTACTAAGGAATAGAATTCCCTTAAAATCAAAATGCTTCATTAAAAAATAGATATTTCATCAAACATGGGCTTGCAGAAAAAAACATAGGGAAAAAAATTCTAGAAATGCCTGGATGTTGTTTATATATCATCATAATTGAATATTTAGGTTGATTAACCTTTGAAATGTATTCAATAGTTTGTGAAACAGTGTGTTACTTCATGTGGTATGAAATTTAAAAGCCAAAAGTGAATCAAGATTTCCTTTATCTAAAATTGTTTTGCTCTTTCCAGAGCTAGGCATACTGTTGGAGAAATCCCAGAACTTCTCTTAATGTTCTCAAATGAGAATTTCCATTCTCTCTGGATTTCCCATTGTGAAATATGTGACTTATGGGGGGAAACTCCTGTCTATGTGCAAATGTATTTACCAGCATACACTTGTAGAGATTTGTTTGAAAGCAGCCTCTACCTTGTGGGAGAGGAGAGAAGTAGCAAGAACAGCTGTAGCATCTGTAAACAGCTTCCAATAAGGTATTTGACAGAAAAAGAGTACACCATCCTATCAGCAGTGCCTGTTGTGATGCCAGAGAGGAATGTTGCCCTGTTTAAGAGAATTTCCAAAAGCTGTCTTTCTGCTTTCTGGATGTTGTACACCATTGGATGGGTGATTGGAGTACGTTGAGGTACAGGGCCTACTTCATGAGCAGGGGGACTTGGAGGTCTGGCTCTAATTCCTTCTCTTGTGGGTGTATTTGAAGAGGTTCTGGTTCCTCTTTTCCTGTTCCTGTATAAAGTTTGGTATTATTTAAAGCTTAAAGATTGCCTGCAGAGATCATGGCAAATGGCTAATGAAGAAACTGAATTAGCATTGCCCAGTAATGATGATAGTGATCACAATAACCATTTTAACGTGCTAGATGGGCCACTTAGCATTTATTGGTAAAGTTATAACACAAGTGGATCATTACAGTAGAGTGTAGGCCTGCCTGCATTTCCAATGCTTCCTTAACATGCAGAAAGGGTTGATTCAGTTTGTTGGATGACTGATTTTTCCTTCACTGTAGATTAAACTTCAGTTTTGATGGGATTTTTCATTACAATTTCCCCAGACCTACTTCACAGACAGCTAATGGGACGTGCTGCTTTCTTATTAATATATTTTAATATATTATAATATTGTATTAGGCACATCAGAGGCTTTTTAGGGTGAAGGAATTTCTAATTGTTAATCTGTTGGTATTGCTTTCCTCTGATCCTAGTAGAAATAGGGGATTTTTGGTCTTTCTTCATCAATAGTTGAGTCCTGTTGCTGTCAGTTCAACAGAGATACTGAATCTCCTCACTCCTATAACCACAATACATTTCATATCTCAGGAAATACGAATTTCAGTGAATCTTAATAAATCATTTAAAACCTTCTTGATGAAGTAGTTTGGAGTTCTTAACACAGGAGGTCATTCCAATTTATCTCCAAATGACCTCTTTGTCCTCAGATTTATGTATTTCCCTGATTTAAAAATGTCACTTGGTCATGTTCAGTAGGAGAATGTCTTTGAAAGCCTGACTTGTAGGAATATGATGAATAGTGACAGGGAAAGGGCTTTGCCCAATGAGAAAATACCAAATCATGTAGCATTGTAGTTTCACTTACTAAATATTGTCCAGGCTCTATTGTTGAACCCTATGCTGCCAGTGTCACTTTGTCAGGATGCTTTCTGTCCTGTGACTAGTGGCTTCAAATGTACTCATCCATCTTCTTGTCCCATTACATTTCATGTGACTGATGTTCTGCACCTATTAAAATTGATGGGAAAGAACAAAGAAGAAAAATGTGCCCTTCAACTGATTATGCCTTTGAAAGAGCAAATGAGACTCTAGTGCTGTTTAGAGTAAATTGAACAGTTATTTCTAGGTTTATCTATATTACTTTATTTTAATATTATCAGTAGATCCCTTATTTTGTTTTGCATCAATATTTTCTCCTTTAATTTTATGACAATAAGTGAACATACAAACTCTCTGAGATTTATCAAGTGCCTCTGGTAATCTTGCCTGTGAGGTATGGCTGGCATGCCTGAATTACCCTCTTAGGAAAGGATGGAGGCTTGTTTGACTAGCCTAGGCCTTTCCTCTGAGGAAGAACCCATTTCTTGGCCACAGTACTTGTATTCTGGGAGAGCACTTCTGTGGGATATCACAAGGGTAAATGCTTGCTTGCCTTATGTTAAGTTCTTAAGGGCAATCAATGGTAGACTAGAAACTCAAAGGACTTGGTAGTATTGGCTTTATCTCTATTTCCTGGGTAGAGATGGCTTCACAAAGTGCTAGTCCAATGTTTCAGGGCTAGACAAGGGCCATTACCAGCTTGATGGAAAGGATAGATGTCATGTTTACTGACAACTGAAGACAAAACACTGGGGGAATTCAGAAGGAAAGGCTCCCAAGTGATCAGTATGTCTGATCATTTGTAGATTTATGACAGCCTTCTCAGCATAGCAGCCAACAGCTCTTTCCCATTTGTGCACAGTAATGAGACTGTAATTTTTTTTCAAATTTTAGTTTTGTCTATGGCCATTTGCATGCTCCCAAAATGCAGCACAATGGGCCCCTTAGGCTCCCTGATGTTCTTGTAGAGATTTCAGCAAGTGCTGTATGCAGCTCTGTTCCCTTACCTAGTGGTACTCAGATGCATTAAAGTTTATTTCCACGCCAAGTTCAAATATGTTCTGAATTTGTATATTTCTGCACAAGGAATTCGGGTTTCTTAGACTTTGTCTTGATTTAAATCCTTTTTCTTGGTAATTCAGGCTTAGTAGGCATTCTGTCTGAAGCTCATGTGTTTGGCTTGTGGGCTGGCAAATGCTTCAGCGAGCTCTGAGACTTGAAAGACTGTTTCTTACACAATAGTCCGTAATTATTTAAGATTTCTGATAGTCTTCAAGGCCTGTTGCTTTGTCCAACATTTTTCTCAGTCTGGAGATGGTGTACTGTGAAGTGGATAATGCTTTTACGTTGAGAGTGGATTCCCTTGGGTTACTATAAAGACACTTGTTCCCATCTAGAATTCATGAAGAGGAATTTGATTAAGATTAAAATAGGCAAATAAGACTTTAAGAATCTTAATTAAATAATTTCTCTGTTAGGTCTCTTCTCTCTTTGGTTACTTACTTGACCTCCAGCTGAGAGTGGATTCATGATTGTACAATAACCTTCTTAGAGATAATTAACTCCTGGAATGAGTAGAAGTTAAGCAAAAATACAGTGGACCTACAGTCAGATCCTACTTAGTACTCTAAGCAGGACAGCTCTGGACTCTTCAAGCACATTCTCACCTTTAGCATGAGGCACTTGAACAAGTAACCCCATGGGAATGAACTTCGTGTTGCCTCTCTTTTACTCTGTGCTAAAATGACTTATGGAAAAGGGATTGTGGAAGAATTCACCCTGTATTTTATTTAGGGCAAACATATGCAGCAGGTAGCTGATGCTTTGAAATTTGCACCCCCGTAATGATCGTTGTTTCCCATGCAAATGTCTTCAGTGGGATACGGAAAAGGTCATGGGAGGTGGGAGAGAAATTCCAGCTTACCCTTCTGGATTGCAGTGACTGCAGCAGTCAGCTGCTGGGACTAGGTCCCAATGAATTAATTTTGTCATCAAGGAAAACCAGTTCTTAGCACTATACAGAAAGGTCATCATACAAATACTGGTGCTGTTAATTCCTAGTATGACTTGAGAAAGAATAGGTCTCAGCATTCTACCTCTCCATACCTTGAGAGATTTTAGTTGGAATCTACTCTAAGCCTGTGGTAACAGATTTTCAGAAAAGCTGCTGTTCTCACATTTTGATTTTGAAGACACTAAGTATTGCTTATCTTTTTGTTGTAGTGAGGAAAATCTGAATGCAAGAGGAGGGATGAGAAAATTGGATTTCCTTTTATTGCACAGGAACACTGAACAACACTGACAGAATATTTACTCCTGTCTCTTCCTTCTAATTTGATTCTCTGACTACCATATCAATCTTTATTCATTGGTGAAACAAAATTAGGAAATCACAGGTGTTGTTGCTTGTGCCTCTGCAACAACTAAAAGATGTGAAAGAATTAAAGATATGGGCCATTCTGTAAGATTTATTTACCAGTTCATCCACAATGAAGTGTGCCAACTGTACAAAATGTTATGAAAATGCTCCTCAAGCCATGTCAAGCAAAAAGTCTTTAATGGTTCCTCATTTTCTTCCTCTAGTGAGAGATTTGACATGTTTGGTATGGATGTGTTCCGTACTGGTAACTACTGAATTCTGATTGACTAGCTTTGTTTCTACCCCTCAACATACATATAGTGATTTGAATAACATGGATTACACTGGCATTAGTAGCATGTGCAACATTCTGGAGAAAATGTTTACTATCCTTAGTTAAAGTACTGTGACTATTGTTCCAGAAGTAGGTTGTTTTTCTCCTAGTTAAGCCTTTTACTTTGCTATTAAAGAGGAAGATACAGCGTTGCCTTGTCCCACCCTGCATGATTTTTGTTCAGCCCATGCAGAAGGAAGACAGGATCACCCTGGCCAATGCTGAGCAGGATTTGACACTGGTTGCAGTAATGACAGGGTGCTCTCTTTTTTTCTGGGGGGATCAGAGGATGATCCATAAGCAAGCAGGTCTCATGGTTACCTCTGTTCAATAGGTCTGTATTGGTCATCCCCGTCCAGACATGCAACAGCGGGCAGAGTGAAGTTAAAGATACATGACCAAGTATTTTGGTATTTTGTAAGATATTTTTCTCTTTGTCCTTTCACCTGTCTGTATGCCTACAGAAAACAATATGCAGAATTAAACCTTCCAGTAAGGACACTTCTATAAGTGTAGAGGAGGTTTATGTTTAGATCTGGAAAAAAGTTATACTTCTTATAGATTGGCAATACGTTGAACCCCTTTGAAAAACAGAGGCAGAACTCCAGAGGATGTTTTCCTAACATGCTGCTGGAAGCACAAGGTACAATTTGTTTCCTCTTCTTAGAAACAGGCCCATAGTTTAAAATCTGTTTAGCATTCATAGAATACCTTAAGATCTTTTTTAAATGAATATAGGCTGTGTAAGTAAATTAGGAAGAAAATAATGTGTCAGGGATAATCACCTGGATAAAATTGCAGGGCAGCATTTTCGCTAGGACATCTGAGAAAGTAAATTTGTGGGAAATACTTCAAATCTCCACAGTTTATATTTCATTCACAAACAGCTTCTAGAAAATACTACTTGACACAGATGAGAAAAAGATGATGCTAAAAATTCTAAAATATGTTTACAGTTGTAAGTGTTACAACTTTCAGAGCTGAGATTATATTCAGGAATATTGTCCATATGCCTCTATTGGCTGCAAAGTAATGCAGCTTGCGTTACTCCAAATGAACATTCAGATATTGGAAACTTGCTGCTGTTTGAGAATTTAGACCTCACTTGCACCTGCCTTGCACAGTATAAACTTCTAATTGTCCTCTACAAATGTTTTAGCTCAAGAAGCATTTTTTAAAATTGTTGATACATACTCTTTTCACATTTGCAGCTAAATAGTTGCAGTAACTTAGATAGTATGGACATAGCAGGGTTAATTTTCCTTATTTTTGCAAACTGATATAAAAAATCCAAAATTTTAGAGCTGTGGTTGTTAATCAAAGAATATAAATTATTTTACAGTATAGGAAAATTCAATTAAACATTACATTTCGTGCCTTACTGTATGTAACTGATTGATACTGGGAAACTGAGAAAGCAAAGTCTTCCATCACCCATGTCCAGGAAGGTGGAGAAAATACTCATTAGATTAACATTAGTTTAAGAAAAATGAAATTTCTGAGCCAATTACAGTTTACTGTTTAGACTGAAACAAAAAATATTACCTTTGTTACAGAATGTGTGACTCGAGCAGGCAGTTCCATATAAAATTGAGAAGCTGCAAATGTTCTGCACTTGAGTGATGGTGAACGTGTGATCTTAGTTCTGCTTCATTAGCCCCTAGTGAATGAGTGGTAAATTTTTCCTATTTATACATTTCTGTCAGGGGATCATAAACACAGCCTGACTAGTCCATGTTTTCAGTGCAGCAATTTCTTTTTTTTTTTTTTTCCAGCTTTGATGAATAGTTTATATTCCACTTGAATAAATTTTTCTTCTTTTCAGATATTCAGATAGGTATTAGCAGTGGTTAATTATGCACTCAGTACCTTTTCTAATAGAACTATCTGTCATTATGGCAAGCTTTTATGTTGTACTTGAGGTATTCAGTCTTTTCAGTAAAATACTGCTTTTGCAGTATGCATGGGAATGATCAATTTTATTTTCTGCTGATTTGATAATTTTCTACTGAAATTTAATTTTCTGTGCTATGGAATTTGTGGTCAATTGATAGATTTTCTCCTCTGCTGAGAGTATCTAATGCTTCAGTTTTTTACCTCCCATTGCAGAAAGTACACCTTTAGATTTTTCTGCACTATAACACATTTACATCTCCTTTTAAGGGTAAAAAATGTGCAGCTAGATTGTTTTCTTTATCATTTACTAATTCAGTATGCCAGGGTTATAAACAACATTTCCTTTTTCCTAAATTTCTCAAGTGGTGATGGTTTGTGTAGAATGTTTAGTTTAAAAAGTCACTAGAGTAGGTACAGATGATGAATATTGTACAAGTTGATAAGTAGTTTGTTCTAGTCAGTGTTTTTTATACAAATGCAAAAGATGTTGTTTGCTTTGGACAGAGTAGGTTTTGTGTACTTCTGTATCTCTATAATATTGCTTTTCCTGTTTTCTGGAGTTTTTGTCCAGGATTTTCAAAGACTTTTATCCAGAGCTAAGTATTTGTCACAATAGAATTTCAAGCAGTTTCAGCGATTTTCTTTGTGTTCTGTGGAAACTTCAGTCTTAAACCCTGTTAGATGGAGCCGACCAAATTTAATTGGAAAGTGGTATCTTTGAGATACACCTGAGCAATCTTTCCCAAAATGCTGTGCTAGTCCCATCATAGCACAGTCAATTGTAGGGATGCAGCTTGTTACATCTCCAGCTCTTGGCAGCTGACTGAAGGTGACAGCAGACATTTGACACTTTTATTCTGATAATGGTCTATACATCCTAGAGAAAGAGCCTGAAAAAGTGTCCAAGCTTTGGATGGTGTTCTACATAGTGGTGTATTTTATATGATTGGAAAAAGATGAGAGGGAGAAGAAAGAAATTCTGTAAATGATGCTTACTAAAAATACATAGCAGAGCTAACACAGGCATGCCTTAAAGGCTATATTTTTATCATTATTGTAAATCGATTCTCTGCTGCATTAGAACCGCTCCTAATCACAATAAGATAAGATCATAAATGGGAACAAACTTGGTAATAACAACAGATTTTATCTAAATCTAGGAGGTGCTTTTAGAACTGATTGCTGATTGCTTAATATTGACTATTCATAAATTTTTAGAATTATTTAGGTTGGAAAATATCTTTAAGATCATTGACTCCAACTATAAGCTTAACACTGCCAAGTCCATCACTAAACCATGTCTCTGAATGACATAGCTACACTTCTTTTACATAACTCTAGGTGTGGTGACTCCACCACTTTCCTCAGTAGCTTATTCCAATGCCTAACAACCTTTTCTGTGAAGACATTTTTCTAATATCCAATCTAAACCCCCAAGGCAAACTATCACTTGTTCCTTGGATGAAGAGACTAACCCTCACCTCACTACAACCTCCTTCTAGGTAGTTATAGAGAGCAAGAAGTCCCCCCCCCAGCCTCCTTTTTTTCCAGGCTAAACACCCCCAGCTCTGTCAATCACTTCATGCAGCACTTGTGCTGCAGGTCCTTCACCAGCCTCATTGTCCTTCTCTGGAAAAACTACAGCATCTCAATTTCTCTCTTGTGGTGAGGGGCCCAAAACTGATCACAGGATTTGACATGTATTGCTGAGTGCAGGGGGATGGTCACTACCCTAAGTCCTGCTGGCCACGCTATTGCTGAAAAACCCAGGATGCCACTGGCCTTCTTGACAACCAGGGCACAGAAAATGCATAGGTAAGTTAAAAAGGAAGCTAGAATAAACCTAACTTTATTTATTGATGGAGACTCTTGCTCCATTAGTGCAAAATAAATTGAAGATTCAAGAAGGTAAGAGGGCTCATGAAAATTTAAGAGAACAGATGACCAGAAGCATACTGGATTCCAGTGAAAACCATCTGTATCAGGGTATTAAATAGCTCCCAGTTTCTTTATCACACTGATAAATTCCTAGTATTTTTTTCCTGTTTTAGCCTTTAACTTCTACAAATCTTTGAGCACTCTTCTTTTTCAACAAGAAGATTTAGGAACCTTGCACTTAGTTCATAAAGCGTCTGTAAGTACATTACACTGGGCATGTAATAGTACTACTCTAGTCTATTACCCTATTTACCCTAACTATAGTATCAAAGCATCTGTCATATAATAGAGTAATCTTGATCTGCAACAAGGAAGTACCAGGGGAAAAAAAAGTATAGGAAAGTTTCACTCAAGATAATGTATCGTGACAAGAACATGAAATTAGTGCTTCTACCTCTTCCCCTCCATACTCCAAAATAATAATTTAAAAAAACTCTTCTGAAGATAAACAGAAAAACAGAACTGGATTTGTTTGGGAACAACTTATAATGCCTTGTGTTGTTACACCTGTTCTTTGGCTAGGGAAATTGTCTCTTATGTTTTCATGGAAGGGTAGATATATGTAAAAATAATTATGCTGAGATCAGCATCTTCTCAGGTTAACAATCAACTGCTGATTATCTGCTGATTCTTGCAAAACAGAAAATCTGTTCTTATACAAACACTAATTATGGAATATCTGCAGAATCGTTCCAAACTAGTTTAATTATACACAGGTTTTTTATACCCTGCTTAATTGCATTTTACACTGAAGGAAGATCCAGACCAGTCCTCTTACTGATCTGTATCTTTCTTCAGTGTAAAATGCAATTTTACACATAAGCTCTTTGTACATTTTACTTTGCTTTAGAGGTTAAACTGACTGGATTGTCCCAGATGCTTTGCCATTGTGGTAGACAATTTTTGAGTGGCTCTCCAACCTCTATTAATTACCATATTGGGATGTGCCTCCTGTACCACATCAAACAGATTGCATCTGTTACATCCAATAAAATTGGTGTGTGGTGGTTATTGATGGGACCTCAACCATCCCAGTTTTATTAAGACCACTTTTACACCTAGGTTACGAGTTAACAGTGCCATTATCTTTCCCCAAAATCCCTTGGCAGTTAGTACTGCCAGCAGCAGTAGAAATTACAGAGGGATTAATCTCTGGCTCCATCCCCCAAAAGCTTTTCTCTGGAGGTACAGAATGGTATGTTGAACAGTGTAAAGCAGTGAAAGATTTAATGAAAAAAAGCCCCCAGTGTCTGCCTGCATGAGAGTCCGTGTCTGTCCCTTTTCCAAACCTGTCAATACCATTTTCCGTCTGTGCAGGCCTGTTGGGCTGCCGCAATACACACAGGGGCTTGGCAGGTTTTGATGCTGTGGTTGCTTTTAAAAGCCCAACCCTGCAGAAAGTTGGTTGGTACCGTCAATTTCAGAGGAAAATGAGGGGCTGGGGTAAAAAGGAGGGAATTACCCATCTCTCTAGAGTCTCTTTCATTGCAAATCATTCTTTCAGCTGTAGGAGAGGGTCTGGCATTGGGATCTGAGCAGGGGGAGACAGATCCCGTGGATGAGGACAAAGAGCAACGCTGGGCACAAAAGGGTGAGGGAGAGGAGAGGGGACACAGTGACTTGGCAGGTCACTCCGGTGGCACCCTGCTCTGCCTGATAAGGGTGGGTTTTACAGCGGGGATGCTGCTGTGGACACACCTCCGTGCACAACGCAGAAGCACTGGGGTTTGGGAAAGGAATGATAAGGAACACAATGAATAACTAACAAAGCTCATTTGATGAATGCAGTCATTTGCATTACAGTGCCAAATAGCTTTGCTCCTGGTGGCTGAGTGTCATACCCAGCTACAAATATTAACATTGTTTCAATGACATCTAAGGGTGTCAGTAGACTGCATGGGGGAAAGGTTGTTAGGAACCTCGAAATTTTATAGAAGAAAAGAAAGCCTGAAGAATAGTGAGCTGCCCATCTCTAGCTTTTATTTTCTTTAAGGAAGTTAATGGCAAGCTTGCTGAAATGGGTTTCTCTGAGTTTTAAAGTAAAGGAAAAATACAAGACAGAACTGACATCACGATATATATCATTCCTTCCTATCTACATTTTGTGACTTCTTTCAAATGCTAAATGATGAGCATGGTAGTTGCTGGCTTCTCTGCATAGGTAATGGCTGTAGGTGCAGCACCTACACATCAACAGACCAATCTTCGTGATATTCTTGAAGATGCAGTACAAAAAGTTAGCCCAAATCAGAGATTTTCTTACATCTGTTTTTTGTCTTGATTTCATTTTAACTCACACTCACAATGTTTTCCAGTGAAATATAAATTAATACACATGGTGCTATGTTTTGTTCTTCTGGCTTCATTCCTCAAGAAAAAACAAACAAACAAAACATTACTTTTAATGTCAGAGACAGATCATACAGGTAAAGTATATTTCATTCTTTTACCTATCACAAGCAAAGAATATAAAAATCCATGACCCACAGACAAATGTAGGCTTCACCTTCCACTGAAGTTATGATCCACCACCAGATCCCTGATCTATAGATCATCTATAGATCATACTTTTGCAGTGAAAAAAATCACAGAAAATACAAGACTTGTAGCATATATCTGAATGTTAGTTCCATTTACAATGCATGGTCTTGATGTTCAGACACAGAAGACAAGAACACCCTGAATTAATAAATAGCCCTTGCCTTCTTAGTGTCCTTTCCCCTTCCTAGTATTTATTTCCCTAGTCATTTTCCTTGGGCATTAAGTTTCCTGAACTCATGCATATGGCACTTTTTATGTGTCTGTGGTTCATATATGTTTATATGCTCTGTATTTCCACTAGCTGATAATAGCTGATGGCAGTACAAAATATTATGTGGTAAGTGTCAGAAGGTGGAAGGGTGGTAAATATTAGTAGAGCGCCTGCTTAACTGTTGTAAGAGATCCTTAATTCCTTATTCTTTTGGAGGTACTTTGTTGCTGGAATATTTCTGAAAAATTACAAATGGAAGTTGAGAGACAAGAGAACGACATTTGAAGAGAGCTATGAAGTGTTAAGAGCCTTAGACGTAAGAATTTTGGGGGTTTTATCATTCCTAGGAAAGCTGGTGATTGTAGACAATTCCCAGCAGCATGTAGGACATGTTTGCACAGTGTGATAAAATGGCCAAAATTTGCATTAGCAAGCACTTCATCAGATTGTGAGGAACCTTCAGCAATAACCAATCCTTCACAGATTTCAGGATCAATACAATAATTTTCTGATTCCAGTTTTACTATTGTATGATCATGTTTTGGGTTTGCTGCTATAAAAATTAATTAATTACTTTCTCCTCTTTACTTGTAGTTTAAAAATAAAGGTACTGAAGAGCAAGGGGATTTGGGGTTTTGGTTGATTTGGGTTGGGTTTTTTCTGGTCATTAAGCATATAGTTTATGGTTTGGATATTTAGTTGATATGTGTAAAATAATATCTGAATCCATATTAAGTGGGTATTTGCTTAGCCTGCAGAAATACCTAGTGGAGGTAGTTGCTGTAGAATTTCAGTACCTGGTAAAGAAAATCAGAAGCCCCTGTAAGGAGGAAGGATATGCTTCAAGCCAGATTTTTGTGATAATGTTACATCTTTGAAAGGGCATCTTGCGTATATTTTCAGTGCAGTGAGTCTCCCATTCACAGATGGGGAGCACAGTAAGGAAATAATAGCAAAGCAGACAGAAAAATCTAAATTATCACAATCCTTTAAGAAATGCCTTTTCTTTGACATAGTTCACTAAGAAGTTTGTTTATTGGTAGCACCTCTTTCCTTCCATTGCTGTAACTCATTCACAGGCTTTTGTGGGACTCTCCTAGAGATTAAAATGCTAAGTGCATAGAGGCAATTTTTCATTGTGGAAATTTGTTCAGCAACAACTGGTTTGCAGTACTTTTGAAAACAGAACCTCATTCTTACAATTTTCCAAGGTCCTCTGCTACTGGAGAGTCCTTTGACAGACTACATTGTCACTTCCTTCAGTTTTTTTCTCACCTCTGTGTCCTTTTGTAGTTTAGTTTTCTGCCAGTGTAAGACCAAAATTGAGTCATTCTTGGATATTAATATATTATGAATACAGTGCACCTCCAACAGAGCTTAATCTCTCACACTGACTCCTAGTCATCTTTCAGAAGTATACAGAAAGTGAAAATGGGCCACTTGAAACATTTTAACCTGATTGGAAAAAATCTCCTCTCCTTATCCTTGCAGCTCCCTGGTTAAAATTGTGTAGACTGCTGAGCTGAATACAGAAGCACAAAGTGTTGCTCAGATGACCACCCGTCACTTTGTGCTTATTGGTAGACCTCAAAGGAGAGTGCTGTGTGACTGACAGATGCAAAGCAACACATGCTTTGCTCTAAATTTGGCATTGTCAAAATAGTGAAGTACTCTTGGAGCAAGCCCATTATTGCTAAGGATATGCAGCATGGCTCAGTGTAAAGCCTCATAATTTATGTGAAGAGGAAAACAGAAGAAGGTGGAAGAATAAATATGCAAGTAACTGAGAATTATAGGGTTTAACATGTATTTTTGAAAATGCAGCTTTACAGAGTTTGATTGCAAGGTTCACTCTATTACTTACTAGACAGGTTAAAGCATTTAAAGGAAGATTGAATTAGAAGCAACTTACAATGATTTACATGGAAGCTTGAAACACAAAAGGGGGTAAGGGTGCAAAGGATATGGATGTACAGATAAGGGTGCAAAAGGGTTTAGCAGCACTTAATCACTGAATGCTTTACCCTTTACAAAGCAGTTTGATAGGGCTAACTACCAATTATAACAGTGCCTTAACCATATATTTGAGATAGTAACAATCATACCATAATCAATTCATGTACACACAAGTAAAATTATGTGTATACCTATTTCTCTGCATATAAAGGTACCTAACAAAGATTTCCCTCAGTTTCAGTGAAATATTCACATCAAATTCCTTTGTGTTTCCCAACAGGCAAGGGTAGCACCTCAAGGAGCATGGGATTGTGTGTTGGGAGCAGTATTAGCTTAGACCTCATCATCAGTGACAGTTTGAGGATCAGAAGCTGGAGGCTTCATGAGCTCTGAGAGGTGTCCCACTCAGAGGGAGGTGCTGGGCCAGCCTGCTGCAGTCCAGGAGAGCTCAAAGGGCCTCACTTATAGGGTTGCAAGATGATTGGATCTGGTCATCAGTAAGTTTCCATTCTGGCCATAACTCAAGCTGGTATCTACTGGGCTTTTTTCCCAAAGTGCAGTAAGATGGTACCATTCCACATGAGCTACAATCCACATGGAGCCACTCCGCTTGCACTAGGTTTCAAGTGAATAATTTACCAAGGCTTCAAAGGGTAATTGCTTATCCTTTGGTTCCCACCTTGACTGGGCAGCTGGTGTTTCTCATTGTTCCCACCTCTACCTCTATAGGATCAGGGAATGTCCCATATCTGGCCCAGTCAAGGGATGCTTCATCACTCAGATGGTTTGGTCAAGGCTTATCAGGAGCTTCTGAGACAAGGTCTGAGTATGATCCAAGGATGGGAGTTGGGGATGCACCACCACAATCCAAGAATACCCCTTCAAGATTAAGAAGGATGGCTGGGAGTTGCCAGTAAGCATAATAAACCCTTCTCAGGTAAATCCATGAGACAGGGCTGGATTTAGCTGATCTGCTGAGGTCTGTTGTTCCATGATTTTACATCATGAGATATGTGTGTTTTGCTTGTGTGTGTATGTGTGTGAGGAAAGAGAAAAAGAAGAGGAGGGGTGATTATTTTTACTTCATAGGGAAGTTGCAAAACATCCCTCCATTTTCTGATCCCTTTCTGCAATTGTATATGTTCTAGAAGAAAAGGAAAAAATGGGCAATTTTTTAAAATTTTAGTGAAAGCCGTAACTTCTTTTGGTATTCTATAAAGCAGCATGGAAGTGTGACAAGTGTGGTATAACATCACTTGGAGACAGAAAAAGATGTAAAGTAGTAAGTATATGGCTCCACTGATGTGATTATTCTTACTCAACCTGAGCATCAATTCTGATATGGGGATCAAGCCCCAGGCAGCCCCACCCCATGGCTCATATGACACCCCATGATTTTCCATCTGGCTGCATCTAGCTGGGGCAGTGAGCTCCTGTGGCAGGGACCACTGTCCTGCCCTTGCTGTGTGGATATAGGGTGCTAGGCTCCCCTTTTTCCTGCTTGCCCAGCAGCACCCATACACCATCTAGGACTGAGAGTAAACATGTTAGCATCTGCATGACTTTGCAAAAGACAGTTTCCCATGTTTCCCATCTAAGGGCACTTGGCCCTAGGTTTTCTGTGTCAGGATGATGAGCCTGCTCACCAAACCATGAGCAGCATATTGTTCAAGAGTCAATTTGACAGAAAAGAATGGTCTCGGTTAATAATTTTGCAGTTGCCATAGTCCACCATGGTCTGCATTACCTTGGGGATAGAACCCATTTAAAAGGTGATATATTTAAGTAGGAATTTTCTCCCTCCTGGTGGACTTAGCTATGATATTCCTGTGATCACTCTGCAGCTGTAAAATTCTGTTATTTTTAGGTAGCAGCTGACTTAGACTTCTCTTTAAACAAATGGGTCTTCTATTTGCAGAATATTTTATATATTCTGGTAGTTTTGTCCCCACCTGATGGGTATCATTTATTCTTTTGCACAAGTGAGTGTGTTAATGCTGTGGTTTGATGTGAAGACAATGGTCTAATTGCTTGTCTTATTAGCCCACTGGAAATAATTGAAGACTATAGCATTGAATTGCCATTTAGCTACCATAGCCTTGTATATACATGGAGCATGCCATAGCAGAGTTAATTCATTTATTAACTCCTTAACAACATATATTTAATCAGTTTTCTGGTGCTTCAGACCTTGCAATCAATAAGTGCCTTTTACTTTCGTGCCCTTAATTAGTGTATACTTGTCGAGATTGGCTAATTTGTAAGCCGCAAATGGCACATGGTACATTCTTTGCATCATTAAATGAGACAGTTGTGAATTTTTGTCAGGATACCCTTGTAAGATAAAATAAAATGAATCTCACTGCTTGACATTAATCCAGTAGGCTTTCTTTTTTCTTTTCCTTTTTTTTACCAGTGAGGGAATTATTAAGACTAAAACTGGCAAGGGACAAATGTCCTGTAATATGACAGCATTCATGGATATCACTGTAGTTTTGTTTCCGCATGTTTATAGTTAAAAACCTGCTGTACTGTTGCAGTCATCTATTCATACTGAATGCTCTGCACAGGTGTAGAGTTTCTTAGGGTTGTGCTCATGTTTGTCAGAAAGTGTCCACTGAGGTCTGGAAACGGCTTCCTTGTATGGATTAGGCAAGAGCATTTGATAAAACCACACATGAGCAGATGGATCTCTTACCAAGATCTAATTATACAATTTTAGTCAAATCTGAAACAGATGCCCTTCTGCTTACCTATTGTTGAAGCCATTTGGTGCCATTCTAATATTACACTGACACGGGGCAGGAAGGCCCCTGTTATTCCCTGCTGAATCACATGCCTTGGGTGCTAATGTAATAACTTCACAGTCCCAGAAACCAAAGGCGTGTTTGCAGGACACACGTGTGCAAATCTCCCTACAAGGTGAGCTTGCTGCCGTGGGGAAGAAGATGCATTTATTTATGTCAGTGCTATATGAGAGGGGAATTGACAAGCAGGAGCACCTTAATGGCTTCAAACTACCTGTTAATGATCATGGCTCTGGTGCCTGCCTGGCAGCCTCAGTCTCCAATTAAGCATCTGCCCAAGCTGGAAGCAGGTCTCTTAATTGGAAAGAAACAGATTCAAAGCAGGTTGCATCTTCTGCCAAGACAGATTTATCAGTGAGGCCATGCCTTAATCCACTGTATCTCCTTTCCCACCCCCACCTGGCTTTTCTCTCCATGTTCTCTGCCGCTGCAGGCACAGCCCTGGAGCAGGACAGGTAGCACGGATGGATGCTCAGCACCTTGGAGAGGTTTGGTTCTCCCCTAACCTTTTGCTGACCTGGGGCCCAGTGATGGATGCTGTCCTAATTGCAGACCCTCGACAGCACACATACATCCATTAAGATATATTGCCTAGTACACATTCAGGAGATCTGTTTGCAGCTATCTTTTACATAGAACTGATTGTTTAATTGCAGATTAAAGATTAATGCAAGTATAATGATTCCATGAGGACACTTCAGACAAAAGCATCCTGCATCAGGCAGCCTGCATCCATTTTTCAATTTGGCCATAAATTTGGCTGGGAATTAAATAGTAAGTAGCCGTGATTGCAACACTGGTCTCTGAAGGCACTCACGGGAATGAAAATAAATGAACAGGCTCTCACACAAAGCATGTTTCATTATGGTCATTAGTGGACAGATCCTCAGCAGGGACTGAAGGTAAAATTGTCTACAAGAAATGCTGGCACGTGTCTGATGAAATTGAAATTGTGAGGAAGTGAGTATGAAAATGTTCAGGTCACAGAGCCTATAGATGACAAACCTATCTTCCCTGAGCTGTGGCCATAGGCCGCAGGAAGTGCAATTGTGGGGAGACCCTGGTATGCATTTCAGCATAGCTGTGTCTTCTTTTACAGAGTTTGAACATATTGGGAGAAATGTTTGCAATGTTGTGAATGCATAATTGTCTACGTTGTTTATGTACATAGAGTTACTACAATCATTACCCTGCTGATTTTGATGAATTGTTAACATTTTGCTTTCTCTCTGCGTTTTTCAGGTAAGGCCACATTTTTTC
The DNA here is from genome assembly GCA_013400435.1 of Pycnonotus jocosus. Taxonomy (NCBI): domain Eukaryota; kingdom Metazoa; phylum Chordata; class Aves; order Passeriformes; family Pycnonotidae; genus Pycnonotus; species Pycnonotus jocosus. The sequence goes on along the minus strand of VWYP01002938.1, from coordinate 76,708 downwards.
CCTTAAAATGCCCAGCTGGCTGGTAAGTTGTTTATTTCTCTTCATTTCTCTTCCCTTGTGTTACATACTATGAACAGACTCATGGACTATTTAGGCTGGAGGGGATGGCTGCAGGCCACCAGCTACAGCTCACTCCCACAGCAGAGCCAGTTTTGTGCAGGTTGCTCAGGGCTTTCTCCAAGGATTGAACCTGCACAATCTCCTTGTGGAACCTGTCCCACTGTTCCACCATCCTTGTGGCAAAGCTTTTTACCTGATGTCTGACTGGGATTTCATTTGGTTTGACTTGTGCCCACTGAGGACAGCCTGGCTCTGTCCTCTGTGCTGTTGGTGGCATCAGTAAAGCAACCCTTAGTCTTCTCACAGTGCTGGAACCTGTCTTGAGAGATTGGACTGACCTTCCAGCTCTGGACGTAGAACAAAACACTGAAGTTACAAATTATTTCAGCTCAGTTTGGTTAAAACTGGTTTTGGAGGACTCCCTGATGTCTTGCATAGCTTTCATAAATCTTAGCAGAAGCCACTAATTTGAAGTGATAGAATTTCATATTGCTTTTGTGTAAATAGTGTTTGCAGAATAATTTATGCTATTTTGAGACTAACTAGCAATCCTAAAGTTAAAATCATTCTTCTTCCCAAAAAGCAATATATTGCAAGAAAATATTCCCTTATTTTCCCAAGTAAATGAAGGAATTCACATAGGGTTTACTGAAATGTAACAAAAGGAATCCATTTGGGGATTGCTGATGTGTGTTTAACTCAGTTTGACAAAGTTTCATGTAATTAAAATCAAAGTGCTGACATCTTCAAAGATGTTCAGTATTTGAGATTTTGTTTGTTTTCCATTAGCTGAAGAGCTAGAAACATTTGTTTGAAAATAACATCCAGTTTCCTCCAGTGTTTAGAAAGTTTTTCACCTTTTGTTTCATCCTTGAAGTTGCACATAATTCTCTAAATTATTAAAGATGCACTAATTAAAGTCTTAAAAAAAAGAGATGTGACTTAACATTGGTAGTGAGTTACAGAAAGAGATGATGACATAAATAGTATGCTGATATAGCAGATTCCACAGACTCATTGTCAATCTGTGTTCCTCCTTATAGTTTATTTTTTGCTTGGTTTTGTTTGTTTGTTTGTTTCACTTATATACTGATATACAAACTCTTCTAGGCACAGACTGTTATGCATTCATACAAAGAGAGTACTTCGGTTTCCTGATAAATCTTCCACATTGTGTAGCTGTTAACGTGCTAACATACATTGATAATACTAATCTGTGCTTCCTTATGAATGTGTCCCTCCCTGTATATGTATGAGAAAGCAAATACTTTTTGGGCAGTAGTGTCTGAGTGGCAGTGCAAGCACTTTTGAGTTTTCTGCATTCCCTGAGAAGAGGCTAAACCACAAAATGTTTGTAACAACCTGCTATTGTGTTATTATCTACAGCATCAAGAGAAAAGCATACTTCATGCTCCCTTAACTTATTTCAGTTTTTGAAAGGAACCTCCTTAGCAAGCCCCTTCCAGCCTGCTCAGCCTCATGCCTTGTTGTCAGACCTTCCACTCATCCTGCTCTTAGCAGACTGGTCTGCTCCTGCCTGCAGGATGCTCCACTGTGCAAATCCTCCCCTTTAAAGTGCCAAAAGCTTAAGCTTCATCTATTGAACCATCCTATACAGATGAATTTGGTTAGAAATGTGATGACCATGACTAGGGTAAGACAAGATAAATTATTGCTGCTCAGTGTTTCGTCAAAACCTTTCAAAGATCAGGCAAGGGGGACTTCTATCAGCAAGAGAGAATGTCTGCTGCATTGCTGGGGAAGGCTTCTGTTGTGGCTTTACTTGTCCTGGTGAAGGCTTGAAGTCTTCTTTTATTATTATGTTCCCAGCAGCATTGGTGTGGTTTTTTTTCTTAGCACTGACAGTCACAATATTGACAGCTCCAGCTCTGAGTCTGCCTTTTGCCTGAGCATTTGCAGAATAAGTAGTGGAAGTCACACTTGCATGACATTTGCTTGAATTGCAGCATACAGATTTATTCTGAGTTTAAAAATACTTTTAAGTTTGGGATGAATTATGTTACTTTTGTAGAGGCACAGCCTTGAAGTGTCTAGGAAGACTGTGAAATTAGGGCAGTGTAAATACTGTTCTCCCACTACTGTTCTTCTGTAAGTGTAGAAGCATCTATAGCAATGTGGGTGGTGATAAGGACTTCATCTCTGTAGTGGGATCCATGATGGCATTTATTTGTAGACTCAGAGGTATGTAGAATAAAGAGAAAGGTATCTTCCATTGAAGAGAGTGCTATGTGAGTTGAAAGAATGTGAAGCTTGCTGAGCCTGGGTTATACTCTGGAGAAAATAAAATAAACAGTAAAATACAATTGGTAATACTCTGTTGAGTTTCTAAGCAACAAACAGCATGACTTAGTGAAATAAGAGATTTGTGACTTCTGCTAGATTTGATTAATGCTGGTTTCACAGAGCACAATCTGATGTGGCTTGGGAGAAGCTAAGAATGACTGGTCTTTGCCAATTCATGTCAATTTTTTTATTTCAAGTATTCGTCAACTCACTTTCAGTCAGCAAGGTTAGAGACTTATCTTTATAATTGGAAATTAGAAAGCTAGGTTCTTCATCTGAAGTATTAGCCTTTTTCTTTTATGTTCTGCATATTCCCTTTTCTATAGACAATGGCTCTGGTAAAATTTTAGGGACCACCCAGATCTACCCCAAATTTGGTGGCTTATTCAGTTAATAAAATTCAGCTTACCCTTTAGTAGAGCAAAGTAAAGCAGCAGGCAGAGAAAACTGGTACATGAAGTAGTGCCCTATGGCATGAGCAATAGGGCCTAAATCCAGCAAGCTATTTGGGATCTATTTTTTAAACTCCTAAATTTTAAAATTTTTTAGGCATTGGAAGCCTTTGAACCAGAATCTAAGTGTTTTCTTCTGAGGAAGGAAAAAGGAGTCTCTTTGCTAATTAAGCTACAATGAAGTACAGAAATTCCTTATGAAATCAGAAACATACTAATGCTGAAATATAGGTTAGCAAAGCCAATTTCTCAGGTACTGTGACTTACCTTACCTGACCTAATTTATTTCTTTTTATTATTCAGTTGCCTTTGCTGAATTAGGGCACTGTGATTTGTATTGCTAAATAACATAACTGCATTTTTCAAGGATTCTGTGTTTGTTAAAATTGCTGGAAGAAAATACTTTAGAAGGAACAAAAAGGCAATTTGTTACCATATTTGCCAATTATTTATGATGAGTTTTTTTCAGAGGCATAGATATTGTAGGGTAAACTTATTAGAAGTATCTGTTTTGTCAGCTGAGATAATAAAGCCTGAGGAAGTGCTCTTTTTACTTCAAAAGACCACCAGCTTTTTAAATACTGACTTTGGGCTTTTAGAGGGTCGCCTTACTATAAATAGGTTAGTGCCATGCTTCTGGTAGTGAATTCAGAAAGAGGAATAGAGAAAGAAGATTATTCACCCTAGGCATGTTTTATTTATCTACATGATTTATTATAAGGTTTTAACGATTCAGGGCTGTTAGTAATCTGTTTGTAATTGATCAATAATTCAAGTAGCATAGGGCACAGACTCTTCCAGTAAATGTCCATGCCTTTAAAGCAGTCACCTTGTATAGATGTGCAAATACAATTCTGATAAGGGATGTTTGCATGGGAGTGCTGGTACCTCATGTACAGTGATGCTGCACTTGGTGATAACTCTGGTGATGCATATACAGGGTGAGCTGTTAGCGCTCTGAGCAGGCAGAGGAAGGCATCTATCTTGTTTCGTTGAGAACACAAGACTCGCTGAACTACTTCCAGGAATATCAGTCTCTCTTCCATCCTTTCATTTCTTCAAGAAGCTGGTTTGAATATCCAGGGTGAGCTTTCTGTACTTGGTAAGGTATTTCTTTTGTGCTGAGCCAAGAGGGAGATTTTATAGAGAGACCCATCCATCATAGTCCAGCATTGCTTCAAGATAATTTACTTAGAATGGATTATTAAAGAAAGATTAAGGATGTGTTAAAATAGTTTATTTGATATTAATAGCACACCTGAAATATGTGTGGTCATTCCAAGGTGCTCCCACAGTCCATAATGAAACAAATGAACTGTCTGTAGTGCATCTGTTATGATCGAACATCTGGAGATACAGAGGTCATGGAGAGAGTTCCTTGGACAAGAGATAATGTGTTAGCTTGGAAGAAGGGGATGGAGTTAGGACAAAAAGGTGCATAAAAGGAAGTAGGAAAAAGATGTGCAACAGAAAGATCTGCAGGTATTCTGATTCTTGGAATCAGCACATGGAAAAGAAAATCTTCATTATGAGAATAATGAGGAGAGAAATTGATTTTTCAGCAGGAGACAAAACATTAGCAATCCTGCCCTGGGTGGATTGTGCTGAGTGGGAAGGATTAAGAAGAGTGTAGCCCAACAAGGTACTTTCTTTGCTATTGATCCCAAACAGGATCTCAGCAGCAGCCTTCACAGTCTGCAGGAACCAAAGGAAGTACTCCCTTTTGCACTGGTGACATCAAGAATTAATTAATGAGTGAGTAGCTATTGAATTTTAAGTGTACCTACATTAGTCGTTCTAGGGCACCCTGCCAGAGTATCAATGTGTAAACATTTAAATGGGATGGTTTTCACTGTCTAGAAACTGCTTTCTGTGATTTTTCTCCCAGATACATTTCTCCTTTACTGCTCTAAATCAAATCCTCTGGGCACAGGAAAGAGGACATGATTCTAGTCTGGAATCAGTGCTGCTCAGGGGCTCCTGACAGTCAACTCCCTCCTCACACACAAGTTTCCTGTGACCTCTGAGTGCATTTAATCCCCCTTGTGGTGCATGTGAGCTGAGAGAGAGACACACAGGAAGCAGTTACTAGCTCCAGGAATGCCTCTGTGAAACTTCTGGCAGTTTTTAATTTATCATGTGCTGTGTGTAATCAAAACAGAAATTGCTCAGATGCTGAAAGATTGGTAGGTACCAATTAAATTTGTGACAGGAAATACTTCTAGCTCTGATCTGGTGTTTGCAATGTGTGAGGAAGAGAAATCTGTTCTTGTGGGGTCTTTTATTCATTCTGTTTTCAAGAGCTGGAACAATCTGTCTCTGTGCTTATTTAATTAATGTGATGTCAACAGCAATAATGTGTTAAATAATATAGAATGAGTTGTAAACAAAGCAGGATTTGAATCTTCCAAATCAACCAAAAGTAATTGGCCAAGCTCAGGGGATATTGTAGTGCTGAACCTTCTTCTAGAGCTTTTGTTTTCTTTTTTCTGAAGAGTTTCCATTTTGAAGCCCCATGAAATAATACCAATTTTATTGTCTCTGAAAGAAACAGCTTACATTCATTCTCAAAAAAGAAAAGGGGAAAGAAAAGAAAAAGCAAAAACCCTGTGACTGAGGTGTAGAGCCAGATTCTGAGTTCAATATCTGTCTGAAGCAAGACTGGAAGTGGTCCTTTGTGAACAATGACAGTATTTATATTTAGCCATTAAAATACTGAAAGCAATTAATTAACAAACTTTTCCTTTTACTTAGCAAAATGGAAGTGGAAGTAAGACTACCTGAATGCAAACTTCTGGTGGATTGTTAGTTAAGCTATTTTTATTTAATTATACTCTTGCTGGTTTTTTTACTTCTATATTTTCCTCTCCATGGAGGCTGATGCCCATTTGCTCACTAGATGAAATAGTAACTCACTGAGGTCAACAGCCAAGCTGTCAAGAAATGAGTAATGCTTGAGTAAGATTCATCTCCCTTATTTCAACCATGTGTCTGAAATTGGGAAAAACAGTGTAAGAAACAAGCACCATGAGAGAGCAGCTAAGCTTTTCCTTAGCAGAGCTTAAATAGATCAGATGCATTGGCTTGAAGCTGCCCTCTTGCCCGCAGACTTCAAAGGAAGCCTGCAGCCACTTAGACATATAACTTCAGAAATCTAAAAGGCAGGTGAGGTGGATGCTAGCTTGTGGTTTTATGGTAGTATAAGTCTGTAGTGAAATAAACCTGCCAGTCCTTCAGGCAGGAGGGACACAGTGGCCTTAGAGAACCTTCTTTGCCTCCATGCCTTTCTTATGCTTATTTATTTGACCTAAACCTTGCTATTGCCTTAATAAAGAGCACTGAGACCTGTGTTCATGTTGAATTTTTCCTCTGCTTTGTGCCTACATGGGCACATTTAGCCTCTGTTTCATGTTGCCAGGTTTCTGTTTTACTGCTCTGAAGCTATTGCAGACAAGAAATAAAGGAGAATGAGAAAGTTTCTGTTTAATTTTACATTAATCTGGGAGTTCATCCACTCTGTCATTGGAGAAAAAAATTATCTTACCTTCTACGACTACTGAAACCTTCAGAGAAAGAAAGAAAGAAAGAAAGAAAGAAAGAAAGAAAGAAAGAAAGAAAGAAAGAAAAAAAGAAAGAAAGAAAGAAAGAAAGAAAGAAAGAAAGAAAGAAAGAAAGAAAGACAACTTTTGTTTCTATTTTTTCCTTTTACTGTGAAAGAGTAGCCAATCTGTAAGATTAGTCCAAAAGGTGCAGAGGAAATATGAAAGCTGTCTGTGAGTTGGGCCTTTTTGTGTTTTTTTTTTCCCCAGATTTCTACTGTACGACAGGCTTGCAAAAGAGTGCAGAAACCCTAACACCTCACTGTCTCAGGTAACAGTGGAGACAACAAAGATTTTTTTTCCTTTAGAGAGTTTAGGTGCAATACACAGAACAGATGTATGACATGCTGTTCCTTTGTGAAAGTACTACGAATATTAAAATACTCCCATTATCAGTGCTTAGCCCCAAGCTTCCTTTAATGATCCTACCACATCTTGTAAAAACTAGAACTAAATTGAGTATGTGACTTCAGAAGGAAGCTACACAGTGACAATTAATGGTTCTTGTCAAAGTCCTGCACAATCAGTATCCATGAATTATGACATCTAACTACTAGCCCTTTTAATCTTGACTAAAGGTTTTCGTGTTCCTTATTAAAGTATCAATCTGTGGCTCTGATGTGTTCCCTCAAAAGGAAAAATAAACAACTAATCAAGTAGACAGTGTTCTTTGTGGTTTAATTCAAAGGCTGCTGTTGTACATATATTGCATTTATATGCTAATATCAGTTCATCAGACATTTAGGCATGTATTCTTTTCATCTATATTTTGTGTCCTCATTATTATATCAGTCTGCTGTTGAACTTTCCCCCATTCTCCATTTGGGGAAAGTGGCTAATACAGTCAGCTAAGCAGATGAAAGAATTACAGAGATAGGAGTTGGATCCTGCTGTTCTTGTTTTACTCACCAATAAAAGTCGTGCAACTTTAAAAAAAAAAAAAGCTTTTAACAAAGATGTGAACAACAAAAAAAGACCTTATAAGTGGTCCATAACAAGAATGAGCAAGCTTTGCCTTTCTCTACAGGGTTTCTTTTTTAATGTACTGTATCTGATCCTGGTGGCTTTTCTAATTTAGAGAATCACTACAGATGTACTTTAAACTTGTGAGAGTTAAAAGCTGAAACACATTTATTCCTGGATTTGGTTTGAAGAAGAAAACCTAAAAGTTTGCTTCCCATTGCTCTCCATTACACTGCCTATGTACCAGCCAGGACAGAGCCACCAGGGCAAGTGGTAGCAGGAGCTGGAAGTCAATCTTTTTGCAACATGTGGTATGCCCTGCATTTTAAGTATCACTCTGTCTTGATCATTTGATCATGTCATGGCAGGTTTGAAGTTTGTGATATTCGGCCTGGTTTTTCAAGTGTGACTTGTTGTAAAACTGATGCAGCAAATCCCTTATCTTTTCTCTTTGTCTAAAAAACGGGCCCTGAGGGACAGATAAAATTGACTTCAAACCTTTTCCCTGGTGCAAGACTGTCCTGAAGTTGTAGCAGGTACTCTGGTTGTTTTCATCTCTTTCCTTTCTGTTTCTCTTCATGCTAATCCTTCTCCAGCAACATGATGGTACTTCTAGTCTTGACTCATATTACTGGATCTACTGGTGGTTAGTTCTGGATGATTTCAAGACCTGGGTCTGCAGTTCATTATTTTTAATTTTTTTTTTTTTAAGAATGATGAAAGACTGATTGTGCTCAGTAATTTCAATAGTGAACTTCTGTCTTTGGCAGAGAACATCTGAATATGGGAGACAAGCTTCCATAAGCAAGATTTTTGCATAATAACTGGTGCTAAAAAGCTAACGCTTCCTGAGCAGAAAACATGTAAAGGGTTTGATTTTCAGACATATCCTAAAAAGCATTAAATTCCTCATAAGTTCAGGAAACTCAGTTCAGTACTAAATCCAAAGAATGTTCGTGATGCATTTCCTTCTCCAGTTTATCTGAGTAGGTACATTCCTAAACTAAGACAGGAAATTTCTCAAAATCAGGCTGCGATTTACAGTCTTTGTCATACACCTGTGGAAGAAAAGCATTGATATACCAGAATTGAAAAGATTAATAATTTCTTTAAAAGTAGAAAATGGAAATTCTTCTGCATATATAAGTAAAGATTAAAGCATTTCATCCTTCAATTCCTGATCTAATTTTAACATCCTAATTAAAGGATTAATTATCTCTGTGTACTTTGTTCAACTTTTGCACTTACTTTGTCTGTTCTTAATTGGTGATGTGGTTTGATATTACCTTGTGCCAATGTAGTCAATATTATTTTAGAACTTGTTAAATCCATCTTTAATTTATATTGTCCTGTAGTAGCAACAGATTCTTTTTTTCCATTTCTTTTACACAAAAATTTCATTTTTAGAGTCTTAGAGAAACAGTATCCAGTTTTTGTTCCATTTTAACAATGGATACAATCTCCATCAATTAACAAAAAACAACTACTTTGATAACTTTTTCTGCTAATGTAATAAAATCTTTTGTATAACTAGACCTGGAAAACAGGAAGCTCTGCATAGGAGACAGAAGAATGTCAGTCATACCCCAAATCATGAACTAGATAGAGACATTTGAGCATATTATATTATTAACTCGTGATCTACATCTGACTAAGGTAGCCTTTCACTGTTCCAGTCTGCTGATTCCTTGTTCTTCTCTCTGGGTTCCTCCTCCTTGCTTACATCACCTCTCACTCTACGTGTGTTAACTACACTTTTGTTAGCCTTTGTATAATTAATACAGCTGCATTTAAATCAGAGCAACTGCTCCAGTCCTCATTTTTTTTAAAGTTGCTGTGCGTGTTTTGGATGAGGAGAAGGGCTTTCCTGGCTGAATTCCATGTATATTCCCTGTCTCTCTTGGGCTGGCATTCAGTGATGCAGTAAATGCTGCTCCAAGGCTCATAAATACAAGAGAGCAAATTCTGTGACTGCATCTCATATACCATTGACTGTGTTAAAATTCATCTTTCAATTTTGTGGAAAAAAATGTTGATTGGCTAATTTCCTAACAGCAGGCTTATGCTTACTACCAAATCAGATAGCATCTGTTTGCACCATCCTAAATTTATGCTGGTTCAACTTTTGTCTATTCTCCCACAATGTCATAATTGGCACTGTACCATAAACTTGCTATCATGCACGCTGGCAATACGTCAGAAATGTGATCATAATGCAGAATGGTACAACTGTACTTATATTTAGGATCAGCAAATTGTGGAACTGCTGCATGACCTTTTCTTGTACAAGATATATTATTGCTTTCTATGTACTTTGCTCTGATGTCTTTAGATAATAGTAGCAATAACACCATGAGTAGTGCTGTGTTGTGTGTCAATGAAACAGAAAAATGCTCTGTTGTTAGATCATTTATTGAAAACAATAGAGATGAGATCAAGTACAACTTACTTTCTTACAGTAGAAATGAGTCATGCTCCATATTCTGACATACTGTGTATATATATTTTATCTTGATTTTTTTTCCTAATGTTCAGTTGCCCTGGTATCTTCTTAAAGCAGGTGCTGAAGGTATGTATCAGCAAAAGGACCTATAAAGCAGCATTTTGATTAGCTTTGTTCATCAATCAGATTACCATTTTTACTGTCTTGATGCACTTGTATTTTTACTAAGACTTAGGTACAGAATTTACTCAGCGGAATAGATGAATGATTTCTGATGCAATAATGCCTATGAAAGCAAGAGCAATCCAATCTTTTTAATGGTTCCATTTATTAAACACTCCTCTTTCCATTCTCCTTTCCATGAAATATGCAGAGGGAAACAATTGAGTAAAGGAACAGAAAGCAAAGCTCAAGGACATACATAGTAAATGTTACAAATATGAAGATTTCTGTCATTTCAGGATGTGCTATATGAAATGTTATTGGTACCATGTGTAGGTGAACATACCGCTTCATTTGTCTTTATTGCTCTTCTTAAATGCACAGTTGTTGATCAATACAGCTAATTTTGACTGCTTTAAAATATCATCCTTATCTTCTGATCAGTCCTAAGGTATTACACCTTGGCATAAGTGTCTTGCCCTGGGAGATTCACTGGTGGAAATGAAGGGGTTTATACCTCAAATTCTGTGTTTATGGTTGGATTCTATTCTTCAACATCTGTGTTTTCTACAGAGACGTTTCTGGCCTTTACTGTTTATAGAACAAACGGGCTGAGTAAGGCTGACATATCCTTGGGGTGACATCTAAACAGAGGGCTGGATGGAAAATACTAGGAAAGCCTGTCATCGAGATGGAGCCCAAATACTAATTGTTGACTTGTGCTTTCCTGTGCACATTCTTGGTGTGGAGAACAGACATATGTATTTATGTCTTTATTCCAAAGATATCCACTATCATATAATTCGACAATGTCTTGAAAAATAGTGATGATATGTTGGGCAGTGGAAAATATCCCAAACGAAATGCAGCTGGCAACAATGAGATCCAACAAAATGAAGAAACATGTGGCTGGATACTGAGAGTGGCTTGCTGGTGGGAAATGCTGGTTACAAAGTAAATATGCAGAGTAAGCTCCTTTCTAATTAGTTAGTAGAATCCTGTTCCAGACACATTTTTTGCATGGACAAGAACAAAACTAATGAACTAGCTGATTATCACTAGGACTATTTGTTATGGACAAAAGGCCTAACTAAATCTTGGAAGTCAATAAGAGCATTTATACTTAAATGTGTTTCACACTTTTACTGAAAAGTCACTTACATGCTCTGCCTTTGCAATAGATACTTTAGACAAAGTACATCTGAGATGTAAACGCTTTAGACAAAGCACTGCTGAGATGTAAAGATGACTTAAGAGATATGTTTCAACTATTTGACTGCAGCACCAGAGTATTTTAGTGTCCTTCTAGAAAAGCAGGCCATGCAAGTGATGTCCTTGGGAAAGGCTTTTAAAAAACTTTCTGCTGCCAACTTAACAACCTTAAATCTGTGCAACATGCTGATAAAGACTGCATTTGCATGACTATCAGGAGGAACAGGCTTTGATTCTTAGATATGAAAGGGAGATAATATACTGTAATGCACACAGAAGGTAGAAAACAACACAACAAAAGAGAACTGTACCATTAGGTTTTACTACAGGAAAAGTACTTACAGCTAGTTTCTCAGTAACATCTCTCCCAAAATCTATGCAGATCAGCTGTACTGGAATGTGTTTATAGTAAAGCAAGGATCTATAAATTTACTGCAATTCAGTTGTAATGACCAGAGTTTGCAGTGAGTGCATATACACATAATATATATTATAAATGAAACATTCATTTTCATTTCAACACTAATTCTCTATAAGCTGGTATTCATCAATATATGTTTGCTAGCAGATCGATACCTAATCTGTTTGCCAATTTAATTGTTTCAGGAGAGTGGATCAGACCAATAATTTTCTAGTCAGTCTCTTGTGTTAACTGAAAAAAAAAAGAGTAAAAAAGTATTTTGACAACTACAAGTGAATGGAATATTTCAATGCAGCAAAAATGCTTTGCATTTTGACCCATCTAAGAAAGCAGAGAGTCAAAGCTGCTATTTATATTAGAACATTAGATATTTTAGGAGCAGAAGATGCATCATGTTATATTAATGTAGCTATTTTATTTAAATTTGCATCTACCCAGTATAAAAGAGTGGAGATAATTCCGTCCAGGACCACATGAAAAACATGTTACAGCAGCACAACTGGGAATTTGTGTCATATAAATGAAAGGAAGTCTCTAGTAGAAAAGATGCTGTAGCAGCTCTTGGTTGTCACTGTGTAAGTAGACAGATGAGTGTTTTTGTGACTTGCAAAGCTGGAAGGTTTATATTATATTAATGGGGCTGTTTTCATCTGATTGCATGGATCAAATCCAGCATTTGGCCAGGCTGGCTAGAGCTGGAAATCTGCCAGCTATTATAGTGTGCTATGTAGAAACAAGTGAAAAAGGCTGTTTTTCAGGTTCTCTGTGCAACAGACATTTTTAAAGGATGGTCTGTAAAATTCTGTGAGCACCTGGGAGGGTACATGGGAATGGATTGCCAAAAGTAGCTGGCCTCCTGTGCTGACTCTGAACAGCGATTGCCACTGCCATTGCTGGCAGCAAGCGACATAGATAGGGGTGGTTGGTCTGAGCCAGTGGGACATTTCTTGCATTCTCTCCATGGTTCACTGGAAAAGTCAGCCTCATTCAAAATTGCTGTCACTTTAGATTATTTTTCCTCTTCTGGGGGAATCCAAGGCACTTTGGGTCATCTTTTTCAGAAATTGCTGTTATGGCATAATATTTAAAGCTGATTTTAAAATAGTCTTATGTATTTAAAAGGTATAGAACCTGGTTCTCTGAAGGTTGGGGTTGCAATGATCTCTTTTCTGCATGGATCTTCTGTACGTATGAAATTTTGCAAATTATGTATTCTGTTTCACAGAATTACTACATTCATTACCAGAGGAAAATAGATTTTTATTACAGCCAAAGGCTGCTTTGATATAAAATTATTAGCTATGCTAAGCCCATCCCAAAGCTCCCAATCTTTTCCACTGGATGGTTTTTCTAGAACTTTTAATTAAAATTGTTCTAAAAAGCCACAAGTTAGCTGCATGTGTACTTAAACTGAAGTTAGCTCTTCAGCTTTGCTGGTTGCTGTCTGCCATCTAATTAATCTGTAGTGATTAAATGTACATAAAATCATCTGAAATACAAGGTAATTTGTGCAGATATGGAACAGTGAAGAGCTTTTACTAGTCCTTGACATAATTGTTTTATCTCTGGGAAATAATTTCAAAAGGCTGCAGATGATAATTGTTTTGATAAAGCAAAAGTGGAAAACAGCATAGCAACCACACATGGTAAAAAAAGCAGCAGCAGAGACTTACAGAGATGGAGGTGTTTGCTTTTCATTGTGCAGTTTGCCTTTGTTTCTAGAAGTACAGGCTCTTGTTGGCTGTCCTCAAAAGTTTGGGATTCTCTCTGTGCTGTCTGGCAGTGTGCATCCCACTCTTGTTTTGCTGAACTGACTGTTGTGTGGCTAGGAGGTGGCTTGGGGCTATGTTTTCTTTCATGATTTATGAAAAAAGTTAGGGCTGAGTTTTCCAACAGGACTGAGAAAGCAAAGAGCTCCTACAAAAATTCACAGTTTGTTTTCCTGTCTGCCATCAGTATTCTTGAAATCACTCTTTCTCATTCCTGCTGAAGTGTTCTCAGCAAAAATCTTTGAGGATTAGTTTGTAGCTAGTGAAACATTCCTTGGAGAGGACAGTTTGTCTTTTAAAGTATAAACGCCTGTGGGTGTTGGCAGTTCCATGCATTTGCTTGGTCATGCATGGGGGTCACAGACCCTTTGTGTCACAGTAGTGATCAGTTAAACAAATGAAGCCTGGTGTTGGGTCAGGGGTGCACTGTCACTGGCTGGAGCATCTGTCATTCCAGGGAAAGGAAAGGCAGTCCCACAGTCGTGGTGGTGAACCAGGAGGAAATTAGAGCACACGTGTCTGAGTGCACTTTGCTTTGGGAGGTGTCTCATCTCATGACCCTCACCAGCCATTTGTCCTTTTCCTCTGGTGGCAGCAGAGCTGCCCAGAGCACACTACCTTATGGCCCTGTGGTTAGAGCAGAGTCCCACAAAGGCTTGAGCCCCCCAGGGTCTGGGGGGCCTCATCAGGTTGTCTGTTTCCTGGTTGCCATCCCAGCTGTGAGGCTGTAATTGTCAGACCATGAGCCTCAGGTGGGCGTGCTCACTTTTCACAAGGTGTGTGAGCCACAGTTAACAGTCTTTTGCTTTGTTGGTCATGGTTTATTTTAATTCTCATTTGTTGTTTTTTGTCTTTTTTTTTTTTTCTGTGGTTTCCCATGAATGAGATGGGGCAAAGTTGCAAGTGATTTTTTAGTATTGAAAGTATCTATTCCTAAAAAGGTCAGAGAGACACTAGAGGAGGGGCAGGCAAAGTCAGCATGGAAGGAAATTTTATTTTGTAGCTGAAGGTGGAGAAAAACAGTGTAAAGATAATCTCCATGTCCTCTAACTGAAGTTGAGTTTACGATTCTGGGATATAAGCTTCTTTTCTGTCTTATTCCCTCTTTTTCCTTCTCCTCCTGAGAACAGCAAAATTCCTCTCTATGGCTTCAGGAAGTTGCTACAGGGTTGGGAATATAAGTTCTCACTTAGGGAAGAGCTGTGCATCATAACAAAGTGATACATACTGTCTCCAGAAGTAATGCCTTACCTCTCATTAGGCTTCATGTCTTTTTCTTCTTTTCACCAATTGTTAGCTCTTTTCACAAAAATGAAAGAGCATCTTGGCTTGGAGTAATATTAGTATCCAGAAGGCTCATCCTAAATATGCCACAGGAGAAGCAGCAAGTTGCTTTTCAAGGTCCTAGCTGGATGCTGGATCATCCCTATCATATCTGCACAGTTGGTTTGTCATGGCACTGTCTGTGTCCTAACCTCATGATTTTAATGTGTATGAGCCTCTAGCTCTTAATGGTACATTAGCTTGATTTGTCCTTGACAAAAAAAAATGTTCCAGTTTTGCACGTTTTGGTCTATAAATATCATTCTACTTCAGGCAACAATACTCTGGCCTCCTATCAAATATGCCTCTAACTTTTTTTCACATAACTTTTTTTTTTTTTTAATTAAGATTAATTTTGCATTCACAAGCCTTGTTTTACATGTGCATTTCAGGGGGCTAATCAGTGTATACAACTACATATATTTTAGTTTTTTCTATTTATCCTGAGGACTTTTCCCCTTTATTATTTTGACACAGAAAGGAATTTCTGAATGTGACAAATATTCTGTGAATGGTGGTTTAAAATCCTCTCTCATGCCATGTGACAAAGAACAGACTCCAGGCACAAACAGGCATATGCTACATGTCACAAGCTAAATGCAAACCAGTGTAGCAGTGTCCTGACCCAGCTGTACACAGAGACCCCAGTTTTGTGGTTAATTGTGCCTGTGTGCACTGTGTTACTGCAGCTGAGAGTCAGAAACCTGCGGGCAGATCTGGTTTTGGTGCCAGCCTGCTGCTGGAGGAATGTGCCAGAGGCAGGGCTCGATGGAGCCATGCAAAATGCTCCCAGTGGGAGTTTTCTTTGCAGTCATCATATTTTCCAGGAGCTGTACCTGCAGCCATTTACATCTGTATCTGCCAGCTAATGTGCAGACCTTAAATGGAGTCCTTCGGCTGTCAAATAGATTGGAAATACAGATATGCTGGCACAAGAACTGTCCTATTTCTCCTGACACTGTGCTGTGATTCCCCTCTTGGTACCAGTCTGGTGACATTTGGAGATATGTGAATGAGGGTCAGATTCAGTCATGACTTTTGCCTGGTTTTGCTCTGTGCAGTTCCTGCAGCTTTTATCAAATTTCAACATCTGTCCTTTTTACAACTTGCTTTGTGAATGTGCTCCTTTTTGAGGTTCAGAAGTGCTTTGCAAACCTGAACTCAGCCACACAGCATTTCTGAGATGTGGTGCAACAATCGTGCATCGTATTTGGGGATGGTTGTCTGCAAATATGGAAAAATAATTATGTTCTATATTTTTTTAAAAATCAAGAGTTTATTACTGTAGTCAGAGTGGAAGTCAACTATCTTCAGCATAATAGCAGGCAGGGAAAAAGTTAAAAGAGAGTGAAGTATTAAAATACAGTTAAGTAAGACTAAGTTACTCTGCAAAGATGACAGGGCTATATGCCGATGATAAAAGCAGAACTTGGACATTTCCAGTTCTGCCCCATCCAATTCACAGCTCTGCTTCTACCTTTTTTTTTTTTAACATAACTTTTAAATGAAAAAGCATTTATTGTCTGAGTGCAAGACCTGGCACAGTACATATCTCTACCATGGCTGTTCCAAGCTTCAATATTCAGTACTTTACACCTTTACAGTCTCTTTCAAACCCAGCTCATTATGATCTTTTGTGTAAGTCTTTCTAAATTCACAGATAATTGACAAGACAGGCTCTAAGGGGCTTAGAGTGAACTATGTTAGTGAAGCTGCTTCAGGAAGTTCTAGTGCAGAAAAGCCTAATATATTATGGGAGAAAAATAAATGATTGCCCATGCACAGCAACAGCTATAATAAATGAAATACCTCGGTTGATTTCTATTTTATTTTTTTCACAAAAAAGGCAATAATCCACTTTCTGGATTAACAGCCTGTAAAATATTGCTCTAAAAAATAAAGCCATCTTTGAGCTAACTTAACCAACACAGAAGGCATCAAGAGGCAGCAGAGTCTCCACTGTGTTCTACTTGTGTAACCTGAAACCATTCTGAGTGAAAGCTTTTTTTCTCCTTTTGTAAGACATGGGAAGAATAATTTCTGTCCAAGACTGTAAATCAGACCTCATCCTGGGAAATAGGTTTACAACACCCTTGAATATTACTATCTATTAATAGAGATGTTCTCCCTGGATTAACAAATGCCATAATAGTAAATCTTCATAATTTTTCAGCATTTTGAATTGTTCTCTTCCTGTCTTTCACTGATTTTGTTTTCATATCTGACTCTTTTTTTTTGCTTTTTAGAGACCTCCAAAACCGAGGTTGTGTCATTTAGTAAATTGAAAGAATATTCACACAAGTGTGAGGTATTTGGTACTAAAGAGCCATTTCTGTCCTCCTCTTCAACCTGAAGATCTGGCTGGCTCTACTGTACATTGCCTGTGCCTTGTGTCCAGGAAAGTAGTAATTTTATCACAGTTTGACCATTCTGAATATTTTCTGCCTTTTGGGGAGTTACAATATGTGTCAAGCAGAAAGGTTTAAAACCTCTCAAAAAGATTTGCACAGGTACATGTTTTGAGTGGGTGGGAAAAGCACCTGAAGAGTGAAAGGGTAGGAGAGGGGAGGGAGAAGGCAATTGTCTGTAGGGTAAATAACCCTAATATTTTAATAAAGATGATTTTCAAAGCAGAATCTTTCAGTGATTCAAGTTTTAGGATAACCTCCAGAAGGAGTTATACTGGCAAAACTATGAGGCAAGAGACTCTCAAGTGTTGAGAGAAGCACTAGCCAGGACAAATAGGAAGAATTGTTAACCTAGTTTAGCATGGGGGAGTTTGTGGAATAAAATTAAATGTTGTACCTATGCTTAGGATCATTATGGGATTTGCCAGTCTTTATGTTCAGAATACACAATGTGAAGGTGTTAAAGTACAATTTGAAGAAAAGGATCGTTATACTTAGGGAAGGCAAAGGGTGAGTGCAGCCTAATGAATCACAGACTAACAGGGGTGGATGGTTGCAAAGCCAGGCTAACCTGATAGTCTTTTTGATTATCAAATGCAGTATTTTGACGAAGAGTGTGTGGTAGGTCCTCTTTATCTGGATTTCAGATAAACAAAAATATCTGATCTGATACTGTAAAGGAAAATACTAGCTAAATTGGAATAGAAGCACTTAGATAAGTGGTCATAAGGAGGACCTGGAGTTGACTCTGGAGATTTATCTAACCACATGTAGTACTAAAAAGGAAAGTGAAAGGCTGGGGGGAGGTTCCTGCTGGAACTCGAGAAGAGTTTGTCTTTGCAGTGGTCTTATTTAATATTTTTATTTGTGACATTTGCAGAAATATCAGCAGACTTCACCTGCCAATTCCTAATGCCGTGCTTAATGTCTTTCAAAATACAGATGGCTTCAGAAGGGCAGGGAGGTTTACCTGGGAACCCTGGGGGGGAAAAGGAGGAGAGGAGGGGAGAAGGCTAAATGGTGAGGCAAGAAGGTGGAGAAGAAAAAGCCATGCCAATGAGTCATGTATTATGGAAGTACAGTAATCAGAGTGCAATAATGAGAAAAAAGAGGCTGAGGCTAGACCCGTTATTTCTCCCATTTGTTCCACTACTGAGAGATTTCAAAACACAGCTGTTGCACTCATTTGACTTGGATGGGATAAGCATTTCAGAAGAGTAACTTCCACCTAACTGCATACTTAACTCCTTAAACCCAGCCCTATTTGATAGGTGACTAGATTATATTTTATTCCTTTAAATTAAAGCTTCAAAAAGCAGTACGTAATTTCTTGCACTCAAAAATGTCCAGTAACCTGACAGAAAGACTGCCTTGCAGAGCGAAAGGTGTGAATTCATACAGTTATGCTCAGTTCAGCTTTTCCAGTTTCCAGACAAATAACCTATTTGTTAGGCTAGTGTGTCAATATGCAGCTGCTACTGCTCCCTGTCATACTGTCCTCATTTTTTAAGGGAGAGGGAAAGTCTTGTGTTCTACTAGTTGACTTAAGTTTTTAAGAAGTCTGGCTGACTGTCCTGGGCCTGGAGTAGAAGCACAGACCTAATGGGGAGACGTCTGCTTAACTGCAGGGCTTTGATGGCAGCTCTAAAAGCCCTTTTGGGTTTGCTTCCAACCTGTTGTGCACAGTGGCTCTTGGATTGCCCCAGCACCACATGCATCTCCTGCTGACAGGTCTTGAGGGACTCTGTGCTCCTCCTTCCCAAATAACTCAGGGTGAAATAAGGATACCGATAACTTTTGGTGCCTGTGCACCTTGGCTGCTGGTCATGCACGAGGATGTCAGATGGGATGGCATTGCCCTCTCTGAGATCACAGTATCACAATCTGCTCCAAGGAATCCCTCTCTCGCTCGGTGGAGCTGTGCCATGTACAGGATGTGATGGCTGGCCTGCAGCTTGTTTCCACTCACTGCGACACCAGCAAGGGGAAGCTGGAGATTAAGATTGCATGGCTGGGTACCCGACCCTCACAGTTTCTGGATTTTTCTAAGGCTAGGGTTTGGAGGGGTAGGAGGGGGTCAAACAATGCATGTTCTGAATATCTGTGAGCACTGGCTGCCTTAACTGTGTTTTGGTGAGCCTTATGCACTGATAACTCAGAGTATGATGGTATTTTTGTTTGATATTAATGAAGGTATCCAAGGCCAGTATGCAAATTCTTTTCCACAAAAATCTCTGAGAATCTCCATTAAGAGCAGATTTGACTCCAATATATGTAAATATTGAATTTTCACAGAATTTTTACAAATAAGAAACCTGCAGTCCCTTTTCTCAGATGTTGTCTTTGTTGTCTAATGATATCAATAATTAACTGCAAAATCACCACAGTGAGAAAACAAAATCATGAATATTAACTTGTCAGGTTTATTCTTAAACTCTCTGCCTGAAAAGCAACTTTACCATTCCAGTATTTCCCATCTCTTATATGAATAGTAATCAAATAATTTTCTTTATCGTGGCAGATATGAAACACAGTGGACAAAACAGTTTATGCTTGGAACAAAGAAAAGTGATAGAAGGGTTGGAGACCTGCAGTTGGGTGGTTCACTCTCAGATATGGAGGCTGGCCAAATTTCCCTGGTGGCCTGGCCTTTCTGCCATGGTTCCACATCAGCAACCGAGCCCAACAAGTGTCAGGATGAATTCAAATAGCAGAATTGATTGCTGGGAATGATTTATGCCTGTCTGCCTCTCCTTGGGTGGGGAAGATTTGTTTGAATTTTGCCCTGCCATTTTGAGCTGGGTTCAGACATTTCCCAATTTATTGGAACTCTCCGCTTTTCAGATGCAGTTCTTTTTACCAATAACTTTATGCTGTGACATTTTACTTTACTAGCTTGTAAAGCCAGCTTACCATAAAAGTTTAAAGGAACATGGCTTTCTTAAAGAATCTATCTATCAGCAGTAACAAGAAAGCTACTCTCAAGCCCTACATGATGTGGGTTTTGAAATAGGATCCCCCTTAACTTAAATTCAAGGGGAAAAATACATTCTTCAACTGAGCCATTCTAAAACATAACCTTTTCAACAAATAAGCCAAGAAGAAGCCTTTGAATCCAGGTTCCTCTGAGCTGTTAGAACACACAGGACTTGAAATTTGCACTTCATTTCCATTTATCAATCCAGTTGCAAGTCTATGCTGCTGCTCCCTGCCTCTCTCCTATTTAAAGGACAAACAAAAATTTTACAAGTTGTGAGGCTGCAACATCACATTGTGGTTTCTGTGATAATAGACTAGAATAAAATAAAACATTTACAGTTGGAAGGAACATACTATAATCATCCAGTCCAACTGCCTGATGACTTCAGGGCTGACCAAAAATTTAAGTGTTTTGTTAAGGGCATTGCTCAAATGCCTCCCAAATACAGGGCATGTGACACCTCTTTAGAGAGCCTGTTCTGGTGTCTGACCACCATCTCAGTAAAGAAACCTCCTGTGGTGCAGCTTTGAACTATTGCCACCTGTCCTGTGACTGTATGCAAGGGAGACGAGCGCTGCCCTCTCCTCTTCCCCTTCTCAGGAAGCTGTAGAGGACCATGGGGCTGGCACTCCTCCTTTCTCCAAACTACACAAACACAGACTACTAGACTGCTTCTCACAGAACATTTCTTGCAGCACTTTCACTAGCTTTGTTGCCATCCTGCAACACATGCAAGTACCTTCACATCCTTTTCAAATGCTGGAGTCCCAAATTGCAGGCAGGTACCCCAGGTGAGGCTGCACCAGCTCTGATTACAGCAGGATTGCTGCTCCCTTGGCATGGTGATGCTGTGTTTGATGCACGCCAGGGTGGGGTTTGCTCTCTTGGCACAATGCTGACTCACACTGAGCCTGCTGGCAGCCAGCATGCCCAGATCCCCCGAGCTGGGCTGCTCATCAGCCTCTCTTCTCCTAGTCTATACTTGTGCACCGTGTAGATATTTTATATTTTACCCAGTTTCTTGCCTCCTGCTGAAGAAAGTTGACAAAGTTAGTGTAAACAAACACTTCAATGCAGGGGTCATGGTAAGATGACAAATATGACATTTGTGAGGTTTAGTTAAGAAATTCAGCTGAGAAGCATTTCAGTGTTGATTTTGGTGAAATGTCTTTGTTTATTCAGGAACTTTGTTTTTACAAACACTGTGCTATTTTTAGAACTTATTAAAAGCATTTCTAGATAGTCCAGTTTTCATAATTTTGTTATAATCATGTAAAGAATTTACATCTCTCTTTATAAAATAATCCTCTGTATATAATCTGTATATTGCTATCAAGAATTCTTGCACACGTAATACTTCTGCTATATAATGTAAAAAAAAGGAGCCTTATTTCTTCTTTCAGTGGTATCTATCTTTTTATATTATGAAATGTCATATAAATTGTGAAAAGAAAACCTCATTTTTAAAAAGACTTTTTTTCCTGAGACAAAACAAAGATGACATTGCCCTTGTCTTGATATCCCCCAGTGTGCCATGATTAAAGTATTTTCATTGTCTAGGCCATAAACTTTATTTTAAAGCATGTCTATTTTAATTCATGTCCCCTTATAATTCATTGTCTAAATTCTCAACACACATGTATAATCATTATTTTTACTACAGCAATATCTAGAAAACCCTACTTACTTTGGGGCTCTGTGGTGCTTGATACATACAACCGAAAAGACAGTCCTTGCCTAGGCTTTTTTTTTTCCCCTGAAAAATACATAAGTATAGTAGGTTGCAATACTCTTTTCAGTGTTTTAATTAAGTTGTTCATGCTGTTTTTAAGAAAATCAAAAAGGAGTTAGATAGCTTTATTTCATATTAGAGTAAAATTCTGTTTCTCTGAGCAGAAAGAATTACTCTGTTCCTGATAATTAAAGGTCTTTTCTGCCCTGTGTGCTAAACTGCACCGTCTGATGTCAGTGCATGGAAATTGAAAGCAGCAAGAACTGCCCACATGAATCCAAAGGCCAAGTTTTTTCCTGAAGAGTTAACATGAGAAATTCCTCAAAATCTGTTTGTATTTCAGTGATATTTGGGGTATTGCAAGGCAATGGTGCAACGTATCCTGTGACCAGTCAACAGCACAGCCCTGGCTACCAGCAGTGTGTAAGCTCACTGAAGTATTTTTCAGCCATTTGAGCCTTAACAGCCTTGACGTGCCCTGGAGAGCTGGAACAGCAGCTCTGATAGCCTTGCAATACAGCTGGAATTGCCTGGGAAAAGAAAACTGATGAGCATTGCATGAACTTCCTCAAAAATTGCCCTTTGCTGGTTTTTTGAGAGTCCATTGGAGAAATGAGTCAGCTACTTCATTCTCTCCTAAAGTCTGTATGAAGAGACTTCCTGGAGACTTGATTCAGGGAAAGATCCCCTTTGCAGTGTTATATACTAAAGCCATGCAGGAGCAGTTGCTGCTGCTCCTAACACTGCAGAGACCAAATGCAAGTAGATAAAGGGAGTCAAAGGAGCAAGTGAAAGATATGGGAGGGAAGCCAAAGAGGCTGGAATAAACTGGAATAAAACCAGAATAAAACACAGGAAGGAAGTGGTGAAGGAAGGCAGTGAGAGAGGAAGGAGAAAGACTCTAGAAGTAAGAATATAGTTGGAAACACAGAGACAGAAATAGCAGCTGTAGTTGATTTTTAGCCAGAAAGGAGCTGCAGTTCTTAGTACAGAAGATGTGTACACAGTCATGGTGCTGTCTAAATAAGATAGAATTAAGCTGGTGCTAACACTCACATCCTTTATGATTTTTTCTCTAAGAAGGAATGCGGCAAATAAACTTTCGAAAGAAGCAACTTAAAATATTTCTGTCAACACAACAAGCCATCACTCAGTAGAGAACTGAAGTAATCCTACGTAAATAAATAGTCTTTAAAAGAGGATCAAAGTAGAAGAGAGAGAAACAAAAAGGAAGAAACAGTCACAATTATGTTTCATCAGATTCCTTTTCTATGCCTCTACACATAGTTTATTTTGTGTTCATTGTGTATAGCTACAAGTTTACAGCTGCTTTCTCAATGTTCAACAAAAAATGTTGCTAATCCTTCCTAAAAGCTACAGGGAAATTTCTGGTACAAAAGCATCTGATGAACTTTTGAACAGCAGGTAAGGCCCCATTACTTGCATTGTTTTATCAAATGAGTGGTTCCTCTGCAGTAATTTTCTTCTTCTTTGAGAAATAGATCTAGGAGATTGCCATGTTCCAGAGGCAGAATGAAGTTAATGCATCTGTTGTTTTGTCAGCCCGTATGACTGAGAAAATCTAAATACATGTGAGCCTGTCAAAAGTATTTTTTAAATATTTAGTCCTGTAAAACACTGGAATGGATTTTTGAAAGTACTTTTATGCCAAGAAAAATTGCCAATACGCTTATTCTGGAGTAAAGCCATGAAAATCAAAGGAGAACAGTGTCAAATCAGTTTCAAGGCAGCATAAGAGAAGAATGGAAAAATAATGAAAGAGCCTTCTCCAAGTTTTGCTTCCAAAGAGGACGAACCTTTTCTGTTTCTTCAAGATAAAATTAAAACAAATGCACTGTAAGGAGTTAATATTAAAGCAGAGCCAGTCTGTTGTATATTCATTTAAAAAAGCAAGTGCAGGTGCATTTAGGGATCACTCTAACCTTAGCACTCTGTGTGTGTGGCAGAACCCCGCAGGACATTGGGTTGCGCTAGATACGTGGCAGAACCCAGGAACTGACCAGGCTATAGGCCAGAGTCAAGACCTGGCAATCTCAAGCTGTGTCAAGGGAAGTATAGGTTGGATATGAGGAACAGGTTTTTCATGGAAAGAGTGATAAAGTACTGGAATGGCCTGCCCAGGGAGGTGGTGGAGTCATGATCCCTGGATATGTTTAAAAAAGACTGGATGGGGCACTTGGTGCCATGGTCTAGTTGAGGTGTTCGGGCATGGGTTGGACTCAATGATCTTGAAGGTCTCTTCCAACCTACATATTCTGTGATTCTCTCATTCTGAGTGCTCTGCTGTTGGGTTTAGTGTCTCTGCAGTTTTGTAGTGTGCAGTGCTGGCACACAGAGCACCCTTCTGGCCAGGGCCAAGCTCAGTTGACCAGAT
Organism: Pycnonotus jocosus; assembly: GCA_013400435.1. Lineage (NCBI taxonomy): Eukaryota > Metazoa > Chordata > Aves > Passeriformes > Pycnonotidae > Pycnonotus > Pycnonotus jocosus. The sequence continues at coordinate 52,485 of VWYP01002938.1, read as the reverse complement.
CAGCTGGAGGCAATGGGCTGTCGGCTGCTGTTCTCTGCAGCGTCGTAGGAGCTAGCCCAGTGTACTGGTGCGTGCTGGTGGACATGCTGGCAGAAAGGAGCTCTCTTGCTGGGGTGAGGAGCACTGTGGCACAGGGGAGGCAGGCTCCTGGTGCCAGTAGTGCTGTCAGAAGCAGGGCAATGAGACCCAGCCAGCTGCCTGCACTTCCACAGCCATCTGTCCTGCTCCTGCACAGCTGGAACGGCCAGGAGATAGTCCTCCACGCTGGGAGAGATAGAGGTCTTGCTCTGCTACCTTAAATTGAATGTAAGGATAAAAAAAAATAAAGTCTGCCTTGGGCTTAACTGCATGCCTTAAATGGGGAATTTTAATAATGGGCCAACAGCAGCGGTTTGAGGTATCTTACTGAGGAAAAGGTCACTGTGCCCATAAGTTATCCCAGCATTTGATCAGTGGACTCTTTTCCAAAGACTTTAAGTCTCATTATTCACTGCTTATAAAGTCACTTGAGATATAATAAGTCTTTTTATAGTAATGAAAGAACTCCCACAATTAGCCAGAAGGCAGCCATCTATCTTTTTAAACTACTTGGTTCAGAGGAGACCAGGAGTTTCAGTCATCTGTATATGGATGAATTGCTGTGACAGTGATAAGTGTAACATTCGTGTGGCAGTGCCAGCCGTGACTGAGTTCATGGAAGGGTGTCGGGGTTTTTTTGAGAAGTGAAAGAAAAACTTTTCTGTTAGCAAAATGTAGAGTATGATTCCCTAAAAGGAAAAAAAGTGACTACACATTATTTAGAGTCCTAAAATCTGCCATTCAGTCTCTTCCATTATTCTTTGGGAACTGCAGATGATTTAAAAATGTAATTAATTTGATCTCCTAAAACTTTAATGGCAATTACCTTTTGAAGAGACTCTTCTCTTGAGAAAAGTACATACCCCATAAGAGAAATTGGAGAGTGAGCTTGTGGTGGAACAGAGACACCATGAAGTTCACAGGAGACTGTAGCATTCAGTGCAAAGGCTTAGAGATAAAAAGTGTTTGTTCTGAGCACACACACAGGCTTTGATTGTATTTTTCCCCATCATCAAAGGATTACTGCATGTGGTAGATCTCTTGAGACATTTATTTAATGCCCTATCCCCAAAGAGAAAAAGTTTGAAATTATTAATGTAATAAATGATGTTCTAATTATATCAAGAAGTAACACAACGTATTTTATGCATGCCACAGCTAGTTTAGTCTTTATTGCCCTCAGGCAGAATCTTAATATCATCAGAAAAACTGTTTGTCAATATTAAAAGCAATTTGCATAGTAAATATACCCCAGCCTTGCAACATTACCATCTGGGTTAGCTGAGCATTCATGTTGGTACCAGGAGGTGCTGGTGAAGGCAGACCTTATGAGTGTTCAGCTCTCCAGCTGTCACCCTGGGAGGATGACAAGTGCCAGCATTCCCAGCCTGCAGGGAGGAGACAGGTTCAGTGAGAGGGAAGTGGGAGGTCTTTGTAGAGAAGTGTTTAGGAAAGGAAAGATGGAAGGTTCTGGAATCAGCAGGCATGAGAGTCCTAGGGAGTAAAGAAAGGCCTGCACTGAAGGAAAAAGGCAGAGCAAGAAGAGCCGACAGCCTAAGAGAGAGAACAGAGGCAGCAAAGCAAGGAAAGGAGGAATGAGGCTGGGAATACAAAGTAGAAGAGCATGCAAGACAGTGATTGCAACTAGTCACAGGTCTGCTGGGCAGATTAAGGGAGTTGGAAAAGGAGAAGAGCAGCTGATCACAAATGCATGTCTACCAGCAGTTGTTTCCAGGCAGCTCACTCTGAAACCAATACAGTAATTCTTGAATTTAATTTGGTGATTTCATTTCACTCACAAGACAAATGCAGATAACACAAACCAAGAGAATTGGAGGTAATAGTATGTCTTCTCTTTCAAAATGTAAGTGAATCTTTTCTGAGTTCTTGCTGTGCTTTTTGAGCTGAACTTTCTGAGCTATTCTGATGTTGTTGGACATCAGCATTAAAGGACTTGAAAGGATCTTTGTGAGATGTGCATTGCTCTAAAATACAGTGATGATTTGGAGGAAATATTCTCCAGTTGCCAAGCCTCATGTTATGAAGTGCAGAAATTAAGTTTGCCTTTTGGCTACAAATTAAAGCTGCTGAATAATGATTTAAAACTTGTTGGAACAGTGATAGTTATCCTGGAGATGTGAACTGTAGCATCCAAGTGGTTTTTAAGCGATGTCCCAAGGTGAGGGCCCAGAACCGCAACTAGTCTTTAGGGATGGAAATGTTCCTTACAGTGTTAAGGAGACTGAAATGCTCTGAGGCATTTGTAGTGAATGATCACTCTACCTCACCCAGCCTGCTAGAAGCAGGCTGTAGGCACACATCTAAAACATAATCCATTTCCTATACTCAATACTATAAATGCAATTAAGCAGTCAATACATTTGGGATTTAAAACCCCAAACTTCCTCCCAAAGTTGGGGGGATCTTCAGTGATTGCTTTGCTTACAATAGACTTGAATGCTTTTTCAAAATATGGAGCATGATTCTGCACACAGAATTTAAGGACAGGCTACTAGCAGTGGTTTTGTTTTATTTAAAGGTGACTAGCTAGAGAAGGAAAAATCATGAAGAAAAGGATACTGAATTTCTATTTGTTAAAGAACCAAAGTTTCACAAGCACAAGGTATTAGTTACCTTGCTCACTAGTTTGCTGTATTAACTGCAGATGTGATGAGAACTATTTGTCCATTCTCTGTACATCTGCTTGGGATGTTTTTTCCATTCCAGATTAAAAATCTTCTGAATTCCCATGGACAGCTTGTTAGGCAATACTTCCAGGCAGTGTCCAGGTCTTTGCTGGGGTCTTTCTGAAATATGTCATGTCCTTCATAGAGAGAAGTTCTAGCTGTCAGACCTGCCCACAGATCACTGATCTCAGTGAAAAACTCTGACAAAATGAGGCATCATCTTGAGGTCAGTTGAAAGGAGGATGCTTTTTTTCTGGCAACTGCTGTTTAAATGATAAAAATTGCCAAGAAATCGCTGGGTTGTCTCCCTCTGAGAGAAAGTTTTACAGAATGGAAATAGGTATATTTTTATGTTTTCCCAGTTTTTGTAAAATTTATTTTGTCTTGCTCAGATAAAGGCTTACCCATATGCTTTTCAGCCACAGTAGATTTCTGCTAATTACTGGGAAATAGAAGTTGTGTGCTGGTTACACACAGAGATGCACAGGAGGCTGGAGTACCGAGTGTTGCCTGGGCCTATCCAGTATTGCTGAACCAACTACACACACCAGCTCTCAAAGAGCACAAACCTCAGCTCTACAGGTAATAGAGATGTAATTCTTGTTATAAGCCTGTGGTTCAGCTTGAGAAAAGCAGCCAGAGCCTGCAGCTTGTGTAGCTTTTAGGAAGGATGACAAGACTTCACAGTCAGGGCAGCAAAGGATCAAACTGGAACAAGAGTCACTTAACTCATCTGGCCAAGGAGGAGGAAATGTCATTACCCAGCATATAAAAGTTGTCCCTTTACTGAACTTGCATCAACCCTGACCTGGATAATGGTATTGGATAATGGCTGAAATTGCTATCTTTCGGATTAACTTGCTGAAGAAATGCAGCTTAGTAGTAAACTGTGACGTGACGTGTCAGTGTGTCAAATGCCCTTTCTATAGATGAACTATCACATTTGTCTTAGCAGAAGACTCACAGTGTCCTCTCTAGCATGTGTGTCACTGGGAGCTCACATATGCAGTGCTGGCCTGCTCTGTCCTGCCCAGGAAACCTCACAGCTATTGGCCCTCAGCAGTGGAAGTTTTCTAGAGTTTCTGTATGCCCAAAGCTGTAAGTCTGGGAGGAAGCTGAAATGTTCTTATTCTTTTTATCATGTTGCCTGCGGTTAGAAAGGGCTCAAATTCCCATTCTAAAGGACTGGTCAAACTTAAGGACAGTGTTTGATCTTTGTGCCAGTCTGCTGTCCAAGGATGCACCCAGGGAATGGTAGCCTGGGTGTATTTAGGGTGAGAGATTGAAGGTGAAGAGACTGCTGTGATGAGAGCAGATTTAGCACCTGTCAGGTCAGAGGCATCTTCTGCATGGGTGTTGAAATCTCCTAGGACAGTGAGCCTTGTGTGAACTCCATCACCATGTCAGACAGCATCTCTGTCATTTAGCTGGAAAAGCTGTGTGTCTAGACACCTCTGCTCTTGCAGAACTCTTCAGTTATTCTTCCCATTGCCTTTACTGAATAAATGAAGCATCTCAAAGGATTTTACTTCAGCAGAGCTGATCTTTAAATTTAAACTTGCATATGCCAGATATTTGCTGAGGATAGGAGGTTATCTCATGAGCTGCTAATACCACACCTTTTGTGATGATTGTATACATACTTTTTATCTTTTTTTTCTGCTATTTTCTTTTTATCTTTTTTTCTGCTATTTTCCTTATTCTCTTAATATGGTTAAAATAAAGACTACAGGAAACATCAACATTTCTGGCTCTTTTGTTTCAAAAATTCTTCCCGGCATTAAATGATCAAGAGCAGAAAAGTGTTAGAAGACAGACAAGGCAGTTTAAGTTTTCAGTCACAAGGCACTTAAATCCTGGAAGCAGTCTTCGCTGAAGGACTGATTTTTCTTCACCTTTTCTTTAGCACTCATAACTTGAGATAACTTAACAACCACTTGTCTACATATTTTATAGTCAGTGTTTTGTAATTGAGTCCTGCCCTTACCTCTCTGCTGCCCACCTCTCTGTGTGTGGTAGTGAGCCTGTGTGCACTGGTGCTGGCCTTAGCCGTGGCAGTTGGCCAATGTCAGTTGATGTTTGCATGAAAGACAAAGCCCGTTTCCTTGTTTGTTTTCTGATGCTGATGAAGTTTTGCATGTGGCTGGGTTTAGAGCAAGAATCCAGAGGGGATGGCAAGGATCCAGGCAGTGGCCACTAGTGACTCTGGGGGAGATGTTGACAAGTGGCCCAGACTTTGCAGTGTGTCCAATGGCGGGGCTGGGGAGAGAGCTTCATTAAACAAAAGCTTAATCAAAGAGGGCAGGAGGATGGTTTACATGAGAAAATATATATTCTTTACTTAACATTCACAACTTGCTTGTGGATTAATTAGCCCATCTGCTACAACAAATGTATTCCCTTGTCTTTGTGTTGACTGTTAAAAGTGACTGATTTCTCTATCCACTTAAAATAGTACTCTGGATTCCACTGAAAGTAACCTTTCAGAGGCAAGGAATTTATTTAATCATCCACTAAGAACCTGTAAATGCATTGCTGTAAATAAGTGCTCAGCTGTCTTTGACTCCCAGGGTTACTATACCTGAGTGTTAAGTTGGAGTATAATGCAGGAGGAAGAAAATCCTTAAAGAACCTGCATGAGGAGTGCTTCCAAGCCCATCTCTAGTACTGGCTTTAGGTTTTTTAAAAAATTCTCTCTTCTCAGCCCCAAGTGGGCAGGAAAGCTGCCAGCCAGCATAGAGTAATTCAGCTATAGATTTTCTTCTGAGAAAGGAGGTATTTGTAAATTAGATGGCTTTTATGCAGATCAACGAAGTCATGAAGTGTTGGTGAACTTCAAGTGACAATTTAAACAAGTATTGGGTCCTGTGTGCTTGTATTTCATAAGAAACCCAATAATGGAGAGAACGTGTTTAAAGTCATCAAATTAAATAGACATTTAAATGAAAATAGAGGTCAGCCATAGGTTCCCAAGATAAATGAAAATGTGTATCTTTTGTGATTTTTCACATTCATGTGATTTTAAAATATTATTATTCTTTAGAAATAAAATTTGCATGTAAATGGTATTATTGTGAATTTATGTCTACTTCCTCAGAATAAGTGATAAGTATTGACTGATGTGAATAGATAGAGCTTCTGTCTTTCAAAAAAAAAAGGGGGTTGTGTGCTGTCCAGATGTCTTTTAGATTTGTTGATGTGGATCTGTGATAAAATGGTTATCTTGTGCCAAAATCCATGTGGTTCAGCTGGGATACAGAAGGATTGTGTGTTTTATACTTAATAGAGGAAAAAAATTATACATTGCTATTTACTTTTAGGAGAAACACCATATAGTTATATGAAGCTTAAAAAGTATCAAAAGGGACTGGGGAGTCAGGAAAGTAATTCTTCTATTCTTAGGGCCTTAGGAATGAGAGTCCTTCAGACAGCCTACAGGACAGTCTTGTTACAAAAATCACAGAACCAGAAAAACTGTTGATAGGATCTGAGCTAGAAACAAGAATGAAGCAGAGACTGGAATTGAAGAGTGGCTAGGAAACCCAGGTTTGAAACTTTATTTCTAATTGTCTCCATTAGATGGAGCAGAGTCTGAACACCCTGGCAGTGTGACTTGAGTCACCAGAGAGGATTTGCAGAAGGTCTCTCCTTGGGGAAATTTCTTTGGTTTTCTTATAACTTAATTTGTTCTTTGACTGCTCTGGCTCTTCCTCTTAGATAAAACTGATATTTTTCCATGTAAATTAGATTATAATTAGGTTATTATTTTATGGATGATAGTTTAGATGATAAAATTATAACATTAAATCTTAATAATTTTGGATTCAGGTATCAGACAGACCGCAGATATGCATTGAGCTTAGGTGACAAACTTAGCTACCTTTTGAATTACCTGCTCACAGTCTAAGCTGCAGTGAGTGGTGTGGTACTTTTGAGTGTCACTGGCATTCAGCATAAGGAGTTTTGAGCTTTTGTATGTATAGAAATGTGTTCAAAATCTGCATGCTTCTCATCACTGCATAAAGCATCAGGGCTAGCTAGAAAGATCAACTGACCTTTACATTGGTGGCTACATTACATTGTGGTTAGTTTGCATGTCCTCATGAGGGACATGGCCATGAAAGTGGTGATTCTTTGGAAGTTAAGTCAGAGGAAAGATAATGCTGCCTTGTACTTGTCTACATATTCCGGAAATGTATTGTGTTGATATATACATGAAAATAATGGTCAGCAGTGTCCTAGCCATGCACATAAACATGACAAGACTATGGTTGTGCAAGTTGCCTCAAAATGTTACTGAAGGCTGCTGAGTACTAAGGCTCCTTTGAGTTTGGTGATGTTGTTCCTGTTTACCTTTGTCCTTTTTGACAAGAAATTTCCAAGAATTTCTTAAATGAAGGAGTGACATGGCAAAGAATTTTTCATTTCAACCACCATTTGCAAACATTCGGGAAAAGTAATTTATGGGGTCTGTCCCATTTCTGGGGATGGTTTACACTTAGTTCATTAAGTTTTATGAAGTTTTATGACTAATTATCTATACAAAGAAGGTAATTTGAGCATGACCTTGCAGCAGAATCCTATTTCTGATATGCCAATGGTGTAGAAGTTTTACCAGGAATATAAATTTTAATCAGGTGTTGGTACCTTCAGATAGTGACATTTCTTACTAGAAAACCCTACCTTTCTTCCCCAGCACAGGACCAGCTCATATCCACAGTAGCTCACAACAGGTAGGTCATGTGTAGCAATCAACAGTGGTCCCACTGCTCTGGGAACAGTGGAATGGTATTGTCCCGGTGTTCAAGGGCTTAGCTACTGACTGCCACTGACCAATTAACCTTCACATTTTGTAGTGGGCTGATGCTTGCAAATCTTGCCCCAAACACCTGAATTTGTATAAATTTAGCATAATCAAACCTTGCAGTTTTGTTTTTTAATACTTTAAAGCCTCATCTAGACCAGGACGAATTTGCTGCTTTGCCTGTAGCAGAGACAAACCTTGGCACAGTCTTTTAGTTTTGCCAAGCTATGCTACATTTACAATGTAATTTTCTCTGGTTGATTATTTGTCTGTTCATAGCAAATTATTTATTGAGTTAGTTCTCTTTCCTTGAAAGACCAGCAGCTGACTGTGCTCATCAAATCTTCCTATCTTTGGTCTTAATGGTTGTATAATAGCCATAGCAGATAAGTGACAAAACATTGAAAATTGGCCTTGTTTCTTTTTAGACATCAGAGATGTGTTTATTGACATCTGCATTAATAACAGCGCTATGCCAGAAATCCCTCAAAACAATTGCATGTCACAGAAAATGCTGAAATTCAAAATTAAAGGTACTCCTTCTATTTTAGCTGTATTTTACAAAATTAATAGAACAGGATAAGAGAATTTAAAATTACTTTCTAAATATTGTAGTTTCTTTGCTGTGTTTGGATTCTATTGGGTGGGACAGTTATGGAAGAGTTCAAACCTTTTCTAATTTCTGGCAAAGATTAAAAAACTTATTTCTCCTTCCAGCTACATATTCCCTCTTGCATGGATACCAAAATATGCTCATCAGTGTCACCGAGTGACTTGATGTACTGCCCAAATAATTCATCCCCCTATATTTTACACCCATGTTTTTATGCTACATTTTCTCTCACCTTTGCTGTACTCCTCTGCTTTTCCCTAGGTCAATGGGAAGGACCTCTCCAAGGCCACTCACGAAGAAGCGGTGGAAGCGTTCCGCAATGCCAAGGAGCCCATTGTAGTTCAGGTTTTACGGCGAGCCCCAGCTGCCAAAGCTCACAGTAGCTCTCAGGATGTTCGGCTCATGGATGCCAGCACACAGACTGACATCACTTTTGAGCATATTATGGCTCTGGCCAAGCTAAGGCCTTCCACACCACCAGTTCCTGATATCTGCCCTTTTCTACTTTCAGATAGGTATGGTTTATCTTTTCTTGCTGTTTACCTGTGGGACTGAGGCATTGTAGTGATGGTCTTCTGACCTTCTCCTGAAAAAGTCTCAGGAACACTTTAAATCAGTAGTAGATATTGTTGATCACCACTATCCCATTCAGGCTTCAGTGACAGCATTCCTAAACTCTGCTTGTAAATTAGGGCTACTGGAAGGAATCTCAGCCATGTTTACTTTGTATTTATGTGTCTATTCATCCAAAGCTAATCACTAGTCAAGAAGAAAAACACTTCTGTGTTCCAGTACCAAAAAGGCTTCCTCAGACCTAGAAATAGCTTGTTTTGTTTTCTGTTCTTCCAAATTTTTTACAAAAAAATCAAAGAAACAAGTGATTTGATATAAAGGTCCCTTTATCAAAAACAAAACAATTCCAAAAATATAGAGATCAAAAAGTAGCATTTTGTCTGTCATATGGCAAAATATAAGAATTATGTTATCTCTCTTTGAGACTGAATTGGACGCAAACACCAGCAGGTGGTGCTTATATGTAAGTGAGGTGTAGGCTTCTTCCTCTTTTGACTCCACCTCATAAATAACATCCTGTAGTGGGTGACCCCAGATGACCCTACAGACCCTCTGCAGCCTGCAAAACTGTAACAGCCCTAGAGCTTTTTTGCTGATTTTCTGGCATGTTATGTGTCTCTGCAGAATTGATGCTCATGCAGAACATGCCACTTTTGACTTTGATGTGGGTCCATTTTCAGAAGTTCTAGGTTAGATGGATTGGGCTTACTGCTGGCTGCTGCACATCAAGGAACAGGATACACATATTTCTGAGGTTTTACTGGGTATTTTAAACTGTGGCCTACTGTGATTGAAATTCCCATGCCTGCAGCATGGGGAAGAGTTTTAAGCCTCTGCTAAGATAGATCCACACTGGATACTGCATGGATGGAATCCAGCCTTGCATCTAAAGATGTTGTAAAGACCTTCTTCTTTGTGTTCCAAGCCCATATATCAGTACAGTTTACTGATATTTGTAACTGTGCAGTTGCACAAGTGCACTTCACCACATTGTTACCACTTTAACACAAAAGGATAATACAAGTTATTTTACACAAATTCTTGAACAGTTTGTGAGCCTGGTATGGTCTGTAGACTGTTCAAGACTATAACCAGATAATTAGTGAGTTGCCCCCAGCCATGACACACCACTTGAATCTGGAGTTATGTACCTTTATGAATGTAAGGAATCCTAAAATGTCACAGTGAAGCAGTTTGGCTCAAACCAGACTCTTTTAAGAAATCACCCTGTGTAAATCTGTCTAAAGATGAACCCAGCAAAATGAACTGAGACAGAGCAGGAGCTCTTGCAAAGAAAACAGCTTGTGCTGCTTCTTGATACTGCTCCTTTCAGGCTGTCAGGCCATTCAGAGTAGCACTCCTGAGATGAGAAAACTGTGAAGTGAGGCTGGGTTGGCAGTGGGATGGGGGCAGGGGGGGAGGTGGGCTTGTCACCTTTTAATTTAAAATAAAACATATTGTCTCATCTGTTATTGTACTGCTTTGTTCCACATAGCTGCCATTCTCTTCACCCAGTGGAGCACGAATTTTATGAAGGTAATGAGTATCTTTCCACCCTGCCTGCTGATGCAGAGAGAGCAGAGGACTTTGAGTATGAGGTAAGATCATGGGCACACTTCACCCTCTCTTTCTGTTGTTACAGATATGGCATTTACACAGCTGATAGCAGGCTCCTCTGAGAAAAAGAAGAGTGGGAATACTTCTTTAAAATCATCACAAAAGGCACTTTTATGTTATACCTGTGTGATGTCACAGGATTTACTGGGGTTAGGCTAAAGATGTGAAATTTGAAAGCAGAACTCTGCTGTGGGTGACTACATACGAGTCTAGGAGGCTTGTTAAACATGTTCTGTCTTTGTGCAGTGGAGACTGCAACTCAAATGCTTCTCTTTAGTCAATTTAACACTTTAAAGCAGGCCTTTCCACAATTACAAATGGTTATTGGAAGCTTAATTGGTTTCCCCTTCCTGCCTCTAATTTCAAGATTCAGTTGTCCTTGTATTTCATACCTCAGAAATCAATCTTCTAGATATTTGGGTATGTGCTTGAGTGTTTATAAGATCACACATCAAATTGGAAAATGAATATAGTTTTTAGTTTTGCTTGCTCTTTGATATTTGACATTGTAAGTACTGCAATTATAAGAGACTTTGCTCTGTACCATGAGTCTCTTTTTGCTGCTAATGTATTGCACTGTCTGGTGACAAGGGTGGATGTGTTTCTGAGTCACTGGAAAATCATTATGTGAAGCTTCCCAAAATGATAACATGTGATTAGTGATGTTGCTCTTCATTAGATTTTCATTTCAATATCTAAATAGTCTACTTGTCAGTCAGTCATTAGCTTTTCATGTTTTCCACTGTCATCTAGGAACAAAATATTTATAGGGACAGGCGTAAGAAGCAGATGGTTCTTTTTATTATTAAACAGTGCTGAGTCTTTTCATAAGTTCAAGTTACTGTATTTTAAATAAGAATGATTATAAATAATTAAAAATCTTTAATACAAGATTAAAAACATCCTATCCTCCTGTTTGCTCTACCTTAAGAAACCATTTTAGAGGTTTCATATAACTGGATGGCATTTGGAAATCAAATGAAAGACGAAAGCTTTGGCAAATATGCAGTGAGTTCACTTTTATTGTGTCTTTAGCATCTAAGACACTCAACTGCAAGTTCAGCCCATTGCTCTTCTAGCAGACAGGGGAATCTGAAAAATCAAATAACGTCTACTTAGTGAATCTCATCAGAACAAGCAAACTTTTATTTGAACTCCTCAAAAAAATCATTGCTAGGGATAAATGAAATGATTATTTCTTCCCAGTTGGATTTTGGTGTGAGACCTTAAGTTCTATTTTGACTCCCCCTGTGTAATATAATATTAAATTTCTCTGTCAAGTGTGTTTGTTCATGATACTTGTTCCTGAAATGTAATAGAAACTTTTTTTTCTGGTAATATTTAAATTAATTAGTAATGTAAGCATCTAGAAAGGATTTTTTAAAAATAGAAATAATTTTCACCATTTAACTAGAATATCAGTGGCAATTTTTAAAAGGTCTACTTGGTGGGATCAAGTCCTCTTCATGGCCATTATTTATTCCTAATAATGGCTGGCATAAATATTGTGACAAGAGTAAATGTTTTGGCAGGTTCTCAGTTGCCTGTATTCTCTGCTAATCATAACATCTTAGCCACTAATTTGCTGTCAGCTGTGATTCAGTTGCTCAAGGCATATTCATTGAGTGACTGAATAAAGTGTTTCATGTGAAATTTAAATGGGAAAGAAACAGTCTAGACTCCTTTGAGAAGAATGTTTTCTACTAAATATGTAAGTTTTTAGGAGGAAAAAGAACATCTTTCAGCCTTAAATTAGCAGAGCTCTAAATGCGAAAGACACTCCCAAAATTTAAGCCCATATGGTAATATTATGGTATAGGTTACTCACTGGTTGTATTATCTCTTATTTTAGGTCCTTGTAAGACATTATTAAGCTCCCTTACCATAGCAAGGGATCTGGAAAAACTGAGAGCACTAGACTCAGGGTTATACTATCCATCCCAAAAAAGAGTCTCAGAGTCAAAAGGGCCTTCCCAGCTCCTGTTGCCAGTCCTGGAGAGAAGCAGCAGGACAGGGAGTGGAGTAGAGGCTATGCTCCAATGCTGTCATAGTCTCTACAATAATATTGCCTTAGGTGTACTCTGCTGTGGCCACTCTGTTCCTCTGCAGAGGGACTTGCCCTGATGTATTCTGGCCCCTCACTTATGCCAGTATTACTTACTGTGAAACAGATGTGGGAACTAATCAAATTTTTATTTTTTTAATAGAATTTTAGAAGTGTTGCTGGCTGATCTAATTTACAGCATAGCTACACAAGTTCTTCTGCTGTGGCAGAAGCAATGGGGAAGCAAAAATGCTCAAGTATTTGGGAAGAAAAAAACAGACAAAACATGAACAAGTGCTGGAAACAGAAATGTTTTCCAAGAAAGGGAATATCCTGAAAAACTCTGATCATTTTGGTTGTTGCTTACAGATATGTGCTGGTGTTTAAGTACCTGAGTTACCACCATAAGAGACCAAGAGGAAGATCATATGTCATAGCCAGCACTGGGGATATGAACTTATACTTGCAGTGGTAGGATTAGACACTTACAAGACTCTTCTACTCCAGCTGTAAGCTAGAAAAGCCCAGTGGGCTGTGATCAGATTGTCACAATGCAATGAACTCAAGTATGAGCCAATTGTCTTGGAAGGAGGAACTCCCAGGGAGGCTCATTAGGCTCCATACAGTACCATACTTTAAACAAATGGCTGGGAAGATGATGAAGCTGGGGGATTGTCATTTGCCAGCTTCAGCATCCTTATGTTGCTACTGCAAAAATGGTCCTAAAAGAAATCTGAATTGCTGGTAGGTACTAAGATGAAGGAAGAGCTAACATCAGTCAGTGTTGGCAGAAATGAAACTAAACGATTTGCAATTCCTGCATAGCCAGACACCATGAGGACATTTAAGAAGCAGGAATGGACTATTTTTAGGTGCTCCATTGGACTTGCAGTCAATATCACTGAAAGAGAGAGCCAGAGATATTCAGGACAAACCCACCCAGCCTATGAGTGGCTTTCTGCTGCTGGAATTGTATCAAGTGAGTTTACATTATACATCACACTTGCTGGTACCAGTGAGGTGAAATGACTAAAAGCATCATGGTTCCCAGTAAATTTGTGTTAAATGTTGCTCTAAAATTTGTCCTTGTAAGAATAATAGAGGATAGTGGTGCTAGAGAGAAGTAAATAAGCTAACTGATGCACACTTTCTTAATAACATTTTTGTACTTATTATCCAGGAGAGAGAAACTTTGTATACTTGGTTTGGAATATTAATAGTAATACAGAAATTAAGGAGACAGAGTCATTTAAATGGTGGGACAATTAAAAAATAGGTAGAAAAAAGATAACAAAGAACATTGTAAACACAGAGCTGGTCAAAAGAAAGTATCACTGATGTCTGATCCTACACATTCAGTCTAATGAGACAAGAAAATAAGATGTTACAAGCAGGCACAAGCTGTTGTTTAGTCAACAGGTCCTTATCCAAGGACAGAGACCTACATGCCATGTATGTACTGAAGTAGCTTTTGAGCAAAAGCAGAATGGGAGGTGATTGCTTTCTGCTGGGGGATTACAGCTTTTAAAATTTCATACATCTCAGACAGGAAAAGATTCGCATTTCCAGCTGAATGCTTCTTCCAAACAGCAAAAACAGACATCCTTGAGAAGGAATAGCAGTGGGTTTCATTTTCTGTTGTTGCATATATGAGGATGACAAGACTTAAATTTGCTGTCAATATTGAGGGGTTGTTTTTTGGAGGAAGACTGGATATTAGTCAAGGTGGATGTACAAAGGAAACCACAATAATTGCCTAAAAGACTTTCCAACTCTAATTATTTTCATTTTTAGGCACAAGTGATTGTTTAACTTTCAGGAGCCTGGAAAATTATATCAACAGTCCATCATGTCAGGAGGGAAATATTTCAGCATGAAAAAGGGAGAATGGCAGCCATTGTGTTAGCCCACCTGTGTCTGATGACTTCAGCTCTAATGCATGCCAGTGCTAGTCCTGACAGATTGGGACACTTTTAAGACCAGTACCTGAGAAAAGTTGCTTAGGATTGAGTTTACCCTATATGAAATTATGAGGTATTCTGATGCTCTTCACTTAGAAAGCATTGAGCAGCTTTATGTTACTTTTTTGCTCAGAAGGTTTGTGTATGTCAATAAATCTACAGACAGCCACATGAATCGAGTGCAGGTAAAATCTTTCTGTGGTCGTGTTTTATGGACCCTTTTGTGTCCAGGCAATGAAAGGATGAGGGTTCTCAGAGGAAAGAGCAACCATAAAAGACATAGTTTTTTGAGAAAAAGCCATGTGAGATTTTTCCCACTTGAAGCATGAGCTGGAAACTGCAGACGTGCTATGTGGATTCTTCCTGTGTTATAGAAAATAGGACTTCTGGAAATTAGAATATTCATATCCAGGTTGCTTTACTGCATCATCCTCCTCCTAAGCACAGCAATGCACAGTGCTCTGAGGGTTGGTTAATACTTCAGGGCAAAAATTATTACTCTTAAGATCATGTTCTGATTTGTAGACCCAAAGGGCAGATTTTTCCATCAGAGTAAGGAAATAAAAGTGTGTGTATGCATGCTGAATGCAAATGCTAATTTATGGTTATGCACAGCCATTTGTTTAAATGTTTTGTTAAGTATTTGAATTCAGAAATCTGATAAGTATAAATTTAGATTAGTCCTTCAAGTTTACTATTGGACTGATCCAAACCTGCTGAAATTCCTGAGGTTTCCTATTGACCTGAGCATTTCTAGATCAGATGGTGTCAGCTGTTTTCACAAAAAACTAATAACGGGCCTTGAAGAGAAGTAAGCTAGAAACCTTTCAGAACTGGCCATGAGTAAGTCTTTGTTTAGACATCTTTTCACTAGACACTTAAAATTGCATAGGGCAAAACTTTGTTTCTTCTACTGTATCTGAGCATTGCAGTAGATACAGTGCAGCAGTAACACACTGGTTCCCTCTTCCAATAATACTCATCCCATTGTGATGAGGGAAGGGATTTCAGGAGCAAATTCAAATTTACCAGTTCTGTAACATTACACTTTTGAAGTGCTTGATTTCTATTGGCATTTTTTTTCCTTAGAAATAAAGGAGTAGTTTCAGATTAGCAGTCTGAGCGAGGCTGTTTATCTGAATAAACTTACTTGAACAGCTATGAGTATTTATGGGTTGAAGCTCTCATGGGCCACTGAAGAGAGGTCTCAGTGACATTCTGAGCAGTCCACCATTGCTGTAATAGTCCATGAGAGACCTGCCTGCCTGGTGAATTCCCATTTAAGACCTTTTCAACACATGGATTATTTAACCAATAAAACAAACAGGTCTGTCTATCTTGTAAATACATATTCAGGGCCTTTTTAACGTGAGGATTACTGAGCTGATAGCCTGTAACAGCTCCCTCCAGAGCTCTGATAGCCTGCAAACACCCCTGTGTGAGCATTACAGGAGCTTGCAGCAACACAACTGGAACTCCTCCTCAATTGCTAGCACCTGAACAAACAGCTTTTATGGAAACAGCTTCTGTGTACACACTGCCAGCACTGCTGATTGCTGCTGTCAGGCTCCTTTGTTTTGTTGCTTGGTGTTTCTGCACAATGAAGCTAGCTATCAGACTGTGCTTGTTTTTAACTGTATTTCCTACTGTGATTGGAGTCTTGATATTTTGCCCTGAACTTCTTAAAATTGGAGATAAGTCACAAAATGCACCTCTAGGAAATAAGAGGCAGTTTTTGAATTCAGCAACCACCAGACAATTTGAAAGAGAAGGCTTCAAGAAATATGAATCCTTGTAGAGATATGGATGTTGTAGTCTAGAATAGCCGAAATGGTGGACAAGGTTGTGTCTTTCCATTGCCATCAAACCTTACTGGTATGGTAGGAGAAATAGGAGCAAACTTACTGTGTTGTAGATTTTCAATGGAAAAAGAAAATGCTTCTCACCACATGCCTTACCTTATGGAGATGCTGTTGTGGTGAAGGAACTGAATTGACAGCTCAAAGTGGGCTTAGATAATTTGGGACTTCATCGTAGAATCATAGTGGAATGACTTGGATCAGAATAGACCTTAAAGATAATCTAGTTCCAACCCCTGCCATTGGCAGGGACACCTCCCACTTGACCAAGTTGATCAAAAACTCATCCAGCATGGCCTGGAATGCTGCCAGGGGTGGAGTATCCTCAGCTTCTTTGGGTATCTCACCACCCTCATAGTGAAGAACTTGTTCCTAATATCTTATCTAAATGGGCCCTCTTCCATTTTAAAGCCCTTACCCCTTGACCTATCATGATATGCCCATGTATAAAGTCCCTCTCCAGCTCTCTTGTAGCCCCCATTAGGTGCTGGAAGGCTGCTCTGAGTTCTTCCTGAAGTTCTCTCTTTTCCAGGCTGAACAACCCCAACTCTCTCAGTCTGTTATAGGAGAGGGACTTGGTACACTAAACTAGCGTTATGGCTGAATCATGGTTGCCCCATGGTATAGAGACATTTACTGACGCCATTATTCTAATTGTTTGGTGGCAATTCTTAGTATTCACGATAAGAACTATCATGAAGGAAGTTAGCAGGTATGTGTGTGCCTGTAGTCTGTGGTCTTCATTGCTTATGAGAGTCTGATTTGTGGGGACTTGGGGTAGTTGGCATTTTTCCCCCCCATTCCACTCGTTCTATCATACAAATATAAAGAGAAAAAATGGGCTGTGTTTTAAAGCTCTCTTGTGAAGAATTCTCCAGGATTAGTAAGCAGATTATTAGAGTTCTTTCAGTTGGGCCTGAGGAAGCACTACAATGATCAGGGCTTCTAAAACCTTTCTTTTTGATTTCTTCCTTTTAACTCAAAAGAGTTTTGAGTGGCAAATGCTCAGCCTGTGACCCAGCTGGCTGCAGCTATTGACTAAAAATGGAAAAGGTCACTGTTGAAAGGGAAAAGTGGCACCGCAATATTTTTTTTCTGTATTTCGTTAAATAACACTAGTTAATAATTAAAAGAAGACTGTTTGAGCATGCATTTGGCATAAAACAGCATAAGATTATGTATTTTCACTGGATTTTTTATTTTTAAAATACCCATGAATTTACATCAGTATAATTTACACATAGACAATAATAAACTTGGAATTTCTCCCTAATAACTCCCTAACCTTCACATTGTAAATGAGCAAAGGATTGATAAAAGGAGCAGTCCTTTTCTTTCAGTTTTTCATTTAAGTATTGAAGTCCCTTTACAAGTATAAACAGATTAAACAAAACTATTCTATTGGTTTTCTTCAGCGTTATGATGTCCTGTGTTGCTACACAAATTCAAAAGCAGGTGAACTAAGGACAGTTGTATTAAGAGACTTGCCAAGTCAATCAGTGGCAGAACTGGCAGTAAAAGCCAGAAGCCTTTAATCGTAATGCATCTCTTTTTTGGCCATTAAATAACTCTTTTTCCTTGCTAGTCATTGGGTCATTTAGATGGAAGGCAATGGCAGGGTAACTTCTGCCACAGTTGTTCATTGATTTTAAGTGTATTGCTGTATATCATCACAAAATTCTGACATTCAAAGTGAAGTTGCTGTCATCTCACCTCCCCTAGGTAATGAATATCCCAATTTAGGGATTTGAATTGTGTCCACACCTGCAGAGGATCATGAGAGAATGGGAAGAAAAAGACACAAAACTGGCATGAACAAATTTATCAAGGTTATTACCATTTATTTTGTTTTAAAACAGGAGAAAAATATATCAAGTCAATGATAGTCATTCTGTTTCATGGTTTCATAAAACAAGCACAGGGTTGCTCCTTACTTCACCTGGAAGCTAATAAAAATTCTTACTTGTTGTCAGAGCTTATGCTTTTCCAGGAAAATGAAGAAAAGTGACTTTCGTTCAGCAACACTTTATTGCTGGGCAACATTACAACGTATGAAATGTGCTTTCCAGTCAGTGAAGGAAGAGAAAGGTGCTGGCAATATTTTCATATTTATGGAAATCTGTGGATTATAAATCATCTGTTTTGGAGAAATTCTTTGTTTAGACAGTTCCTACATTATTATCCCACATACTTCCATATATGCTTTACAGTCAAAATGCTTCTAAGGGTTTTATTAATGCTATTTTTCATATGCCTTCTACTTGAATGTTCATGTATTCTGTCTTGGAAACGTGAAATCTAGCTGTACAGATAAAAGATGGGAGGGAATAATTTATTTTACATATTCTTTTAAAAGCAGCCTAAGTCATCTTAACCAGTTTATTATAATGTCGCTATTTTAAACATTAGTATCCTGAGAAATCCTAGATCACAGAAAGCATGGGCTGAATCCCCCTAGCAAGAGGGAACCTTTTACAATAAACTGGACTTAAAACAAGGTTTCAGTATTATGCATGCTGGGCCTTCAGAGGAGAAATCAAAAAAAAGCAGGAGAGGCCTTTTCTCTGAGAGTTTGCTTTTTTATTTAATGAGGGATCTCTTCAAAGAGAATGTGATAGTCATTCCTAGAGGGCATGGTTTGGTGAGCAGGAATACAGGTGAAATTGTATTGTGCATCAAAAAGCAAAAGATGAGTTTGCTTTGTATTTCATATCATGATTTTATCAATCTGCACAAGTATGTGTTTGGGGGGTAGAGGGCATTCTGTGTGCAACAGAAGTTTGAACAGCTGAAACTCAGCATGGACATGGTGCCCATAGACCTCATTTTAGTGCCAGGAAAATCAAAATGTGTTTTGAAAGTAATTTCTTATTGCTTCATGTGCTTGATTTATAGGCACATGTATGTGATTAAAATTTGAATATTTTAACTATACATATTTTAATATGTGCATACCTCAAGGTAAACAAGAGCATGGATGGGGTGGAATTTTGATAATGCTTGCTAAGCATTTCTATGTTCAACTTTAAAATTAGCTTTTTCATAGTATTTTCCCTTTACTGTGTCGGAAAGGCCTAAACTGAATTATAGGAAGGTATATTTCCTACAAATGTAATTGAAAAACTACATTTTCAACTTGATTTCAATTAATATCCCAAAATAACCTTCACACAGTTATAGATCTAGGCTGTCCAAACCCATGGAATTGTAACAGAGTTTGAATCTACAGCTACGTGTTCCACTGTCCAGATAAATGCTTGCTGCAGCAGATGTTGGCACATCTGTTATGCCTCCCTATTTCGATTGGCTGCCTGGGTGTTTAGAAAGTGCTGATGAGGCAGATAAATCTTCTGACACATTTCAGGCCCAAAGCAGGCAGGCAGCAGCAACAATGATGTTTATAGAGCCAAGTACTCAGCTGTAACATTTTGAAATACAGCAATTATAAAATATTATTTTACTAGCAGTAGATGAAATTTATTGTATTGTATTGTTTTGTTTTAATTTATTATTTCATTTATTGTATTGTGAAAGCTAATTATTCTAAGTGATTTTCATCTACTCTGAACTGTACCTATGATGCTCCTTAAATCTCTGGTCTTTGTGTATCTCAGGTATGTTGTCTAGAAGAAGGTGTTTGCTACAGTTTAGAAAGAACTGTAATCTATTAAGAGGTTCTTTATTAAACTTAAGGAAACTGGGAACCAGAAAGAGCTGAGGTACATGTAGTTTTTTTGAAGGGGAATAGCTATGGTCTGGGGAGCTGAAGTTCCTGGTCTTATCAGAATTCTTACTTTCAACAGGTTTTCTTCTACTCAATGAAGTGTGTCAGATTTGAGTGTGTTTATACCAATAGGGCCTGGAAAACCCCAGAGTATCAAAGAGGACATTCATGGACAGAGATGTATATATCTGACAGTGTTGAGTATGGAGACTGGTGTCCAAGTACATAGAGCTTTTGTAGGTCTCGGATCCCTTCCAGACCTTAATCTCCAACACAACAAATGATAAACAGAAATGTAGAAGTTACTGTAAAGATTTTAGCACTGATGTCGTGTGCTAATATTGTCTCATTCACTTCAGTAGACATTACAACTAAATTTTCCAAGTGGCTTTCAGTTACCCCTATTTGAGGCAGAAGTCCAGAAATTGCAGTGAGCCTGTTGTAGAGGAGCAAAGTAATGGATGCTGATTATACAGCTAATATAGTTGGGTATGTTTTGCAGTGTACAGTCTACAACTTCTCAGGACAACTCTTGTAGTCTTTGACTACCCTCACAGTAAGAATCACTTCCCTAAATATTTAATTGGAATTTCCTGAGTAGCAGCTGATGTCTGTTGTCCCATGTGGCTGTCACAATGCACCCCAAAGAAGAGTCTGGTTCTAACTTCTCTGGGCTCTTGCATTTGGTACCTGAAGGAAGCAATAATATCTCCTTATGGAGAAGATGAATTCTCTTCAAAAGGGTAACCAAATGCAGTTCTCCCAGCTTTTCTTTTTCGGAGATGTACTCCAGCCATCTAATTAGTTAATGGACTTCTAGCCAGACATGGAGTACTGTATTCCTACCTATAACCAAGAGAAGGTCCATTGTAACATTTTATGTCAGAGCCATTTCCATTGGAAAATAGGTGGGGGAGCAAATTCTGGAAAGCCTCAAAAGGAAAAATATATTGGACTGGTTAAGCTTGATGGGTTTGTTCTCCCCACCCTCAGGGAGCTCAAACCAACGGTGATGTTAGCGTGTTCACACAATAGAATAGGTACTACTCCAGTCTGCTTATTTTATTTTAACATAAGGTTTAGCATAAGATAAGGGAATGCCTCATCTGTGCTATTCCCACCTACTTTGTTTAATGAGAAGAAAGTGACAATGTAGGCTCCACAATTAGCGAAAAAGGAAACACTTCACTGCATATTATCAGTTGGCTAATTATCCTTTAACCTCCACTTGTATCCTTGCAAATTCACATTTCTATTGAGGGAAAGACCAATAGCAAGGACCAAAGCTGACTGCTGAAAAATACTACATACAAGAATTTTATCATGGATCTCTCTGCTCAGAAAGCAAGACTTCATGGTTTTCCCAAATACACACAATATACCAGAAGGGGTGTTAGGTCTCAAGCATACATATCATGGGAAAATATAGGAATGTAGTTAAATATCTCTAATAAATTAACATTCATACTGCACCATGAGAAAAGAACAGAAATAAAGAGGACAAATAGGAAGGTAGAAGAATCAGGGAGAAAAGTAAGACCATGGCTTGTTTGAAAGAAGACAGTGAATATTTTACTTTTCAGTAAGTGTGATCATCCAGACAATAGGAAAAATTTGGTTTTTAATAGCATTTAGAGTATTTTAGGTTTGCTATTTCTTATAAGGGTTGATTTTTTTGATTTATCACTTCAACAAGAATCTGAAGATTTGGTATCATGCATGCTAGCTAAGCTTCAAGGGGAGGTTTGTGACTTCCTGGAGGATACACTGTCAGCTGTTGAGCCTTTAGCAGCTGGGAAGCCTGTAATTTTTAAAGGATTTTTTTTTCCTTCTTTGACTTCCATAGGACATACACTCACT
This sequence comes from Pycnonotus jocosus, assembly GCA_013400435.1. Lineage (NCBI taxonomy): Eukaryota > Metazoa > Chordata > Aves > Passeriformes > Pycnonotidae > Pycnonotus > Pycnonotus jocosus. Next base: position 30,665 of record VWYP01002938.1, on the reverse strand, counting down.
CTAAAGTCCACTACGTGTCTTTAAACTGAAATATCCTTTAAATGCAAGTCAGACAGGCCACACAAGGTCTGCCAGGCCCACAGAATCAAGTGTTTATCTCATCCTCATGTGCTTTAGACCCTTCCTCTCCTGCAACACTGAGTTTGTTCATAGCACAGTGATCACAGGCTTCTCATATTTGTAGTCCAGCTCCATCATTTGTCCAGCCCAGCCAGTTGCCCCATCTGCTCCATGACTGCTATCTACCCCCTGTCCTCACCCAAAGGGAGTCCCAGCTGACACCAGGGTGTCCTTCTCCTCCCACTCATGGCCAGCAGGCTGTTACTGATCATCACACATCAGACTGCTGAATGCTCACTGGCAGGCCTACCATGCCTTAAGTTTCTCCATTGTTTGATGTTTCACATAGAAGCGTAATGCAGACCAAAAATTTTCACTCCAGAGCTGCAGGGTGAGAGTGAATTCCCACACTCATTGGAATGTCTTTATTATCAAAGGATTCAGCAGCTACAGGGCCAAATTCTGCTCCCCTAGTTGCACAATGATATTCAATTAATAGGTGCCTATATGTCAGCATATTAATTCTGGGGTTTTCTGCTAGTTTTTTCTTTTTTTCCTTTTGTTTTGTGTTCTAACACTGATATCATTGTCTACAGCATCCTGCCATCCCAGAGCATTCTTTGTCTGGACACAAAACAGCATATGGTTTTAAAGGTAGCTATAAAGCAGGGATCAGTAGGAAAGTGACTTGAAGTATTTTTCACACTACATTGTGTTTGGGTTTGGATTATGCATTTGAAAAATGCTTGCTGATATTTCTACTTTCTGCTTTGATGCAAATAAATCTTGTTTCAAAGATTCTTAAATCTAAACCAGACTTTAAAAAATGAAGATTATATGAGACTTCAGCCTATAAGGTAAAGCCCCCACCCCTTGGACTGAGCATTGTTTTTCCCCACCATATGGAATGGAGATAACCCCCTGTTTCTTTGTGGTAAGCTACCAACCAAATCCATTCTGGCAAATCTGACACCCAATGTGATTTGTCCTTTTCAATGCTGTTTATGAGAAGTCAGGACAGTCTGCTGTCAAAATTGATAAGTGAGAAGACACTGGGGAATGCAATTTTATTTTTAACAGCACAGCTGCCAGCAGTTCCAACTTGTTTACATCTAGGCTGGCTCTGTCTTGCTCCATAGCTTTTCTATTTCCATCCAAATAGCCCCTAAGTACATTGTGGATGTGCTGGTCTGTGTGAAATCTGAACAACAGAACATACTGAGACTGTTAGAGAGAGGAAAAAAATAATTTATTTCATTAGGTTATTTTCACAACTTGAGAATGTCTACCAAATCTCTGTAGACATTTACAGAATGGGTTCTAAAACTGATCTATAATGTGCTAAAATCCTGCAGTGTTTGTAACCTTCTATGGTGAAGATACCAGAGGACTTAAGAGCTTTGCTTTACTGATAGAAGCACGGTTTTTCTGGTGAAAGTGGCAAATGTTTGTAAATTAAATCCCCTGCAAGCTTTTAAATACAAGTTTATTCATTGTGAAAAGAATGCAATAGGACCCTGCAGTGACCTGTGAAGGGGAGGGCTGTTTCATTGCACTCTGTTTCACAATGAATACTTCTGGAACACAGCCTACAATTAGCTGGTGTTACAAAGACATTAATGTATTTCCTGGAAAATCCCTTTGACAGGAGAGCATAACTCTTGGTGGTGTTAGGATAGTTCTGAGGTCTAGGATGCCTTTGTTTGCCTGCAGTATTACTTGCCTTCTGTCTGGAAGCCCCAGAATCCCAGGCGGTTTTGATCTTTTTTTATTGGCACACTTAAGAAAGCTGCAGTGATAGGCATTTCCTCTATATAGGCTCTCCTGTGAGCTGTTTCTTTACAGTAGCTCACCCTAAACACTCAGTTGTCATGGAGGTAAAGTGAGAGAAGGGGTTTTGGTTGGACTGATCTATCTTATGACAGAAGAGCTTTTCTAGAAACTGAAAATTCTTGTTTCCTTTTGCCATTTCTTTTTTGCAGTTACGAATAAATAGGTAGTCTATATGGTTTGTCATTAAAAGTTACTGAAGTCCAGAGATGGCTGTAAAATGTCATTACTCTGATTCTGTGAATTGTGGGGTGATCTGACATTTTCACTTTCTCATTATAAGCATATACCCTTTCAGGAATTGTAGTCATGCTCTTAAATTAACTGTTAGATGATTGCCAGGAAAAATTCTCTGCAGTATAACTGACCTGCCTGGCATGCACTTCCACACAGATATAAGCTCTGCATGTGCCTATATAGTCGTATACATAAGTTTGCACACATGCACATGCAAGTAAAGAATTAAATAGTTATCACCCACCCCAATCCTGAAAGCAAAATACCTACCTTAGTATGAAATTGCTTTGTTAAATATACAGCAGAAGTGTCACAGAGTCTCTTCATCCAAACAGAAAGAGATAGTCCATAGAAAAAAAAATCAGTTGAAACAGATTGTTTTGGTGACTTCTAGCAATGCTAGGATTTACATCTCTTTCTTCTGAGTTTCTCCAAATTACTTCTGTTCACCATTAAAGACATAACCTCCAAAAAAAAGTACTCAGTGTTGGAAGCATGATTTGGGTAATGAGAAACATGATAGCTGTTTGAAACACTAAGTGTCTGTTTAAAGTGTGTATCATACCCCTTGTACACACCCTGATCATTTGTACGTGAGTCTCCCAACTCCTCCTGCACAATACAAATTCAAGTTGAAATAAACTATGCTTTAAAATGAAGTCTAAAGAATAGCATTTATTGTGCTGATGGTGTTTGTTTTGTCATAAACTCCCGTTTTACACCCATCCTCATTTGCAACACATGATTCTATGTAACATGTAATATCATTATGATATCTTCTGAATTTGAGATGATTTTTTTTTATTTAGTACTTCCACTGTTAGACCTCCTAGGGCTTCATTAGATTGAACTGTTCCCCCACGAAGAATTAAAGTTCTGTTTGTATTATTTTTATTTCATGAGCAGAATTACTTGCCAGTGATGATGAGTGTGTGGCATTAGGAAGATTCAGTATTATATAAAGTAGCAATGTAAATGACCAGTGGTTTAGCAGCCTGGAAAAGGTAAATGCTTCAGGTCACATGGAGGAAAAGACCAAGCAAGTGAATGCTGTTAGCAAGATGCTGCCAGCATATTGGCTGTTTGAAGCCCTGTCTGATAATGATCCCAATGCTGGCATCACTGAGATGCAAGATAAGTGATGAAATAAAAACTGCAGATTTGGAATTACTAAACAGTTTTATGAGACTGAGACTGATCTTTGCTTAGTTTCCATAGTTTACAAAAACTAAAAAGAAGCTGTAAAAATGATCTTACTTACAGAAACTTCATATAGTAACTGCAACAGAAAGTGTGAAAAGCAGCCAAAATTCAGCTATGCATATAAACTGGAGGTTGACCTCACCCAGAAAGATGCAGAATTATGATACTGCAGAATGAATCTTAATTTTAAGGTACCTGTAGTCCGTGTCATCCCTTAGCACTTCTGTTTGATGCCTCAGAAGACTGACACTACCTCAGATAGATGAGGAATTTTTTTCAGTGTAACTAATTTATTAAAATAAGTCAGAGTTTAATGTACTTTCTCAGTTAACTCCTCATTGAGCTATTCTGTAAGTACTCTGATCTCAGCCTTTTGTGCTTTATTCATTCAATTACTCATTCTGTCAATTATACCATTAGCAAAATGAACAGTAAAAGAAGCTTCTCAGCAATTGCTACAGGTGGAAAAGGAAAAACAAAGACAAAAGTAACTATTCTTTTCTTATTTTGCTTTATTATTTTGGTGGTGTTTTTTCTTAAAATGTATGGTAAATACTGTGCTTCTCCACTTTGGATCATCAGATATTGGGCCACTCATTCCATTCACTAAGCCTTCATTTCTTCTGAAAGAGCTATGGCACAGAATAGCTTGCCTGACACAAGACCCTGCTTTACACGTAAACAAGGACATAATCAAAAACACCTGTCAGCTAAACTTTGGTGTATTTTAGCATTTCCAAACTATTAGATCATCTCACTATGAGATAAATTGTGTAAAGAGTTTGGAGCTCTGCCTGGTAGTAGACTGTAAAGGGGTAAAACATAAAAGTGTTTCATCTCATACATTGGGTTTTTTCAGAATCTGCACCTGACCACTTACTTAGCTGTGGGCAGTAACTCACTTTTTGGTGATAAGTGCATTGTTCTGGGTGGCTATGAAGACAACACTTTATTTTCTGGGTTTTGGGGGTTTTTTTCTCCTTGATATTGCAATAATATCAATTAGTAAGAATTATAATCTGTGTTTGGTCCAAAAGGTACTAGTAATCCTTCACTGGTACAGAAAAATTGCTGAACCCATAGATATATCCATAGACTACATCTCTCAGAATTCTTTTGCCTTAAAACACCATTATATTATTATAGGCTTTGTAGATGGAACTTGTCAGCCATATTTCAAACATTTTAGGATTAAGATAAAGCATCTCTGAACTGCATTGTTCGTTTCACACAAGGAGTTTTTCAGAATGGGAGCATTTTTTCCTTCTAGTGATGGAGTAGGAATTCTTCTCCAGTATGCTGTGCTGGTTTGCTTTTCTAAAACCTAAGTGTGTCCTGTTGTGTTGGCTCTTAATTTAAAACCTGTTATTTTCATATGTGTAAATAGCAAAGCTTCTCATTTCTGTCTTTTTTTCTTCCCCTCTATTTAGGAGTGTTATTTGAACTGGAGAGGGAAGAAAGCACAGTGTTTTGGGTTTACAGGCTACATTATACTGATCTTTTCCTCTAGAGATAATGGAACCAAATGGGATGAGTAGATTCTAGTTAATGATTAGAAATTAAATAGTTGACTGTATCACAAACTGAAAATGTTTAGGGTCTTCTGCCTTACTATGTCACAAAAATATAAACTATGAATAACAGATTCTGTTACACTGGAGAGTTTTTGTTTTTTTTTTTACTATGTCTCAATGGCAAGATAATATTCTCATTGTAATGAAGAGTTTTAATGTTAACTGATCACACAATGTCCATTTAGGAAAAATACTGTAGTGTTTGGAATTGATGCTGCCCCTTCTAGTGGACCCATTACTCTGGCATACTGTATGAGTGAAGGCAGCTCAGTACCTGTCATGGTTTTGATAGTCTGCTTTGGTCTTCTAAGTGGGTTTAACAATTTCTGTAAAGGCAGATGAGGAGTTTTTGGAAGGATGTAGAGTATTTATAGTATTCTTACAGTGCTTTGCAAATGCTCTGCAACCATTTATTCTTTAATGTGCTGCTACTCTAGTAGTGTTTGCATTATTTTCTGCTTATAGATAAAGAAAACAAGTCACAAAAAGTTGTATGAGGTGACTATACCAAAGCAGTTACAATTGAACAGGGAATGGGACTTAAAAGCAGAAAACTTCTGGAACTCTGCTAAAAAAAATTCTATCTTATGAGGCAAGATATTCCTTTTTTTTTTTTTTTTAAGTACTGTGAATTTGAGAAGGTAGGGAAATTTAAATCCTACATGATCTGCATCTCTTTTCTGTCTTTTCCATATCTGCAGAAACTGGCTACTTTGTAAATCTGCATCCCATTCTTTCAAGAAAGGATAGTCCTTATTCTAATTTCCCTGTCTGTCTTTTAACCAAATAATTTATGGCAAGACACCTTAAAAGTATTGTCTTTACTGTGGAAATACACTGAATTTTTGTTCTGGCCACACAGAATAAAAAAGCAGTAAGTCAAAGATTTAGCAACTTGGCTTTGATTTCTGTCACTTGGCAGCGAAGTACTCTTTGTCTTGAGAGGTGGTCTGCCCCCGGTGTGCCCAAAAGAGGGGAAGGCTATCTCCTGAATTCTTCCTGAGCTTCAGTCCCTCTCATCCCACCATCTGTCTGTCAGCACTATTCATGTCCAAATATTATTTCTCATAGATTTTGAAAATGCTGAGTTTTGAAGACTGGCAGTTCAGTCCCTACATGCACAAAAACAAAAGCCAAAGAGAAAGGACCTCTGTGTGTATGTGCGTGCACATGTGTGCACATATCAGAAAAGATTTCAGAGAAGGAAATTATGTCCTTACAAATTCATTGCTGCTGCCAAACTTACTGTTTCTTCTGTTAAAGACCAGTTGTGAGGAGAAAAGCTCCACAACACTATAAAGCATCTGTTGCAAAATACTGTGTCAAATGTATTTGACTGTGATAGTCCACTAGTGTTTCACTTGCTGCTCTTCTGTTGAAGTTATTTCATATGTGCTTGTTACACAGAGATAGAGATCAGACTTGTGGGCTTTTTCTCTGATAGATGATTTACTACTTCATGCAAAGTGTTTTTAAATTTTCCAAAAATATTTTTCAGTTCTGGTTTGTTTGCTTGTGACCAGGATGCATTGTGTTTCCTGTAAAAAAGATGCCGTGAGGTTAGTAGTGCAGATGTGCCATGGGCAAAAGGCACTTATCTGGAATCAGTTCCAATGCAAAGCAGCAGACCTTACCCACCTCCTCCCTCATGCTGAATGAGATATTACTTGTGTATGTACCTGCATCTAGACTGAAAAACATGAAATGGTTGTTGGGTACTTTAATACTAAGTACCAGGTTCTCAGTTGTAGGTATTTAGAGCTTCCAAGCAGCCACAGCCATGTGCAGTCATCAGACTACACCCCATGCAGTCATTAAGGGAAGAGATTTAGTCCAAGAACACCAAGTACTAACCTCAGCTCTTCAATCTGTTACTGGGCAGTGGGGTGAAAGCTGTGTTAGCTCAAGTCCTGTATGCAGCCAGGGCTATAGCAGCCCAGTCAGGGGATGCCAGTCACTGATACTTGTCATCAGCTGGTTCCCTGAGGTGGTTTTGGTAAATCTCTTAGACACACAGGATGAAGCTTGTAGGCTTATCCTCATTTTCCTTTGCTCTTTAATGCCCTAAATGGTTAATTTTTTCTGTTCATTAAGCCAGCACACTAAGAGAATTCAGTTTGTTTGCAGCCCAAAACGTTGGTACAGTTTTGTAGTAGCATTTTGTGTCAAGTCATCCACGAGAATTTCAAGGTCATTCATGTCTGAAGAAATTGTGTTCAGAGCAGTTCTTGGGGCCCCTGTCCAGCCTGTGCTTGGGGACACAGGAGGTTGTGCTAGCAGGACAATGAAAGTTAATGGATTTCAGCTTGTGCACAGCTCCCCATTTGCCTTGATTTAAAGGTCCCAGTTTCGGTCCTTTATGGTGTATTTAGGTTTCCTTATAGGCCTCCAAGGGACCACAAACTTCTTTATTCCTTAAAAGTATACCTTGTTGCTGTAATTGAAGCTGTTTTGTTACTGTAATTTCTCCCTAATATTACAGTTCTAGTCAAGTGGTCTTTCCCTCTGGAGGCATCAATTACTGTGGGTTTTGAATAGGCCTCCCTCCAGTACATATCCTTTTGCTCCCAATGCTAAAATCAGGTCACTCTAATTCCCTTCCCTAATAAAACATACTTCTGTGTTTCTTCTTTCAAACCCAATGTGCAATATGCATGGGTGAATAATTCCACTCTTTACCACCCTACACAGAGCTCCTGCCATATCTAAGAAAAACTAAAGAATACTACAGGTTTCATGAGTTTTTTCTACATTTTCTTTGTTTTCATGAAGATATTGAACATCCAAAGTCCAGGGAGAAGCTTATAGGGTTTGTGCCGGTAGTGAACCTGTGCAGATTTGAATTCTTGTGAGGGAGCAGGGGAGCAAGCCATAGCAGTGCACTTTGTGGAAGATGTTCAGCTGAAATGAAAACATCACAAGGCTCGTTGGCTAACCCATGTGTGTGGATTATAGGTTTTTCTGGGGTATTTTGACACCTGGGCTCTACTGGACTCAGTAGTGAGTCCTCACTGCTGTGTACCCTGTGCCTGTTTGTGGGTTAGTCTGCATGACTTCTCTAGGAATGAGGGGGAACAAGCTCTGTATCACAGAGAACTCTGCATCTGAGAACTGAAGCAAAAGTTTGTCTCTTTCCTTTTATTACATAGTCACAGAAGCAGAAGCTGTCAGGGTTCAAATGTGACCTGAAGACTCTCTTTACATACAAATACCAACTAAAGTTTCCCACTTGCAACCAAGCTAATACTCTGTGTTATTGGGTTCATCTTGCTTTATTACAATTATTTGTTTCACAATGTTCAAACCAAGTGCAGTTTTGCATTTTTGTGAAGGGTTCCCCTATGAAACCCTAAAGATGCTTAACTCAGATGGGTGTATGTAGTAGTTATCACTCTACCATCTGCCCAAAAACTTGCACTTTTCATGAGATGCCACTGCTGGGACATCTGGCACTGAAAAGATGTTTTCTGCATCATCTCACAATTGAGGAAGATGCTATGGCTGTTTAGCTGCACAGGAAATTCCTTGAAGGATTTTTCTGTTATCTAACAGCTTCTGCAATGAAGCACCGCTACACTGGCCAGGGAAGGGATTATGCCATTAATGGAAGCCTGTATTTCTGCTTTATGGCTTGGATTGCTGTCAGAAGGGAGTGGCACTTGTGTGATGGATTGATTGATGGTAGCCAGTCTGTCCTACCTGCTATAAATCAGCTGGTGTGATGCGACTAGAAGGACTATGTAATCTACTGTAAGTCAGCTTCTATTACCCAAAAGTCAAAGACCTGAAAAATTGATGCACAGCTGTATTTCTCAAAGTTTGGCATGTCTTACCAAACAGTTTTTGTATAGCTTGAAGCTGCATTGTACTGGGATTTCCTTCTTAATTCATGGAATAACTTCCCCTTTAAAGATCCACCTATAGCATTCTGTCTCAGGATTGAGCAGGATGAGTAGCTCATCCAGCATGATTATCTCAGCAGCTTGGTGCTCCCTTGTGCTGTGCAGTTTCTTCCACCCTTGGCAAGAGCCGCCACAAAAGCCTGTGTGTTGTCTTGTAGGAGGTGGAGCTGTGCCGCATTGGCAGCCAGGAGAAGCTGGGGCTGACTGTCTGTTACAGAACTGATGATGAGGAGGACATGGGAATCTATGTCAGTGAGGTAAGGACATGACACTGGGGAGGAGCTTGGGAGATGTTCATGGAGGGCTACACGTGCCAGGGAATGAACATGCAAGTGCTCTTAGACAGGAATGCAGTAGTGTTGGCCATCCACCGGCTCATGTCACTCTCAATTCTTTTAGATTATCAGTTCAAATCATGTTGCCCAAGCAGAGTAATTAATACTAGTGGGCTTCTTTAGTGTAAGTGCTTTTAACTATAACATTGCACTTAGTAAAGCATAAAGCAGTCTGAGAAATGGTATGATTTTTTAAAGAAATGTGCCCTTATGATGGAGATCAGGCAGAGCTTTTTGAGGAGAAAAGTGCCTTCTCCACAATCCTGCTTGAATTCTACCTCTGCCACAGCCTCAGTAATCTTAACAGGGGTCAATCATTATTTTCTTAGTTTTGTGTTACAGTTGTGGTACACACAGACATACCACAGATGGGTGGAGACAGTAGCTTGAGAGATTAATATGTTGGAAAACCAAAATATAGAAATCTAAATACTGAGATGGGATGAATCCTCAGGTTTTCACTGGCTCCACTCAGACAATGTGGCACCCAGCACAAATTTTTAGCATTTCATAAGGTCAGTCCAAAAGACTTCCAAGAACATCTCCCTCTGAGTCTCCAGCCATTCAAAGAGGGTTTTTTCTGGATAAAACAGAACTCTTCTGAGTCCAAGGTCACTGCTGATTGTTCTGCATGAACTGTGATCCCAGTTGACCACTTTTTTGACATGTTGAACTAAATTTTTACATTAGAGAAAGGTTCTTCACTAAAAGGGGGGTGGTTCCTGGAACAAGACTGTCCAGAGGTGTGGTCACAGCACCAAGCCTGTCAGAATCAAAGGAGCAACTAGACAAAGCTTTTAGTCATATGATTTTATTTTAGGTAGTCCTGTGAGCAGCAGGTTGTTGGACTTAATGGGATCCTTATGGGTCCATTCCAGCTTGAGAGATTCTGTGATTCGAAATTCTTAGTGCAGCTCATGGATGGAGAAGATCAGAAAAGACAGAATTCCCCTATGTATCTGAATGGGACAAAGACAAGATTGCACATAAAGAGGCTGGTAGCAATGTTAAATAAGCTGAAAAGCACAGCCTTGGAACAAGAATGAGGACTTAATATAAATTACCTAAGATTATATCTTCCACTAGTTGTATAAGCTGTGCTGTTAAAGTCTGTTGGACCTTGTGAGGAAAAAGAAAGTTAGGAATCTCCTAATACATTCCAGTATTATACCTGAAATGGTCTATATATCCTACATGATAAAATTTTCTCACACCCTTGAAAGTAAATGTATTGATATTATCTTTTGTACTTGATCAAGGACTTCAGATTCATTGGTGTTTTTTCTATGACCATGCACAGGAAGAAAATAATATCTAACAGAAGCAGAGGACATAGCCTGCGAACTAAATGGTCAACTCAAATTTTGGGTCTGAAAAAGAACTTATGTCATGATGAGGCAAAATAAATGATTTAAGATAACCATCAAGTGAAAGGTGATAGATTGAATTGTCCTGCAACAAACAGTAGGTCATTGCTCAGGGATGAGCTGTAGTGCCTTTGATAAACTATCACCGGAGCCCTAAATATCTGTTTAGTTTAAACTAAGTTAAAATTAACTGGTTCAGACTAGGAATGATTTACAAGGACCTGTGAGTGATCTATATGATATGGATCCTTTGGGCTTTTTTGATGTTTCCCTGCAAACAGATTGATTACGGAGCTAATATTTTAATAGTAAATGTTTCCATGGAAGAAAAAAATTGTGCCCAAAGACAGGCCCATTTGTATAGAGGTATCAACTGCTGCAGAAACTTCTCAGTCCATAGTGAGCTTCCAGAGAAAAGGGTGTCTGTCATTAATTTTTAATGCTCTGACAGCTGAAGGTTAATGCCTAACAGTGGCATAGGAAAATATTAATTTGAAAATCATATGTTCCCAACCCTTTCTGTCTTGAGGCATTTATCTGAAATAAGCTCATACAGTCATTTAAAGAACTGTGTTGTTTCTGTGCCTCTAAAGGAAACTGCAGATTGCCTCTGTACTGTGTAAAAATGGTACTTTTTCAACTGTTGCAATTGTGCAGCTGTTATAATTCCCCATTAAAATCTTTTCATGTTCAGTTACTGGCTATTGTCCTGTGCAGGTTGATCCAAACAGCATTGCTGCCAGAGATGGACGGATCCGTGAAGGAGACCGCATTTTGCAAGTATGTGACAATAGACTCTTCCTTAAACTCTTTCTTCAGACAAACATGCAGTGCCATCTTCTCTGTGGACTGTTAATGAGGGAAGATAGTTCTCTTTGTTACTGTGATCGATGAGAAAATCCATGTCTGTCTGTTTTTTAACACAATAGCTGGGAGCTAGAGTGCGTGCACTGAAAAATGAGACTGACAAACTCGTTCTGGCTCATGCACTTACGTCCTATGTCTTTTTTTTTTTTTCCATATTTATTAGAAAATCTCATTTCCACTATGTTCATCTCAGTGTCAAATTCTAAACAGGATCCTGCAGACATAAATAGAAGTGTCAGAGACGTGCCGATCGTTCACCAATTGCAGAAATTTGGGTACAACTCATTTGTGTTAAGCATAGATAATAGGAGTTTTCACACAAAAAATGTGTTGTTTAGAGAAAGATGATCTTGAACGTACTTAAGGAGGGGGTTCATTAGGGTTTTGTTAATATTTTCTTTCCTCCCCTAATAATACATTGCTTTTCTGAATTCTTTTCTAATCCACCACCTTGGCTTTTTTTTCTCCCTTTGTTTCTGTTGATCCACTTGCTTAAAGAGCTACCCCAAAGATGTGTTTGTGTGTTACGGCATAGGTGGGTGCAGGTGGCTGGCTGCTGCACAGGGCAGTCTACCTGTACAGAGAGGGAAACAGCAAGAATCGCAGTGAGTTTCCATTTTCGACCAGCAATGGGTAGTGCATTTTTCACCCAAGGGCAAAATCATGAAACAGATACCGAAACATCACTTGACTGGAAATTTTTTGCTGTATTGTAGCATTTTAATTATGGCTCCAATTTGATTTGCCTTGTATTTTTACCTTTTTTCACTGAAGCCCCAGAAGAAACTCCTGGTGATGACAGGTTGGTTTTCTGTAACATGTTCCATAATTGCCCTTCTTTAATTTAAGCAGAGGAGCTTTCAGGTTTTCACAAGATCAGTCTGCTCCTTCCTTCCAATCTTTTCATTTCTGCAGGAAATATCTTTGCTGAAACCTGTATCTCTTATCCTGGTACAGCTTAAATCTGCTTTGGGAGTCTAGCTACACAACAGTGTCTATTAGCTGGCTTACCAAAGCAGTCCATTTTCTAGAGAGGAAATAATAAATTAGATTTTAATGTCAGGGCTCACTTGGAGGCTGCTGATTTTTTCTGTGTAATGTTCTCCACCAGAGAGCACAAATGCCATGGTGAGAGGGCGGTGATGTCCTTGGCAGGTGAAAGGGCACCATTACATGGGCTGCATGTAGGAGAGGAAAAGTTGGGGCACTGCCTTGCACGTCTTTATGTGGAATGCCTCCTGAAGAAATAACAGTAATTTTCACTTTCAAAAATCAGAAAAACACCCATTTTTTTATTCGGCTAAGTAGAAACAACTTTTCATTCCTATTCTATGCGTGTCAAAATAAGGAAAGAGAGAGTAGGTGCATTTTCCACTCCTTTCCTAGTTTTGTGAAATTTCTGGATGGACAGCAAACAGCAATTTAGGCAAATTTTCTCCAGTTCCTAATGAAATTCAATTCATTTCAATTTTGAGTAAAGACTCCAGGGGTGAGAGAAAACATAGATAATTCCAGTCCTCTTGTGGACTGGAGCATTACTTTAATGTCAGTGCTGATATATAGCTATGAATTTAATCATTAAAGTTAATACTCAGAGAGTTATGTGGGGTTTACTTTCATATCTGAAAACACATTGACCCTCTATCTCCTTTTATTGATGAGATAGCTCAGAGAAATAGAAGGTGACGGTGCCATTATGGGGGGATTACATTGAGGCTGGGAGAGATAGAGATCCTTGAGCACAGGGGTGTTTTCTGTGGGTGGCAGATGGCATTGATTAAGGCTTTGGGGAGGAATGCCCTGTTATGTGTATTCCTCACAAAATGACAGCAGGTTTCCTCTCATTTTTGAAGCTATAACTGCTTCCTTCTCATTCTCAGAAACCACCAACCTTCACAGTCTAAGCATCTGAAAACTGCCTGGGTACTTTATATGAAACGTTAGAAAGTCAAGCAAAAATTTTAGGAGGGCAGTCCTAGTGGTAGTTGCCTAAACAACTGCTATTTTTAGTTGTGAACCTCCAGGCTAAGCACAGTCCATGGGACAGGCTGTCCTGCTCTGTCCCAATGATAGTTCAGCTGGGATGGGGTAGCCACCTTCAAGTAGTGTGGGGACAGCCTGGCCACCTCCTCTGGGCTCCATGGCAAGTAGTTACTCAGCTGATATGAGTTACTGGAGCAGCCACCACATCTGGGGAAGTTTTGTAAAGGCTGGAAATCTGCTCCTGAGCCTCTCTGTGGCTGCATCTCTGCTTTTCAGGTTAGGGCAGCTCTGTGTTACCTAGTCTCCCACAGACCACAGCTATGCCATCATGTAAGTTTTGAAGGGTCTGAGGCATTTCACTCACTGCCAGTAAGGTGATCAGGAATTTTCTTAAATCTGGATTAAAGCTGTGTTTTTGTATCAGGGTTTTCAGGCCAAACAGATGTACAAAATGCAACTTTCTCTTTGATTTTCAACTGCAAGTTCCTACTACTTTGAAATGGAACCATTAGAAGATTTTTTTTTCCCAAAAATGTATTCAAGTATTTCTACCACCTAGTTTTGTTTTCATTCTTTTTGAAATAGACTGAATTTTGGAGGTTTTGTTGCCACAATGAGAATAATCCACGTTTTGTGGTGTAAATTGGACAAAACTGAACTTATTTCATATGAGAAATAAGATTTCTATTTGATTCCCTCATAAATAGTTTTTGGACAATGAAAATTGTGTTTGTTACCATGTAGTCATGGATTTCGTTGTTTTAAAGGGGTTACAGAATAAGAGAAAAGTAGCAAGAAAAGACAAGTTTCATTGAAGAGCCACTTTTATTTTGATTATCCCCTTATAAGGGGGATACATATGTTTTGTGTGGTATCGGCTACTAAGCTGTCCGCACAAATATGAAATGATTAAATGGAGCAGCAACAAGCAGTTGGCCTGAAAGTATTGCCTGGTGAGAGATAATACTGTAGCTCTCTAATTGGCTCTCTACCAGCATTCAGTGTGACTGATTTCAGCTGTAGCATTACCAGTCTTCTTCCACCAGCACTATTATCTCAGAGTGACACTTCCATTACTCTGAACGGAGAAAGATGAACGTCACCTGTCAGGGGCTGGTTAATTGTGTTGCTAGATGTATGTTACCAGGGCGCAGGTTGGACATTTATGAACATAACTGCTTCCTCTGATGTCCACCATCCTTCAACGATCAATACAGCTCTTACAGTAAGCGCATAATTGAGTGAAGGCACTTACCACTGAGGGGCTGAAGATGAGCCCGTTGTGCAATTCTCATTGTCCATACATTCAGCACAAATGAGCTGATATCTGCCCTTTATTGTGTGTTGCTCTGTGGAAATAGAAACTAATGTGCCACTTTCATTTGTTTCTTAGATAAATGGCCAAGATGTCCAGAACAGGGAAGAGGCAGTGGCGTTGCTCTCCAGCGAAGAATGCAGGAAAATTGTGTTGCTGGTCGCGAGGCCAGAGATGCAGGTTAGACTAAACAGATGCACTGAGCCGGAACGCGGGTTATGCCATGCATTCACTGTCACTGTAAATAATGAACTGCCAAGAAACAGGAATGCCAAAGTTACTGACAAAAGGAGCAAACAGTTAATTGCGGAGCTTTGCCCTTTTTTATCCAACAAAGAAAATATTATGATATTACTAGGACATGTTTTCCCCAAACTAAACAAGTTCTTTTCCAGCAGAGTGAGCAGGTGTATGAATAAAGCTGGCAACACCAATATGATATTAGTAAAATATGAAGTAGAACTTGAAAACTATGCATTACTCATTAGATGATTCTGGTTTGTTCAGGGGATAAATTTCCCATACTTAACATTTATTAATTTTGTCTTTTATATGAAGTTTATCATTTATATGAACTTACACAAAGCAGTAGCTTTTCATTGGTGAGGGGTTGTTTTATGCTATGTGGTTATAAACAGGCATGTACATGATTCCTACATACATCAATTATGGGACTTTCACTACAGTATCATTCAGCAAATGGAAATCTAATTGTTTTAACAGCACCCTGGTCACAAAAACGTGCCCACATCTTGGGAGGCACATTTGCAAAAGCTTTTAGAAACATTTTGATGGTTTTAAAAATAAAATTATGCCAATGCCAAGAATTTTGCCATGCCAAGAATTTTTAATATCATTGCAGGGGACAGATGTTAGATTGATTATCAGACAAAGAAGAGGTAGAGTGGTAGAATACCACTGTTTTTACATCCCTTTAAATTCTATTTGTAGGCCTTTGCAAAGCAAAAGGACATTATATTGTCACTGTTCTCTCTATCTGCCAACAATTCAGAGTTGGTTGCCATTTGTCTCTCATGCTGTTGTTCTGCTATTTTCAGTCTCACTACCTCCATATTCTGCATAAATTAAATTAAGTGTAATTTAGTGCCACTTGGAATCTCTACTTGAATACTGTAGTTGTAAAAGTGTCACAATTCCAGCATTCATATCTTTTATGCTTTTCAGGAAGCTAAATAATTCTTATAAAACCCCTGACAAAGTACAACAAAAAATATGCCTCACTTTATACTGCAAAATTGTAATCCTCAATTGCTCAAATTTTGAAAGAGATTTTTCAATGTTATTCCAACTGTTTTTCATTAGAATTCTGTTTTTCATTAGGGAACAGAAACTCACCCACTTATAAAATACATGCCCAGAGAAAGTCCAGTCTCTGTATTTGTTTAGACTGGTCAACATGAAATAAGAAGTCAATATTATAAGATAAGTATGAGATAAGGAATTACTTATGTATACCAATGTAGCTTCCCACATTGATACTCCTTACAAACAGGAAGTGGGGTTTCATTTAGGTTTGGGCCTTTGATGCTGGATTTTTTTTTTGTTTAGTTTATGTGTTTTAAGAACATATTCATCCAAAACTGATGAAAAAGCCAGAGTGGGTCAGAGAGCAGGTTGTCAACTGATTCCTGCTAGTTGTGTTGCTTTGACTTGGTAAAAACCAGCAGGATTTAGCAGGCTTTCATTTCTAGATAGAAAACGGTAATGGCAGTATTGCAACCTTGAAGGGTGACGGCTGAGCACATTCCCTCAGTAACAGGGAATAAAACCCCTCTATTTGTGTGGTGAATAATGAAGTTTTGAAACAGAGCACCAGAGGAGCATATCACACACATGCATTCTCACATGTGAATGTGTACACAGTGTATGTGATGCACATGTATGCTAAGGCACATATTAGCTTTCTTTTAAAAGCTGTAACATAACATAAGCATTCTCATTCGTTATACATTGGGTCTGCCACAATCAACTCAGCAGATTTGCCCAAGTGAGAAAATTTCATTTCATTTAGTTTCATTTTTCATCCTCCAAATTTGTTAATCTCTGCAATTTCCTTGCACGAGGTGACTTAAACTGTCCTTTACAGTAGAGGAAGGCTGTTCTCATGCTTTACTTGGGAAAAAAAAAAAAAAAAAAGGTAAAAAAGACAAGTGATCAAAACTACCAGATGTTTCATAGAATGGTTTGAAAGTCCCATTAAGGACAAGCATAAAAATTGTATGTCCTCAAGGAAAAAAGTCTCCTCCTAATGCCAAACCATAGACAGCTGGCTTTACCAGGGGAGATGAAAGGCTTACTATGTTCTTTGTAAGAGGAAAGAATTTGTTGACATGGGCAAAACCAGATCAAACTTTGTTAACAAAACAGTGATGTTCTGCCAGTCTTCCATTAGAAGTACTGCACAGCATCAGTCACCCTGTATGTAGCTTTGAACTGCTACTCCTGCTACTGGTTTGGTGTAACTTTTCTGGCTGACACCTGTGACCAGACATGTCCTGGCTATGAGGCAGTGGTAATTCTGCTCTACATGTTGGCCTGTGCTACATCATTCTTGCTGTCTTGGGACATGAGTACTTGTTAGTCTTGTAATTGTCTTATGCTGAGGCTTTTCCTTTTAGCATGTTTTTGTTACATCATTCTGCAGTTCCTTCATCAATGATTAAACACTAAGTGTTTCCTTCCACTGTAATCCTGTCATTATAGCCAAGAGTGCAACTGACCAGTGTTTTTATTTTTGATGCAGTGTGGCATCTCGCAAGGTATTGCAGGTGCAAAGGATGTGTGCCATGTGCACACGTGAGCATAATGGACAAAATGGGAAGAACAGTGTTTTAGGCCAGGGTGCCTGTTTTATCAGTTTCAAAAGATATGAAGGGTGTGAAACGGGTTTAAGAAGAGATATGTACTTGACAGAAAACATAGCATCCCCTCCTGTCCTTTTGCAACACTGTGTTCACCAAATGTCAATGTACTATTTTACACGTAGGAAGAAAAGAACAAGCAAACAGGTAAGCCTTGCTTCCAGACACACTGGGAGAACAAAAATTGCCTCCCTTCAAGTTGCCTCATCTTTCTTTCACCCTGTTCTATTTATTTGTTTGCCTGGAAGATCAATGGGAAGATAGTGACAGAAAGGCAGCATAAGGTTTCCACTGAGGTGGTGGCAGCAGGGCTGGAATGGAGGTTGTTAGAGAGAAGAGCCCAGTTGCTTCCTGGCCCTATTAGTAACATTGCCATTCTTGCAATGCAGGGTCTCTCAGTAGTAATGAACATGACAGCTTCAGGATTATGCACTGTGCCTTTCACAGTCTTTTGAAAGGAAATAATGTCTCTGCTGTGCAGTCTCCTTCATTATGAGAGAAAATCAGTCACACTGTTTTACGAAAGGATAAAAGACATGAATCCCATCTTTTTATTCTTTTTCTTTTCTTTTCTTTTCTTTTCTTTT